>OZ030023.1:43442557-44042557 GCA_964023405.1 Apodemus agrarius
AATGTGCTTCTTGGCACATGCACACTCCCCTCTGCCACCACCACCACACACTCTGGCACACACATGAAATGTACATGCAGGCAAGTAAAACTGGTGAGCCATGTGACTTAACGCATATATTCTCGTTGACCATCCCTTACGTCGTCTCTTTTTCTCATTTTACTTCTTAAATTATTTTCATGGTGGTGGAAATTACTTCTCTAAAATGGATAATCACGCTTTCTTTTCTGCACTGAAGTGTTCACTCCTGATCAATGCTTTCTCCTAAATTAATACAGAAAAAGCAATGCTCTACCTTTTTTTTCACCACCAATCTAAGTGTTCTCTTACAAATCCTATCATGGTTGTTAATGAAGTCCAATGTTTTGCTACCTCTGCATATCATTTTTTCAAACACGGTCCAGTTAATTCATGCCCTGAATGCACTGAGCTTTTGGTAATGCTCTACATCATGTACTATAAATGAAGAACTAACCCTAAAAACTTTCTTAAAGTTAGGATACCAATTTCAATGATTTCAGAATGACCTGATCTTCAGTAGCATCTGTAGAAAGTGTAGAATTCAGAGTTCTATAAGCATCTCTTGAGTTTAACTCTCATTTTATGACTCAGCCTTCCAAATCCATCCAGAATACTCATGTTACATCATGCTTGTCTCACGGTAATTTATTCTCTTTTTGCTGCCTTGTGTCTGAATTTAGGTCCTTTTGACATTTACAGTATTATGATGCTCAAATCTTGCTAATCTCCTGAGTTGGCTATTTCTTCATTTGTAGAATTAGATACTTCTATTTCCTTTCTTTTAAACTTACCTTGAAGAGTGTTACTATCTATCTATACCATGCAAAGATACTTTAAAACTCAAGCAGATTAGAAGCATTTTGAAAATCATGTCTCTGTGATGTACCACCATTGTAGAAAGTAGGAACCACTTACCAGTGAACTCACACTTAACATTCAACGGTGCTTTCAGGATACAAATCCAAAATCTCAACATAAAATTAGAGGGGATTATTACTGGAATTAACAGAACAAGGATAAAATAAAATTATCCTTGTTCATTCTTGAGGAAGTCATGCTTATTAGCCATTTTTTACTTACCAGAAACTGGGGCAAAATACACAGACTTCAGAGGATGAATCTAGAATTATAGTAAATTTATTGAAATACTTGATTCCTCCCTGCCTCACACCAGAACATGGATTTCTATAGCACACCAACAGACCAGAACTGTTAGGAAGACGGCATACAAGAAATGATTAATTGTGACCCCAAGAACCAAACACATGCTTCCTGCGGAAAACCTGAAAGAATAATTTCATCATCAGTGTAGATTCTCACCTTTCTCTCTAAAGTAGCCCTGTCAAGATCCTCAGTGGTGTATTCGAGTTAGCCATCTGCTTTTTTTGCTCTGTTGTACTCTTGTTTGTATTTTTAGTCCCTTAATCAGGCCTTGTTCTTTATTCTTATGCATTTATTCTATTTTCAGATGTTCTGTAAGTTCATGTCAGTTAGAGGTGGAACCTAATTAGCTCAAGAAGTTTCGCTTGTTTTATATCGAATGTTGTCATGACCGTCTATTTATTTATCTTTATTTGTCTTCCATTCCTGACTTACTAATTACCAGGGTCTTTAATTAACACACCTCTCAATTGCCTAAAGTAATTTATTTCTGGTATTTATTTTTTGACTTTGAATAGTTGTACGTCCAGCTATACTTAGGCTGGCCTTAGTACTCATACAGAGTGAATGTCGGCTGCCATTGTGACCACTTCCTCTCTGTAGGTGTCATCAGCATAGCTATCTTATTCATCATTATCATTGTCATCAGCATCATTAGCAGCAGCAACAGTAGGATCAGCAAGTTCTTCCTCCTCCTTGCTTTTATTCTTTTTCACTTTCCTCTTCTCCTTACCGTTTCCTTATTTTTTTGTCTGTGCTGTGCTGGAAACTTAATCCAGAACCTGACACATGCCTAACTAAGAGTAGCCTGGAAATAAGGAATAGTGAAAGTCTCAGGCCGAATGCAGTTCTAATGAAGACACCTGGGCTCTGCTTTCTTCTGATTTTGACTACATTAGAGGCTGTTTGATCAACATTATCTTCTTTTTTTTCTGTCTGTAGTTCTGGAGGAAACTAAACATGCTAGAGTTTTCTGTTTTTACCTTGGGCAACTCTACATTACAGGAATACATAAGAACTAGTATTGCAGGGTTTTGCTGTGTTGTCTCATGTTACATACTTAATACTTTCAAGCCTCTCTGAATTATATAGGATCTTTAATTACCTACCTCTCTATGGCCTAAAGATATTTCTATGCTTTCAGTAGTGTCACAGAAGATATTGCTTATCTCTTATTTCCTTCTGCAAAACTAAAGCTCTTTTAACCTTCTGTTATTCTGTTAATATGATTTATAGACAGCAAGTCATAATGCTAAGAAGCTTCTTTAAGTAATAGTTATTGCAGGCTTTATCCGTTATTTTGATTAGCTAAAATTGTGATGTGATACAATTCAATTTCAATTAAGTTAAACTAAGATGTGAATGCAACGATGATAATGACAGTAATATGTAACCATCTACAGGAAAGTAATTCTGAAAATCAAATAAATACCTTCAGATCCAGACAATTAAGAGGTGGTTATACAGAATTGAGTACTCAAACTGACACTGAAAACAACTATATCCTATCTTGCAACCAGTATGCACTTGTCACTTTCCAGCTCCACCAGGCTCTCTGGGCTGGCCATGTGCTCACATTGCCTGCTCTTCAGCATTTATTCCAGAGCTCATTTTTGTAAGCTGAGCTGTCTCCTTCCACCAGAAGGTTTTCTGTTGCTATTCCAAGCTTAAAAGTAAAATCTCCACCTTTACATAAAAAGGGCACACTCTAAGAAAGAAAGCCATCCATATTTTACTCATGTATTTCCATTTAATTCCAATAACAATGACTTTAGAGGTAATTTAATATTTAGTAAAGGTTATAATTAAGAAATTAATTATTTAACTCCCTTTTCTAAGTGCTTTTGATTCGTTAGCAATTCCCTTCTTTCCATGTGAATATTAGTATCAGCTGTGGTTAGTGTAATTTGCACAGGAATTGCATATATTGCAAAATGTACATTCCTGCTCTATATCCAATTATTCTGCCTTATTTTCCTTTAGCACACATGATATATAATGCACTATAAGAATCTCTTTGTCTTTGGACTATTACACATAGGCAGTAAATTTGAGCTAAAATTAAGGAGCATGTTCTATTTCTTCTTGTTGGCTTTGAAACAGATGCTGCTGGATAAATGACATCTGTATCTTTTTTTGTAACTTATTGAAATATTTTAGGGAACAAATCAAAACCAAAAATGCTCATTCCAGAAGTAATCAAACATTTTTTTTTTTTACACACCATGTTTGTAAAGCTCAAATGTGAGAGAGAAAATCATAGTCGTTGGTTTATTTTTTAATTATGTTTGAAATTGATTTATTGTATTTTATTTCTAAGGTTCTGAATTCTGCCTTAAGTATTCAGTGAAGATTTTAATCTCCATATAGGTAATGTGATCTATAGGTGATGTCTGACTTCACTTTCAGTAAAATGATGGTAAAACTAGGAAAATGATGTTTTGGCTGATCATTTTATTTTTCCATAGAATAAAATTAATATTATCAGGCATGCATAAGGTTTATGCATACACATTTATTCATATAAGAAAAATAATTTATCTTATTTCAAATAATTTTGTGAACAAAAAGACAAGTGTATGTTGGTCTTAGAAATACTGAAGGTGTCCTGAAATTATTGCTATTTTGTTATACTTATCTGTCTCCTGACCAAATGATACTATTGTAGAATGTAGTAATGGAAATTTGAATGAGTTGAAAATTAACTCTATCTTTGCCAGGCAGTAAAGGACTACATTTTTCTATTTTCTTCTAAACAAGTGTTATCCATCATTCAGTTAAAGCTTTATCTCAATAACGAGAAAGTCCGATGCCTACTTTATCATAATACCTGATCTTTCATTGGTATTACATCAGTCTCCTTCCTTACAATGCTAACTGGATTAATTATTTTGTTTCATACTTCCAGATTCCACCATTATTTTATATGAAGATATTTCTCTTCATTCTTTTGTGTGTGTGTGATTTCCCTTAAAGCAGATTAATACCTGATCAAAATGCATTTGTATATGACAACACTTAATGAACAGGGAAGCTATGAATTTAAAAGGGAGAAAATGGAATTATAGGGGGGGACTTGTAGGAAAAAAGGGAAAGGAAAGAATGGTGTAGTTATATTATAGTCCCAAGCAAGTGATAAGTCGGTGAAATAGTCTGGAATTTTTTGGACTATGCAGTCTTTAGCTGTACTTTACTTTTTCTGAGTAGACATCCTTCTTCCTGCATCGGTTACACCATCAAGCACTATTCATTACCTTTGTCTTTAAACCAAGACTGATGATCATACACAAACAGCTCCTTTATAAAGGCAAATTGGACTTCTTGCATTTGCTTATGTAATTTATACTTATTTTATTCTGTTACTTACTTTTATGTTTAAATTTCTAAACTTACTTTTATTTCCTGCACATTGAGACCATAAATTTAGAACACTATTCTTGTTTCTATGCTCTCATCAACTATTCTTTCTCATGTCATATTTTTTATTTCATTCTTTTAAGTGTTTCTGTTCCAAGATCATTATAAACAACAGAAACCTATTTCCAATGTTTAAGAGTGTGTGTGTGTGTGTGTGTATGTGTGTGTGCAGTATTTAATGAGATGTCTTTCTTTAAATGTTTTCCTATACTTTCTTTGAAAACATTCCTAAATAATTGAACTAGAACTACTAATGTATTCATACCATATATTTTCCTTGCAGCGACCTCATATAAGAAACAATATATCCTAAGCCATTCAAATATTCAAACATATTAGGCCATGTAATGATTTACATTCTCTGGGGCCATTTATTATCAGTTTGTTTAATATAATACTATCCTTTATAACAACCATCAGCTACTGTCCTACATTTGTCTTGATGAGTCCTAAGCTTAAACTCATCTTTTGGTCCCATTATTTTTTTGTTTTTGGAGATCTGTTCTATTTTAATTAATCTTTGATTGCTTTATACATGTGGGTCCTGTGGCTGGTGTTAAAGGAAGTAGTTAGTTTTGGTTCATATATGCTAAAACAGAATGCAGGTCATCTTGAAAAGGGTATGCATTCTTAACCACTGAATTACCCATCCATCCCACTGTTTCAAAATGGTCTCTTAAAAAGTATCCATATTTCATTCCATTATTCCTTATTTTGTTCCATCTATACATACACGTGTGTATGTGTTTATATATATATATATATATATATACATATATATATATATACACACACACACACACATTTATGCATGTGTGTGTGTGTGTGTGTGTGTGTGTGTGTGTGTGTGTGTGTATCCTGGATAGTTTCTTAACTTTACACAAACTACAGTCATCTGAATGGAAGGAGACTCACAGAAGCCAGTAGAATTCTGCTTTCAAGTACAGCCTGGTTTTCAAATCCAGTTCTAGGACAGCCAGGGCTATTTTGCAGAGAAACTCTATCTCAAAATTCAAAACAAAATCAAAAACTAGCAAACAAATATCAAGAAAAATGTCTTTACAAGATAGGGATGTAGGGCATTTGCCTAATTGGTATCAAGACAGCTCATTGTGGCCAGGTTCATCCTTGAGCTTGTGGTCCTGCGTTATAAAAGAATGCAGGCTGAGGCATATGGAGGGAGGGAACTCAGGCAATGTGGAGGTTCAGAATCAGGTGTGGAGAGAAACAGGAGAGATGGTCAGGTGACCATGAGAATGAATAGACATCTCCATTGACAGGATAGGGGCATTTTGGGGATTTGCCAGGGACTAGGAATAAAGAAGGATCCCAAGAATCAATGCAGGTAACTTTAACTGAGACTCCTAGCAGTAGGGATATGAATCCTGAAGAGACAACCCCCTGAAGTCAGACAGAAACCCCAGTAGAGTGATAGAAACACCAACCTACCCACAACATTTCTACCCAAAACGTATTCTGCTTGCCATAAATGCAGGGTCAGAGGATGGAATACAGACGGATATAATGCTCAAACAATAACCAGCCCAACTAGAGACCCATCTCATGGTCAAGGACCAATCCCTGACACTAATGAAGTTCTGATATTTTTGCAGACAAAAGTCTAGCATGGCTGTGCAGAGACCCACAGCCAAACAATAGTTGGAGCTTAGGGAAACCTATTGAATATTAGGAGGAATGATGCCGGGTCTGAAATGGGGTAAGAACACCACAGGAAGATTACCGAGTGAACTAACATGGACACTTAGGGGCACTCAGAGACTGAACCACAAACCAAAGAGCATACACAGGCTGAACCTAGGACATCTGCACATATACAGCAGATGTGCAGCTTGGTCTTCATGTTCCAAACTGGAGCAGGAGCTATCCACAAAGCTGTTGCCTGTCTGTGAAATCCGTTTCACTGACTCAGCTCTCTTGTTTGGCCTTAGTGGGAGAAGCACCTAGCCTTGCAGAGATGTGATGCGGCAAGGTAGGGGTATAATCAAGGGGGCTCTGGATTCTCTCAGAGGAGAAGGAGAGAGAAGGACTAGACATCGATCCAGATGTAAAGCAAATATTTAAAAAATGAAACGAAAAGAAAGGAACGGAAAGGAAGCAAAGCCAAGCCAAGCCAAGCCAAGCAAAGCCAAGCAAAGCAGGCAGAGCTCAACATGATGAACAAGCTATAAGCAGCACTCTCCACTGACTCTGCATCAACTCCTGCCTCTGATTCCTGTCCTGCTTGAGTTCTGATCCCGAGTTCCTTCAGTGATGAACACTTATATGGAAGCAGAAGCCAAATGAACCCTTTGCTTTACAACCTGCTTTTGATCACGACATTTCATCAAAGCAGCAATAACTCATGCTAAGAAAGTATGGTTAATCCAACTATTGTATTTCTTATAAATAAGTATGATATCTTTACCATACTTAAACGACTTGTATTACTTTTTGTAGGTTTAAATTTCACTACTTTTTGGAGAGGAGAAAGGAAAATCCTCCATACTTCTTTTTTTATGGACCATTAGAATTGGTTAAGGAAAATAAGCATTTATGAAGCGTGAGTTATCATATATTGCTGTATCTAGTCTATGATTTCATTTGCTTATTTTAAGATACAACTGTGGGATTGACTAAGCTTTAAGGAAGATCAGAAAGGATGGTGGACATCAGGAAAACCAAGTGCATTTGATCACGTAAGCAATTCTCCTATGGGATCATAGATACTGAAGCAGCAATCATGGAGCCTGCATGGGTCTGCACCCGATCCTCTGCACACATGTTATGTAAGTTTGCTTGTTGATTTGTGGGATGTCTAACTATGGGAGCAG
This sequence comes from Apodemus agrarius, assembly GCA_964023405.1. Lineage (NCBI taxonomy): Eukaryota > Metazoa > Chordata > Mammalia > Rodentia > Muridae > Apodemus > Apodemus agrarius. Next base: position 43,449,988 of record OZ030023.1, read on the forward strand.
ACATATCTGACTTTGTTGCCTGTTATTGGTACTCTATTCCTCTTATGCTGCTTCAATGTGAAGGTTTTTGCTTTTTTTTTTTTTTTAATCAATCCTTGGAGGTCCTGTCTGAAGGGATACAGAAGGAAAATGGATCTGTGGATGAGTTCAGGTAGCGGGGAGCTGGCACATGGGAATAGAGGAGAAACAGTAGTCAGGGGGTAATGTATGAAAAAATGTATTTACTTTCCAACAAAATATGAAAACAGGAAAATTGCATAACAGTTACAGAATGAGTATTAATGTAAAGCTCCTCATAATCATAGGTAAAAAACAAACTTATTAGTAGTTTTCCCTTTTAGTCTTGTGTGTCTATGTGTGGTGATTTGTTGGATATCAGCAAAATGGGCCAGAAAATATCTCTAATGAATTTCTAAATAGCTGTAAATTAGGTACCGTTCTGTTAAAAATAGTAGATGGTGTTTCTTTTTATTCTGTTTCAATGTATTCTTTTCCTCTGGACAAAAATTTCTATTCTAAATAGTTCATAGAGCTTCTTGTCTTTGTAATCGACTTAAAACTAGAGGAAATGGCTTGCCTCCACCAGCAGGATACCGTTTTATTAAGTTCAATCAAATGTTCTATTTACACACTTCAATCTTCAATAAAATCCAGTTTTATTATTTGAAACCTATAATCTTCCGTGGAATTGAATAAGTGTATTTCGCCAAAGCTGACGTGCCCTGTTTTATTAATCAGCTAGATAAACTTTTAGAAAAAGGAGAAGAGGGGGCAGTAAGGCAGATCTGGTGGTGGTCTATGCTTTTAAAAACTGTTTTAGTCCTTAAAAAACAAATCAATTTTACATTTCATGTCAAAATTTTGATTAGTAAGTATTGGGTGAGGAAATGGACATGTTCGCATTTTATTATGTACCAGGTAGAGTGATTCATATTGAGCACACTTTATTGAGAATAAATAATCATACTTATCTGGCTTTATATGACAGAAAGCATCCTGTTAGAAATTCTAAAAAAATATAAAGTACAAAATGTAAAATATAATGAATAAAGGAAACAGCACCTCACTGAAATTCTTTGACATAAGCCTAAGTAAATTGTGCCACAAGACGAGGAATACTCAGTGAATATAACTTAGGCAGGGTTCTCTGCGAGCATTGCTGTGCTAGGCACATCTCTTCATGCTACTAGTCTTTTGAAATTTTCGATGGACTTAGCCAGGAAAACCTACAGGGAAAGTTTCTACTTTGTTAGTTGAGCAGAGCAAATAGCTCTGGATTATGAATCGGATGCCCTGTTTATAGCTGTGGATTCAGAGTTAAGTACCTATGTGACTTTGGGCATGTGATTTATACTCTTGACAAGCAAGGTACCATTCCTCACCTGTGGCCTCCCTTACTTACTTCTGCTATGAGATTCAGAGAACAAGTTTGAATTATCTAACGTAATATCTGATTATTCATCTATTAAAGTTTGCAATGTCATTTCAAGATGCTTTCCTCTCTCCATATAAACTTGATATTATATATCAGTGATTGCTGAGGCTTGTTAGTTAACTAAGGTACAAAGAATTTCTGAGCTTCTGATTACCAGTGTGGATGCTCATCAATATATAAACATGTAAGTTTAACACAACATGCATAATTATATATTTTACCTACAAAAATAAGATTCAGAAATTATCCTGTATTATATAATTTTAAAATTATCAGAAGTCATGTAGTTCAGTTGGTAACTAATGATATGTTGGTAACATTTGTGTTTAATACATAAATAATTGAGAAATCGATAAGGTAAGATGTTTGGATTTGAGAAGTATTTGTAAATTCATAAGTATAATAATAGTGCAAACATTGTCCCAAATCCAACTGACACCACAGAATATTTATCTGACTTTTAATTGTTTCCTAAATGGAAAGACCTTGTCTATGGCATAGAACAAATATCCAATAAATCAAATGTCCTTCGATGCATTGTAACTAGGCTTAGGAAAACAGATTCAGCATTGTGATACTAGGAAAAAACAATGACCTTAGACTAAAAACATGATAAAACCAAATGAATTAATAAATTCAAAAGTATATTTAAATGTAAAAGTATAAATACTTATCACTAAATGAACAGACAGAAGTGAGAATTTAAGGTACAATATCATATACGTAGTTCTTTTTCTGTGTAAAATGAAACTTTCAGTCTCTGTGCTTTCTTTTTAGGCAGATCAGAACAATACATGATACTATAACAGAGATGTAATCAAAACTCTTCAGGAAATATTTATTGAGTCATTGAATAAATCATAACTTTAGTAGATATAATAAATATCACCTGTCTGAGCCATAATTTGAGGATTAGAATATGGCATCATAATAAACATGAATGTTTGAAATTTCCTGGTTAAATAGTAATCAATAAACACATGATAGAAAAAAATATAATAATGTATTATTTTGAAATATTTAAATCCTGATTCTTCTGGCAAAAAATATTTTCAAATATTTAAGATATAAATTAAAAAATTTATTCAAGAATGATTCTATATTTTACTTATATAAAAATATTAATCATCTCACATTAAACCCTAAAGAAGAAAATCACACATATATAGGACCCCACCCTCAACAACAAAATGATACGAACTAGCAATCATCGGTCATAAATATCTTTTAACATCAATGGATTCAATTTACCAATAAAACAACACAGCCAAAAAAAAAACCAGGATATGTAAATAGGATCCATCATTCTGATCTATTCAAAAAATACACCTCAGAAACAAAGATAGACACTGCCTTAGAGTAAAAGACTGGGAAAAATTTTCAAGCAAATGGTTCCATGAAATAAGCTAGAGTAGCCATTTTTATATGTAATGAAAGACAAATGTATTTCATTATATCTAATGAAAGACAAATTTTCAAGCAAATGTAATCAAGTGATGTGGAAGAACATCTCAAATACATCAAAGAATAAACTCCACCATGAAGAAGTCTCAATCCTAAACATCTATGCCCCAAATGTAAGGACACCCATATTTGTCAAACAAATTTTACTAAAGCTTCCCAGACAATAATAGTGGGAGATTGCAATACTCCACTTTCACCAATAGATAGGTCATCAAAACATAAACTAAAGAGAAACACCATGAAACTAACAAAAGTTATGAACCAAATTCTAGAAAGTGATACACACTCTGAGACAGTGTCTATCTTTGTTTTTGAGATGAATTGGTTTTAACAAATATCTACAGAACATTTCACACTCCCAAAAGAATATATCTTCTCAGCACCTCACTGAATTTTCTCTAATATTGACCATATAATTGGACACTAAACAAACCTTAAATGATTAAAAAATGATTGAATTAACTCTTTGCATCCTTGTATTCTATCAGATCAACAACACCAGAAACAACAAAAAGCCCACATACTCATGTAATCTGAACAACTCTCTATTCAATGATAATTTAGTCAGGGAAGAAATAAAGAAATTAAAGACTTTCTAGAATTCAATGAAAATGAAGGCATAACAAACCCAAACTTATAGGACAATATGAGAGCAAGTGTTTAGAGGAAAATTCATAGCACTAAGTGCCTAGAAATCTCCTACTAGGAACTTGAAGACACAGAATAAAAAGCTTCAGAATAAAAAGAAGCAAGCACATACAAGAGGAGTTGAAGGCAAGAAATAGTCAAACTTAGGGCTAAAATCAACCAATTAAAACAAAGAGAACAATCCAAAGAATCAACAAAACCTAGGAGCTGGTTCTTAGAGAAAATCAATAAGACTGGCAAACCCTTAGTCAAACTAACTAAAAGTCACAGAGGCAGTATACTAATATCCAAACTAACAAAATCAGAAATGAAAAGAAAGACATAATAGAAACTAAGGAAATTCAAAGAATCATGAGGACCTATTTCAAAAGTCTATACTCAACTAAATTGGAAAATCCAGATGAAATGGATGATTTTCTCTACAGATTCAATGTACCAAAGTTAAACCAAGATCAGGTAAAGTATCTAAACAGTCCTGTAGCTGCTAAGGAAATAGAAACAGTCATTAAAATCCTTCCAATCAAAAAGAGCCCAGGACAAGAAGGTTTAGTGCAGAATTCTACCAGACTTTCAAAGAAGACCTAATACTAAAATTCCTCAAACTATTTTACAAAATATAAACAACAGAAAGACTACCTATTGCATTCAACGTGATCACAGTTACCCTAATACCTAAACCACAAAATGACTCAGCAAATAAAGATAACCTTAGATCAATTTCACCTTTGAACATTGACTCAAAAATATTCAATAAAATTCTGGCAAACTGAATCCAAAAACATAAAATCATTATTCACCATGATCAAGAAGGTGTTAACATAGGGATGCAGGGACCATTCAATGTACAAAATTAATCAAATTAATCAACTATATAAACATTCTCAAAGAAATAATCACATGATCAGATCATCTCATTAGATGCTGAAAAACGCTAGACAAAATCCAACATCCCTTTATGTTAAAAATCTTAGTGAGATCAGGAATTCAAGGCATATACCTAAACATAATAAAAACAATATAGAGTGAACCAATAGTCAATGTTAAATTAAATGGAGATGCAATTACAGTAAAATCAGGGACAAGACAATGCTGCCTAATCTCTCCTTATCTATTCATTTTAATAATTAAAGTTGTGGCTAGAACAGTAAGACAATGAAAGGAGCTCAAAGGAATCCAGATTGGAAAGGAAGATGTTAAAGATGAAATGATAGTATAAATAAGAAACCCTCAAAATTCTATCAGAAAACTCCTACAGCTAATAACAACCTCAGCAAATTGGTTGGATATTATGTTAAGTCAAACAAATCAGAAGTCCTCCTTCTGATTTAATAACAGATTGAAAAAGAAATTGGGGAACAAACACCCTTTGCAATAGCCACAAATTGCATAAAGTATTTTGGTGTAAATCTAACCAACCAAGTGGATGACCTGTAAGAAAAGACCTACCAGTCTCTGAAGAAAGAATTCGAAGAAGACCTCAGAAGTTGGAAATATCTCCCATATTCATGGATTGATTGGATTAACATAGAAAAAATGGCCATCTTACCAAAAGCAGTCTATAGATTCAGTGTGATTCCCATCAAAATTCCAAAACATTTTTTACATACCTTTAAAGAGCAATTTTCACCTTCATATGGAATAACAAAAAAAATCCAGGATAACCAAAACAATTCTGAACGATAAAAGAACTTCTGGATAAATCACAATCCCTGACCTCAATCTGTACTTCAGAGTAATACTGATAAAAAACAAAACAAAACAAAACAAAACAAAACAAAACAAAACAAAACAAAACATAACAGAGCAGTTTGGGCAATGGAACAGAACTGAGGACCCAGAAATAGTGACAAACTTATGGACACTTGATTTGTCAAAGAATAAAAAACCATACAGTGAGACAAAGAAAGTATCTTTAACAAATGGTGCTGGTCTGACTGGCAGACTATATGTAAAAGAATGAAAATTGATCCATATTTATTACCCTGCACAGGTCAGGTCGAAGTGGATCAATGGCTTCAACAAAAACCAGCTTCACCGAATTTAATAGAAAAGAAGGTGAAAACTAGCCTTGATCACAATGGTACATGAGACAATTTCCTGAAGAGAACACCAATGTCTCAGGCACTACAAACAACAACTGATAGATAAATGGGACCTCTTAAAACTGAAAGGCTTCTGTAAGGCAAAGTACAATGTCAATAGGATAAAACGGCAGAGTACAAATGGTATTAATGGGGTACAGAATACAGAGAAATCTCAAATGGCTGAGAAGACTTAAAGAAATATTCAACATCCTTAGTCATCCTGGAAATGTAAACAAACAAAAAACAAAACATAACAAAAAAAAAAAAACAAAAGAAAGAAAGAAAAATGACCTTACATCAACTAGAATGACTAACGTCAAAAACTCAAGCAGAAGCTGTGGAGGATGTGAAGAAAGAAGAGCACTTCTCCATTGCTGGTGGGAATGCAAACTTGTACAATCACTCTGGAAATCAATCCGGTGGTTTCGCAGAAAGCTGGAAATAGTTTTACCTGAAGTCCCGGCTAAACTACTCCTGGCCATATACCCAAAATGATGTTCCACCATAACACAAAGACAAATGGTCCACTATGTTTATAACTTCCTTATTTGTAATAGCCAGAATCTAGAAACATCTCAAGTGTGCCTCAGTTGATGAATGGGTGCAGAAAAACGTGGTTCATTTAGACAATGGAGTACTATTCAGCTATGAAAAATAAGGACATCGTGAATTTTGCAGCTAACTGGGTGGAACTAGAAAATATCCTGCATGAGGCAACACAGACACAAAAAAGATATGCAAACAACCAAGAATATCCATGGGCTGGTCCATGGCTCCCACTGCATATGTAGCAGAGGTTTGACTCATCTGGCATCAGTGGGAGGGGAGGTGCTTGGTTCTATGGGTGGCTGATTTCCCAGAGTAGGGCTATGCTAAAGGGGTGAGACTGGAGTGGATGAATGTGAGATCACCCTCTGAGAGGCAAAAGGGAGGGTGATGGGATGGAGGTTACTGGAGGGGAGACTAGGAAGGGGGATAGCATTTGAAATATAAACAAGTAAAATGATTAATAAGAAAACAAAAAAAAATTAACTATGGCACACCTGGCTGAATTACTATTTCTAGAATAATTCTGTAGGCTGCCTTTCTTCTTATTTTATATTGCAAGTTTCCACTGAGTGCTAATAAGTGCATGCCACTGAAGAGGTTTGCACTTAACATCTGTCCCTAGCATCCAGTGACTGCACCTATAGGGAACTGTCAGAGAGATTCTTATGCTCCTTTGTAACACCCTGAATCTGTCTCACATCATTTGCATACCGATAGTCACAGGCATTTGTCATTTCATTATGCTGACGATTCCACTATTCTGATGTGTAATGCCTCTTTAATGAGCCTCAAAAAATACAATATTCCTTGATTTATGACTGCTTAACTGAAAAATTATACAAATTGGCAAAACTGCTCCTAATGTATTTTCCCTTTTCCTTCACACTACACTTATACTTAACAGTGACTCATGAGTTCTGATCGTGCTTTTTGACAAAAGAAAGGATCAGAATTAGACGTAGCATGTTTTAGCATCTCTATGGCTTGTGTGTGTGTACTTGAAGCTCTGTGGGAAACCTGTGTTCACACTGAAATTAGCAAATTAAAATCGATCATATTTTTACTGCCTAATAGATTGTATATTGGACAATTTCCTTTTAATATCACTCTGATAGGATGTCCTTAAATATAAAGAAGACAGCCGGGCGGTGGTGGCGCAGGCCTTTAATCCCAGCACTTGGGAGGCAGAGGCAGGCGGATTTCTGAGTTCGAGGCCAGCCTGGTCTACTGAGTGAGTTCCAGGACAGCCAGGACTACACAGAGAAAAACCCTGTCTCGGAAAAAAAAATATAAAGAAGACTATCTCACTGCTTTTTCACTTTTCTCCTTTTTTGAAGGACTATATTAAGATCTTTGAAGATCAGGAAAACAAAAATAAAACCAACCAACTACCCACCCACTCACCCACCCACCCAACCAACCAATTCAAACTAAACAAACCAAAGTAAAATAAAAAGCAAGCAAGCAAGCAGAAGAGCAAAACCTCTGTGAAAGAACGTCATTTAGGAAGAGACAAATCCAGAGATAATTCTGTTGTAGAGACAAGTATGATGCTCTCTTCTTACTTAATAATAGGAACCTCCTGAAAGTTAGCAGCTAAAAGCTGTCACTAACCATGTTTTTACTCAAGGTGATTAAATGTATCCTACTTAAAGATTGAAAACCGTTTTTCTAAACTGGGCATTCCTTATATCAGAGTGTAATAAGCAGTATGAATAGTTCATATACTGTCAACTTTTGCAAATGGAGAAAGCTTTTGAATTCAGGAGGAAAAAAACCCAAAGTAGAATGAACACTATATGTAATTATAGGAACAACTGATCTGTGTTACAAATGAGCTCATGATTTAGTATGAATGACATGAACAGAAATAGAACAAACTTTAGGAACTGACATCCTTGGATTCAAGTTTTCTCTCCCATAAGTGTAGCTTCCATTCAATATATCTGAGATTAGTTGTGCTTTTCAATTTGTAAAGGAACAGGAACCTGAGCTAATTTAACACAGAATCATCAAAAAGAGTGTTTCTACTTAAATGAAAGTAAGCCCAGGATGGTTTTCATTTAGAAACAAGTGATGGGATTGCATATAGAAACTTAAAAGACACACAGAGTATATACATCCTACCCTGTGAAAAGTCCATTTATTAAATACACATAAGAAAATTAGTTCTCTTACTTTAATACTAGACTTTTACTTCCTAGTTTGACTAGTGCCTTTCAAGAAGTCTGTAAATTTCTTTTAGTTATATCTAAACTTGTGAGACATCTATTCTGAAGATAATATTAAAGTTGAGAGTCACAGAAATGTAATCTGATTTTATTTCTTCTGGTGTTTTAAAATAATTACTCTAGAAAGCAATAAAATTGATTTGGTAGCAGAAATTCTTTGAGTAGTCATCTGTGTATATAGTATAACTTCTTTCTCTGACCATGTATATGTGTATGTGTGTATATATATATATATATATATATATGGTCATATATGTATATATGTGTATATATGTATATATGTATATATACATATATATGCATACATATTTCACATGGAAATATATGTACATTTATATGCATATATATATGTATTAAATCCACTGTGATTAATGGTCTCTATTTAATCTTCATAGTTATTAACATTGTATACACAACATTAATTGAAATCTATGCATTAAAAAAGAACTCCTGAATATGGGAAGAAGATGTGTTGGGTAATTTCAAAAGAAATTGAAGGAAGAGCATTGTGCTGGTTATGATCAATATGCATTATATATGCATGTATGATATTTTCAGGAATAAAAAATATCATTTGATTTTATTTTAGGCAGCTTTGGAAAGGGTATTGATAGTCCTAAACTCTGTATTTTATCTGGCTTTGGGAGTTTTCTAGCAAAGGACAATATGAGGTTGTTTATTCTTTTGGTTAAAAAAAAAATGATTCCACATAAAGATTTACATTTGCTTAATTCTAGATCACCAGCTCACTTACCAGAGCAAACTACATTATACAATGCCTGTCTCATAGGACTCTAAGCATCCCTGTATTTTGCATATGTTCATAGTTCTCTAGTTAAAGAGATACCATTTTTGAGGAACTAGGAATTACCTCCTTGTCTACTTTTAGTTTTCATAAAAATGGGTTCCTGCTTTCCATATTTATTTTGGCTCATTTCATAAAATGGGATAATTGTGAAAGTCATGGAAAGAGTAAAGTGTCTTCTCTCCTATCATAGTCACAGACTTGTCTAAAGTCCTGTCAAGAAATTCCTTCACATTTCAATATTAGAAGATATATTTTCTCTAATATTCTTCATTGATGAAGTTTCACCTGACTGAAAATAATAAGAAATATAGTAGTAATATGCAAAACATCATACATGCACTGGATTTACTAATGTGTCTAATGACTGTTTTAGATTAATATATGTTTTATTTACATTTTGGGGACAGGGAAGCGGTAGCTATCAGAAACTGGCTTTGTCAAATTATGTAGTGATGTGGTTAGGAGAGTTGATCCCAAAGACAATCTCTACTTCACATCATCTCTGAAATTTAAGGGAAACTTTGTTTGTTGTTAGTGCTTATGCTTCATTTATATCTATATCTTTCCTGGTAATCTTGATGTCTCATGATAGGTATTCTCTTCCAAGAGAATATATATATATATATATATATATATATATATATATATATATATATTAATCCTGCTTGAATTGGGTCATTTCCATATATATATATATACACCTCTTAACCTTCTTCTGTCTCTATTCTCACAAAGACAGAATGGAAAACATACCCAGTACATAAGCAAGGAATTGAGCTGGGGCAAAAAGGAAATGAGTCAGAGCAAAGTTGATTTAAAAGTGATGTGCAAATGTTGTAATATTGTTACTTCATTAATGTTAACAAGCACTCTTTATAAAAAAGTAGTCTCTTTAAATTGGGTCATTTCCTCATATATATATATATATATATATATATATATATATATATATATATATGAGAGAGAGAGAGAGAGAGAGAGAGAGAGAGAGAGAGAGAGAGAGAGAGAGAGAGAGAGAGACAAGTTTGTTTATTTGGGTCAATACTCATCGTGACATATTGTGCTAAGTTTTCCCTTTCACTTTTCTCTTACTGTTCTCTCAGTGATTCATTTCAGCACAATCAGCTCTTTCAAATCATTTTTTCCCTCCTGAAATCCCTTTCTGATTTGATCCGGAACACTCTTGACTTCCCTTATACTATTTCTTAAACCTCCCTGACCTTGTTGTCAGTGCCTGCATACCACATCCAGGTGAACTCAGTTTAGACCCCACTTACATTGCTTTTTATCCCATAAACGTAGCACAATTTTTTCAGTTTTCTCCTAATATTTTATGCATATTTCTAGTCTTCTGGTGTTTTTAAATAGAAGTAAAGTGCATGCAGTGGCTTACTATATGGCCTCTTGATTCTGCTTTGTACATTTTTACCAGAAAATGGTTTACTTGACCCCTCTTAACCTTCCTCCGTCTCTATTCTCACAAAGACAGAATGGAAAACATACCCAGTACATAAGCAAGGAAGTGAGCTGGGGCAAAAAGGAAATGAGTCAGAGCAAAGTTGATTTAAAAGTGATGTGCAAATGTTGTAATATTGTTGCTTCATTAATGTTAACAAGCACTCTTTATAAAAAAAAGTAGTCCCTTTGAAGATGGATTATGCTTTCAATATAATTTTACACCAAACAAAGCAAGGGTATGTATAGGTGTGGTGACCTGTTTATATGAAGGTGTTCTAAAGAAATGGTAAATTTTGTGTGGACTCACTCACTAAAAACATAAAGAGTAAGCAGGCACGTAAAATAATCATCACTATGGAGTCTAACTTGATACTAAAGCCTATGTGTAATATTTTCTTTTCCAGAGGAAGAAGAAAATGTGGGGTGAAGTTAGAGTGGTACACATACAAGGTAAGAGCTCTCTCACAAATCTGTGCTCCCTAAAACTTGGGGTATAATTTTTAGGACTGACTATTGTGTCTCCCTGGAAGGCCTCAAAGCAGAAAATGATTGCACATTAGCCTCTGGAGGAATTGCTCATCACCCTCCAAAATCCCGTGGGAGCCAAGAACCTACTTGTCTACCTTCACCATGGCATTCCATGTGGGAACTTTTCAGACACGTTCAGACACCTCTGTTGACATTTTCATGCCCGGAGAACAGGGTACTACATTGAACTGAACACCCTTTGCTCTAGGCCAGCAAAAGCATAATATATATATATATATATATATATATATATATATATATATATATGTATGTATCAGTATTCTGGCTCAGCATTTCCTTGGCATTGAGATAGTCACACTTAACTTTGGATTCAGCTGTTTATAAGTGTTTCATTTGAGAAAATGAATCAGTATCTCCTTATCTCCTATTGAATCTTTTGCTTGTAGTATTCTCAGAAAATATTAAAATCTTGACATATTTTTATTTTGTGTAATTTCTCAGGCATCTATCTAGCCAGTAAGCACTCTAGTTTGGGTCACCTTCTGAAAGTAAAAGGATATATGGGAGATAGAAGAAGATTGCATACTGAAAAAAATATTGGAAAAATGGTATTTTTTTCTGATCTCCATTACAATACAGTTTCATTTTTGATTTAGAATTAGAATAGAATATGGTTTCTTAGAAAAGATTAGTTGAATTTACTTACATCAAAATGTATATGCTGTGGATATGGAAATTATATGATATGAGGGAACAGATTGGTATGGATACAAACAATATGACGTTTATTTGGAAAATATCTAGTAGGGGATGGGAATATAACAATTAATCCCAATACTTGGGAAAAGAATATAGGTCGATGCCTGTGAGTTCACAACCTCCCTGGTCTATAATAGTGAGTTATAAAATAGAAGAAAAGTCACAACAACCCATATGTACTTATAGAAATTTCAATACCAACTTCAACACTTTTCTAAGTGAACTTATATTGGACTAAAGACCAAGAATTTAAGAATGTACATCCTCAATTATCATACATTGAAGGAGTAGACATATTGGAGAATATGGCTTAGTATTTCATCTTAATCAAATTGTAAGTACGGATTTCCAGAACAAAAAGAGAGATGACATAAAGAAAATTTCAGACATTTGACAAATAATATTAAGAAAACATGTTAACATATTTTCCAAATTTGAGCCAGTTAACCTATTTAAGATGTTTTGTTTTGAGTATTAAATTGTTTTTAAAACAAATTCTTTATTCAGCTATTCTGTGAGTACATTGTTTTGTACTGGATAGATACTTCATAATAGATAGGAAAGTTTAAAGGACAGATAAAGACAGCTTACTGTTACTTATCCTTTTAAACAATAAAGTAGATCTAACACCCAGGTCTTGAAAATAAGTAAAATATTACTATATACATAATGCTCAAAAATGGAAACTTCAAACCCAAGTAGCCCTGTGCTTGTATAATGTATCTGTAATGGTAGGAGAGGCCTTTGGTCCTGTGAAGGCTCGACACCCCAGTGTGGGGGAATGTCAGGGCAAGGGGGTGGGAGTTGATGGTTGGGTGGGGGAGCACCCTCATGGAAGCAGGGGAAGGGAGGATGAGATAGGTGTTTCCAGAGGGGAAACCAGGAAAGGGGATAACATATGAAATGTAAATCAATAAAATATCTAATAAAAATATTTACAGGTGTGAATTAACAGAATTTCAAATGCTTTATTATAAGTGAGGCTCAAAAGCAAATGTTCTATTTCTGAAAAAAAATAGGTTCTACATTAAGTAATTTTAAATTTTTTATTGGTTAATATTTTCTTGCAATAATATTGCATGCACACAATTTTCATGCTTTCCTATCATCCCTCCAAAGAATATTTATTTCCACTCTGTGATCTTTATGGGCAATATAAGAACAGAAACTTAATGCATAGTATATTTATGTATATCTTGGTTTGACATTCAAATCTGCAGCCATCAGCTAAGCCAGAGCAAGGTCAACCAGTCATATTGCAGATGGTCTCTAACTGAGTATCAGCCAGGCTGTATATGTATGTGAATTTAAAACCTGAAAATATCCATTGTTATCTGGAATTATTATTAAAACCTGCCTCTCTGTGTTGCATCCTAAGGTCATATTTTCATTTGAAATTCACAGAATCAAAGACATTATGACCCAAGAGAGATCAGACCACAGTCAAACACAAAGATGCTCTCGAACTCAACATTTTTACCAAGCAATAAGTGCCCTTAACCCCAAATTACACTAAAGTGCTGTGGAATGTTAAGTGGCAAGTCCATTTATTTTTTATTTATAGATCACATCAAGCCCTTAGGCCAGTTTACAATTTTTTTCTCTGTAGGTATGGAGAGGTTTCTTGTTCTTAAATAGCAGAGGTTTGGCGGGAAGAATACGTTCTAAACTAATTAGGCACAGAGTGACCCTTTTGTTCATAGAAGTTGGCTCTACTGTCATGACCATTCTTATAAAGGAAACATCACCAGTTTTAAACAACTGACCTTGTAGAAGCCTTTCATCCTAGCTATTTAATACTCTAATGAGTATTGAAATTCTTATTCAGAGAAAGCCTGTCCCTCTTTGAGATGTTTTCAAAAAGATTTTAATTTCTCAAAAGAAACAGTCACATATCTAAATATTTTCTGCCAATGATCATTTGGACAGTAAACATATGATGTTTTGTTTTTTATTTTATTTATATTATTTTTTCCTAAAATTTAGTGATTTTTTTTAATTTAGTGATTTTATAGTCAGAATGTTTTCATTAATTATACTATTGTTTTCTTATCACCTTTCATGTCAATTGTTTACAGTATTCTGCAACTGAGAAACAATTTTATTCTTCAATGTTTTGGAAGAAATTGTATAATATAATATTACCCATTAATAAAAAAGTTATTTTAACTTATTAGATAATACTTACAGTTATCCACATCTGTGAGTTGTTTCAGTGTTTCATCCAGAATAAATGTCACAGTAGAGGAATATCCATAGGTTATTTTTGTCTCTTTCCTTTAGTTCTTATGATTGCTGAGCTCAATTCTGAAAAAAAAAGTTTTACTGTCAAATAAGATGACTTCTTTGCAAATTGTAAAACTGTAAGCAAAAACTACATTATTTTTTTCTGAACACAATGGCTCTAAATACTGAGTGAATGTATAATGAAGAATTTTTAAAAGTAAATTTACATTTGAAGTAAAAATCATCAGATCCATTGAGCTCATCTTACTATGTGTATGAATCCAACTAAATGTCACCTTTCACCTCCAAAGTATGGTTTAAAATGATTCTGAAGATATTATTTTGGGCATAAATATCTTAATAAGCAAATCCATGACATCAAGAAATAAGCTAGGTTTATTTCTCTTAGCTAAATGAAAAATCAGAAAACCTGCTCAATTATTTTGGTGAAATAATAAATTAATTTCTATTGGCCAAGTAACAATACAGAACTTGTTTTTAATCATTCTTTATATTGTAAGTTATGTATATAGATATGTGGTTTAATAAAGTAACCCTACATCCTACATATTCAAATATTGTGTGATATATTAAAGAAAACTATGAAAGTGGAATATCATGTTTTCAATGAGAGGACTAGAAAGATGAATGTCTGGATTTCTTATAGACTCTGATCTCTCATATGCAATAGGAAAGGGGAGAACTTCCTTATGTTTCAGTTAGATGTCAGTTAAATTAAACAACCAGCATTAATGGAAAAGATATACACACGAGAAGATTATTTGTTAATAGATTATTGTCACAGGCATTCAAATGCAGGGAAATCTCATTTCCTAGGCAAGTATATTTTAAGAGTTAAGTACTCAAATCTTTCCCAGTGAAAATATTCTGCGTGATTCTATCTCTTGTTGCACCACACTAATTAAAAAAAATAACATGTTGCAATAAAAAGTAATATTTTACTTTAGAGTTGATTTATTTAAAACAGCTGTTGCTGGGCGATAGTGGTGCACGCCTTTAATCCCAGCACTTGGAAGGCAGGGGCAGGCAGGTTTCTGAGTTTGAGGCCAGCCTGGTCTACACAGCAAGTTTCAGGACAGCCAGGGATATACAGAGAAAACCTGTCTCGAAAAAAGCAAACAAACAAACAAACAAACAAACCCAGTTGTTGGTGAGATAGGTCAGTGCCTCAGAACATTTGCTAATCTTGCAGTGGTAGGAGTACTCCACCTTTTACACACATTGAATGGTTTCAACTGCCTTAATCCTCAGCTCCAGGGCATGTAATACTCTTGTAGGGCTATCATGAGACCTGCCCTCACATGTACCTCTTCCCACATGTACATGTAATTAACAATAAAATATATACTAAAAAAAATTAGCTTTAAACATATAAATTCAACACAATCTTTTCCACAGCAGGGCCAGATATTGAAGTACCTAATCTTCATGGGACCTAAGGATTATCTCAAAGACCAGGAGAAAAGTCAGCTAACTCGTAAGTTTATCTTTTAAGCTTTATTCCCAGGGAAAGAAGACAGCTTTAAAAACCTAACTATATAATGTTTTACAGCAAACCATGTCTCTGCCTCTCAAGGAAATTACTAATGTCAGTCTGTGGAGAAATTTGTGTTTTTCAGAGTCAAATGAGATGATATATCTATTATGATTTTTAATTGAGCATCAATCATTTTTCTGATGCATGATGCTTTTTAAAATTTGTGATCATATAGTTGTCAATCTTTGTTGTTTAAAAATCTTGAAAATTCCATTTATATATTAATAATCCTCCATAAAACTTTCCATGTAACAAGATGATCACAGATTCCAAGTTCTCTGGGTGTTTTCTCATATTGAAACTTCTATTATCATTTTCATACTTTTGTTCACATTTTCCTGAACACTACTAATATGAGTCACTTACCTTGTACTCACTCCTGTTAAATATATTATCATTTGTAATTGGATACGTTTAGGTGTTTAAACTTGATATTTTGTTTCTTCTTACCTTTTTATATTAAATGGGATTTCATATGATTTTTTTTCATATTTGTTCCCATCCCTTAATCTGTCAAGATCTTCTGCACCTTCCTATCTACCTAATTTCATGTTCCTTCTATTACTGTCGCTAACAAAAAGAGAAATATCCAATGAATTTTAAATCTATATCTTGTCCTAAACAATTGCAGATTTTTAAAATCTATTTTTTAAAAGTTCACCCCAACTTTCATAATATAATTACAATGGGGACTTAAAATTCTCCAAGAGTGATTTTCACGATATTTTCTTTCTGTTACTTTATAATCATTTTGAAACCTTCAATGTATCATTATGCTCTTATTTCACTGTTTTAACATTTATGAAATTCTGTAGTTTGGACTATTATTTGTATTTCCTTTGCTCCAGTAAGACAGATAATCTCAATCTCCTTACACAAGTCTTTTGTTTGTTTTGTTTTGTGACAAGGTTTCTTTATGTAGCCCTGGCTGTCCTGGAACTCATTTTGTAGACCAGGCTGGCCTCAAACTCAGAAATCTGCCTGCCTCAGCCTCCCAAGGGCTGGATTAAAAGGCATGCATCATTCACTGCCCAGCTTACACAAGTCTTAAATACAATTATTTCTATGAAATGCTGCTGTATATGAATTCACTCAGGGATACTTTTTGAACTGTTAGAGTTAGCCATCGATTCTATGAAAAATTTTGTGTGTATGTTAGTATAGGAATTCAATGTAATGTCCTTTCTCTAACATTTTATTTCTTTTGCTGATGGAGCCTACCCCCTAGGACTTCTGTTTTAAGCTTTTTATCTATTTAATAGACATCATCCCACTGGAAGTCATTCAAGAAATAATTGTTGAATGTATTAATAAATTAATAAAATCATGCATTTATTTTTGGTATCTAATCTATTAGTGACAATGGATGGCTTCTACTTAAACCAGTTCATTGAAATTCATGTAGTTTAATAAGGTAATCAGTACTAAAATTATCCAACTTGAGAGCACTGTTAAAGTACACAAAGGTTTTCAGAGTCTTGTTTCAATTTCCATTATGTTTTGCTTTCCATGTTTATAGGCACACCTACATCTTCTACACATGAATTAATTGATACTATACAATGGCCCATTGAAGAATTAACTATGTTATCTGAAAACTACTTATGGAAACATTAGAGTGGTGTTCTAGTTTATTTCCATGGCAATGATAACCATCATAAACAAAAGAAAGTTGGAGAGGAAAGGGTTCATTAGGTTTATACTTTGTGATTACCTGTCTGTCACTGTCACAGTTCAGGTAGGAAAATCAAGCAGGAGCAGGGGCAGTAACACTGGAGGAATGAAGCTCACTAACTTGTTCTCCATTTGTTCACCCTGTCTCTTTATATAGTAAAGGACCATTTCCCATAGTGAGGCTGGCTTTCCCACATCAATAATCATGAAAATTCCAAACAAATATACCCCCCAAAATAATGAAAGAAAGTCTTCCATAGAGATTCCCTTTTGCCAGGTGACTCTTGTTTGTGTCAGATTGACAGAAATTAACCAACAGGAGTTGTAAAAAATCCAATAAACACTAAGTATCAGGAAAAATATCAATCATAATCAAACCATATATGTGAAGCTAGCTTTGTTTTAATAACATAATCTCTACTGTTTGCTTAATTTGGAACAGGGAGCAGGATTATTTTATCACCATCATATAAAGCTACTAAAGTGCTTTCTAATATTGAGACTTTACTGATAAAAACAATTACAATCTACATAGTTATCTCCTAGAAAATAAGAAAAAGTATGAACATAAAGTCAAGAAGATGTATGAAAGAATAAACAGTACTGATGCACATCAATATGCCCTAGGCATTTTCCTGCTCTTTTAACAAATGCTATTGTATGCTAAAATTTTCATAAGTTTATGCAAATACAGTTTTGTACACCTCTCATTTCTTCACTGTAGCTTTCCCTGTATGTATCTTCCCCAGTATGTATCTTCCCCTGACCTTTTATTTTTTTTATAATCCATTAAGTCGATTTAGAGCTGCCCTTATGTGTGTATTCTTTGAGCTTGTGTGTGTTTTTGTGTGAAAGAAAGTCAGGTCGATTTTGCTCTTTGTAAGGAATCCTATGCTTTTAGTTGTTTATATTGTTACTCCCCAGGAATAGGTGGGTCGGAAGACTTTATTAACATTGAGTCCCTAAGCCACCTACAGTCAAAATCACTGTAGAATGACATTTCTACATTTCATAGAAACACTCAGGATACTGCTAGAATGTTCATTTAGAATGTTCACATGTGTGTTTAGAAGATTTGGTCATGGAATATTATGGAAGAGTGGAGGACAGAAATGAGTGAATTGGAGGAATCAAAGACACCACAAAAAAGATCTGCAGACTTTTTTTCTTTATTTTCTATATTCTTTGTTTACATTCCAAAGGCTTTCCTAGATTCATGGGGCTCACAGAGACTGAACTGCCAACAAAGTGGATACCCAGGCTGGACATAGGCCCCTACAACTTTGTAGCAGATATGCATCTTGGTTGTTGTGTGGGTCCCATAAGATCTGAAGCTGAGGCTGTCTCTGAATCTGATTCCCCTTACCCTAACTGGACTTCCTAGTTGGGCCTCAGTGGAAGAAGAAACATTTAGGTCTATGACAACTATATGTCCCAGGATAGGGCAATACCCAAGGAGAACTTCCTTTTCTCTGGGGAGAAGGGAGGGTACTTGGAGGAAGGATTTGTAAGGGTGAGACTGGCAAAGATGGGAGACAATCAAGATGTTAAATGAATAAATTAATAAAAAGATAATAAATATTTTTATTGAAAAAACAAAAAGACCCAAAGAACAGAGAGATATTATCAATAGCCAAAACCAAAGACCCTGACTGATATTATTTATAAAGTAAACATTTAAATTATGAATAAGTTTAAATATTTTAGTGGGAATTTAGAAACCACTATCACTAATACAAGAATTCCACAACAGTGAAAGTGCTAGAAAAAATGGTAAGAAAATTTAAGAAATATATTTATGTGATAGTATAAATATACAGTAAAATATTTAATAACTTGATTCACTTCTATTATTTACATTAAAATATATAATTTACTACTACTACTACTACTATTATTATTATTATTATTATTATTATTATTATTATTATTATTATGTTTTTGTTTTTTTCAAGACAGGGTTTCTCTGTATAGCCCTGGCTATCCAGGACCTCACTTTGTAGACCAGGCTGGCCTTGAACTTGAACTTTATTAAAGGCATGTGCCACCACTAAACAGCAAAATATATGATTGTTAATCCGATTAAAACTGTATTTACCACAATACATATTTTAGGTAGTAAATATCTGCACACTTTAATTTTTTCAAAATAAACAGTTTACAGGATACACTGAATCTATATGTACAAAAGAAAGTAGATAGATAGTTATGCCTCTGATTCTGCAAGTTTCAGGCTAAAAATTTGTCATTCACTTACTATTTCACATAAATGTATATGCTGAACAAGAGTTCAATAACAAGTGATTATATTTGATCAGTTTTCATGAAATTTGATTTTTGGATGCTTTCTCATTTATGTTACTTAAAATTCCATATTTTTTAATACAATTACTAAAGAAACAATTGGCTTTCACTATATCTAGTCTTTCAATTAATGATGTATCTACAGAAATTATAGAATTGAATCATAAAATATATTTAAAAAAACCCTGCCTATTTCTTCAAAGCCAAATCAAGGTAATAGGCAAAGACATTAGGAAAAAATCCAAGTTTTAACCTGAATTGTAACACTCTTCCACATAAAAACCCCATCAAGCTAATAGCAGCAAGCAGTTGATGTAGTTTTCATCTTCCATGCCAGGTGTGAATTTTAATATCTAAAACTGTTTCATCTAATACAGTAGTTAGAGTTTAAGAATCTGA
The DNA here is from genome assembly GCA_964023405.1 of Apodemus agrarius. Taxonomy (NCBI): domain Eukaryota; kingdom Metazoa; phylum Chordata; class Mammalia; order Rodentia; family Muridae; genus Apodemus; species Apodemus agrarius. The sequence goes on from OZ030023.1 coordinate 43,470,074, forward strand.
GGAAAGAAAAAAGTGAACTTGAAGATGAATTATCTTCTCTTCTAAATTGAAAAAGTAAAACTTTCCAGTGCTCCCAAAGAACTTGGATAGTTATAGGAACAATGGAAGAAATATTCATGTATTTTATTTACAATCTATAAACCTTCTCTAAATTTGATTTGTTAATTCATTGAAATGGATTGATGAGAAGAGAGAGGCAGGTGAAGTTTGGAGACCTTGGGCTCATTTTTCTGTTTTCTAGCAGTTATATATCACTGACGTTTTCGTTTATGTATAACATGCTTTAGGGTAATATTTGATATAAAAGGTACATGAATTCAAGTTACTGACTAAAAGAAATTGTTACAAAGGAAAGTATATATGCATTTGTTCTAGTTTTGCTGATTATAGTTCATAATTTGAAAATACTATAAATTATGTGAATTGAAAAGCTTTACCCACCATTTCAAGCATTTTTTAGAATAAAATTTATACTTCATTTCCTTCAGTATATTTTAATCATGTATGTTGTATATTATATATCTATCACAATCTTTATACTAATAAATTATACTATTAAAAAGACAAAAAGATATCATACTGGGAACAAATAAATGTAATGGAATCAGTTTTCATATGCAAATTTTATATTTAATAGTAGATTGTTCTTTTCAATATAAAGTAAGGAAATACAAATATTTACATAAAATATTTAATATTGCATGGTACAGTTCTGCTGGGTGTCTTATCCCTTCATTCCTGTCATTCCTTCAGTCTCCCTTTTGTTACTATCATTAGATTTAGGCTGCATCTTGTATGCATTATAGCACAGTCTTCTATTTATTCGATACCTGTCCAACCTCACTATCGAGAATAATACCATCTGCAGTTATGAAAGATGATATGTGGTAATATTCAAGTATGCTTTGCTGTAATTATTATATATGCTCACTCCAAAGACAAACTCTTTTACATTTATTTGTCTTTCTTTCAGTCTTGGGATATAAAGAATCCACAATCCACAATGTGGACCTTTTATTCTAAGAACATTCAATCAAGATTATCTAGTGCCTTGAAGTGGAAGACTAGCTGGGGAAGGAATTGAGGAAAAAACTTACAGTCAGGAATGAAAATCATGAGGTAAATATGGCAATAGATTTAAAAGTTAAATATTAAAATAATTATCCTTTCTCATGGGATGATCCAGCTATCTGAGTATTCTTTCTCCCTCACATATTAAAAATATTTTGTTCATTGAAAAAATGATTTTCCTCTTACCTGGTCATAATTTACACATTATAAATTGATAGATATATTCCTTTAAGCACATCAAATTAAAATTTGGAGAAATCTTATTTTATATTAAAGTACATAATTGGAACACCATTAAATATGATAAAATTTACACATATAATTCAGTAATCCATAAAGATTCCTCTGATTATATTTGTATGCATTTTCATCACACAGTGATAGAAATTTTGTAGATGATCTGGAAGTATGAAAATAACAATATAATGAACATATTTTTATAAAAATTAGAATATTTGTACAATGTATTAATCATTTGCAGTCCAAGCAATATTGATAACAAACACGTCTTCAAGTTTAAGATCAATAGTAGCTATTATATTTTGATGTTATTGCAATCGAATATTTTAAAACCTTGGCACTCCCAATCTTTTCAAATTTCTTAGCCATGACTATAATTAGATTTCACAGGCACTTCTGCAGTTTCCTCAAGACAGTTGATTGCACCTTTTACTGATTCTGGCACTAAATGACTTCAGAAATAGGATGGAAGCCATTGTCCCTTCTGTGGCTGATGTGTGTCATAGTTTGAAAACAGTCCTGCCATCATTGCATATCTTATTTGTCACGTTTTAGAATTTTTTGGAATTCTAAATATTTAAAAGGAGATTATTTTAATAATAATTATTATGATTTTTCAGAAGTTCTACCATAGTAAATTTTCTTTCCTGTGTGTGTCAAAACAATTATCCAACAAAGTGAAAACTGTTTTTGGGTAGTGTCACATGGGGACATTGTCATGTGACATGACCCATTCTTTAAAAAATTTTGTTTTATTTATTTATTTTATTGAATATAATCTTCATTTACATTTCGAATGGTGAAACCTTTCTCGGGTGTCCCCCTCCCTGAAAACCTCCAACACCTCCTCCCACCCCCGCCTTCAAGTATATGCCTCTTCACCTGACCCACTCTTACCTCCGCCCCCTTGATTTCTCTTTGTTGGGGCATCTATTGAGTCTTCACCTGACCAAGGACCACTCTTCCCACTGATTCCTGACAAGGCAATCCTCTGCCATATTTGTGGCTGGAACCATGTGTACCCCTTGGTTGATGGTTTAGTCCCTTGGAGTCCTGGGGCATCTAGGTAGCAGACATCACTGTTCTTCCCATGGGGCTGTAAACCCCTTCAGCTCCTCAGGACCACCCTTCAACTCCTCCATTGAGGACCCCACGCTTAGACCAATGGATGGCTGCTAGCATCTGCCTCTGTGTTTGTAAAGCTCTGGCAGGGCCCCTTCAGAGAAAACCATGGCATCTTCCTTTTGGTATGTACTTCTTGTTGGACATGACTCATTTTTACCAGCAAAGCTTGATGTGCATACTGAGGAAATTCTTCAGGACATTTCCACGCACCTATCTAATTACTATGTTCCTGTTCATTTTGCCATTGGTCTTCTCCATCTTCCCATAAACTCCTTTTCTCTTTCTCTTCTCCAACCTGATTGGTCTCTCAAATATTACATTGCTATTTTCAGTAGAGTATGAATAGGTGCCAAAACATTTATTACCTTACTGTGAGCAACTGGCATATTTCACTTAACATGATCCCCAATTTTACACATTCTCTTGCAACATACATCATATCATTCTCATTTATCATTATACATCATGTTGTATATATACTGCAATGCCTTTATCTGTTCATCTACAGATAAGGATCTAGGACAATTCAACAATTTTACTGTAAATACTGTCGACATGTGTGCTCAGATATATCTATAATAAGCTGATTTTGAATATTTCAGCTGTATGCTCAGAAGGGATATAGCTGGATAATATTGAAATCCTTTTTGTTTGTTTACTTCTTTTATGCCTTTTTATGAATGTATATGCCAGCTTCCACAGACATTGAAGTTGTATACATTCTTAAATGAATAACTTTGCTTCACATCTTTGCCAAGATTTCTTTCTTAATCATAGTTATTTTCAAGGTATGAGATGAAATCTTATATTGAAATACTCTAGATTCTCCATCAGAAGACTTGTACATCTGATCAACTCTTTTATCAAACCATCAAGATAGACACCAGAGGTGTATAGAAGGAGGGGACTTGGTGGGAGAGCAGGTAAAGAGGGGAAAGGGATGGGGATTGGGTGTGGGGAATGTAGTAAAGAGAGGGTCAGAAGACAGAGGACAATTGGTGGAGAAGTCATCTCTGGGACAGGAGAAGATCCTGGGAGCCTATGGGGTGACCCTAGCTTAGACTCCTGGCAGTGGGGGATATGGAGACTGAAGTGGCCACCTCCTCTATTCAGGCAGGATTACAGTAAAGGGATAAGGACACCAACTGACCCACAAAACCTTCAACTCAAAATGTGTCTTGCCTACAGGAAGCACATAGAAAAAGATGTAGCAGAGACTGAGGGAATGTCCAACCAATGACTGGCTCAACTTGAGACCCATCGCATGGGCAAGAACCAATACCTGACACTACTTAGGAAACTCAGTTACACATGCAGACAGAAGTCTAGCATAACTATACTCTGATAGGTTCCATACAGTAGTTGACTAAAACAGTTGCAGATACCCACAGTCAAACATTAAGTGGAGATCTGGGAGTTTTGTGGAAGAATTGGAAATAGGTGCCAGAGAAGTCAAAGAATCCATAAGAAGACATACAGTGTCAACTGACTTGGGCCCACTGAGGACTCACAGAGATGTCATCACCAATAAAGAGCATATGGGGCACGGACTTAGGCTCTCTACAGATTTGTAGCAGTTGTTCATCTTGGTCTTCATGTGGGTCCTCTAACGACTGGAGTAGTGGCTTTGTCTGTCTTTGGTGCCTGCCTTTGGATCTACTTCCAATAGTGGAACTGGAACTGCCTTATTTGGCCTCACTGGGAAAAGATGTGGCTAGCCTTGCAGTGACTTGATGTGCCAGGATTGATTGGTTCCCATGAGAGGTTTCCCCTTCCCTGAGAAAAAGCAGAAGGTTTAATATGTGGAGGGATTTGTGAGGGTCGAATTTGGAGAAAAGGAGGTAAGAGGCTGTAATTGGGATATAAAATGGAGAGAGGGAGAAGGAGAGGGAGAGGGAGAGGGAGAGGGAGAGGGAGAGGGAGGGGGAGGGAGAGAGAGAGAGAGAGAGAGAGAGAGAGAGAGAGAGAGAGAGAGGAAAAAGACGAGGAAGAGGAGGCAAAGAGAAGGAGGAGGAGCAGGAGCAGGAGCAGGAGGAAGAGGTGCAGGAGGAGGAGGAAATGACCAAATGACCTAGACATAAACTTGCCAAAAAATGTTAAGGTCCCTTGCAAAAAAAAAAAAAAGACATAGAATGTAGTGATAATTTATTAAACCCCTTTGTGCTCCCAGTAGGTCACACACCCAGTCATTGCCCAGAGCTCTCTGGATTTGTGAATGAAAGACAGACAGACAGATGGACAGACACACACACACACACACACACACACACACACACACACACACTAGCCATATAGAAATAGAACAGAGTCCAAGAATTTGAAATAAGCAAAGAACAGGAATGTATGGGCAGAGATAGATCTAGAAAAAGAAGAAAGCGGGGAATGATGTACTTCAACATTTTATTAATCATTTGTTTACATTTCAAATGCTCTCTTTCCTCCCAGTCTTTCCCCCACAAACCCCCTCCCCTTTGCTTCTAAGAGGATAACCCACATCCCACCCTCCCACCCAGTCCTGCCTCACCCCTCTAGCACCCCTCTTCTCTAGGGAATTAAGCCTTCACTGGACCAAGTGCCTCCCCTACCACTGAAGTCAGATGAGGCAGTTCTCTGCTGCATGTGTACCGAGAGCCATGGACCAGGCCATGGATACTCTGATTGGCTGTTTAGTCCCTGGGAGCTCTGAGAGGTGTGGTAAATTGATACTGTTGTTCTTCCTATGGGGTTACAATCTCCATCAGCTCCTTCAGTCCTTCCCCTAATTCTTCCACTGGGGTCCCCAGGCTCAGTTCAGTGGTTGACTGTGAGTATCTCATCTGTCTTAGTCAGGTGCTGGCAGATGTATGGCTCTCAGAGGACAGCTATACATCTTGGCATCAGCAATAGTGTTGGGGTTTGGTTCTGTGGATGGAATGGATTGCATAGTAGCCATCTCTGGATGGCCTTTCCTTCAGCCTTTGATCCATTTTTGTCCCTGCATTTCCTTCAGAATATTTAGACCCAAAAGGTCTTTCATGGTCTGTACTCACTGATAAGTAGATCTTAGTCCAAAATCTCAGAATACCCATGATGCAACTCACAGACCATATGAAGCTTAATGAGAACACAAGCCAAAGTATGGATGTTTCAAACTCACTTAGAATGGGGAAACAAAATAATTATGGGAGGCAGAGGGAGAAAGGAAACTAAGTGAAAGGGATGGGGGAAAGAAAAAGGAGGAGTATGATTAAGAATGGGAAGAGGCCGGAGAGAAGTCTAGAGGGCCAGGAGGATGAACAGAAATATGTAACACTTGGGGTGGGGAACTTTGGGAGCCACTAGAAAGTTCCAGATGTCAAAGATGTGAGAAGCTCCCAGGACACAATCATGATGACATTAGCCAAAATACCCAACAGCAAGGAGATAGAATCTGAAGAGACCACCTCCAGTAGATAGACATGGCACCCTGTAGAGGGATGAGGCCAACCACCCATCTAGAAAAGTATAACCTAGCTGTAATTCGAATTTAATTTAAAATAAATTACAATGCTCTCACTGAGTTAGTCATTCATTTAGATTGCCTTTGGGATTGGCAATATGAATGAGCCAGGCTTGTGAAACTAGAAATCAGACAAATGACATTAACTACAACAACAACCAAAAGTACCAGCAGTAGCTCCTCTTCGGTTTAATGTAAGACCATTGCAATCTGCTTTAGCACAGTTTTTGACAGTAACAACATCACTGTTCAATACATATTCATTTTTTTTAAATCTCTCTAATACACAACTTTAATTCATGAATTTATTTGTTACTTTTGTATATCTGGCAGACCAAACTATAATGGGCTGACTTGCAGTACGTACTGCAAGTATATAATAAACTAATTTGCAAGTATTGCATACTTTTAAATTCATACCCGCTTTTCCTTGAACTGAAAGCCATATTGCTCAGGATCTAACACATGAAAGATAGTTTCATCACTGACCTACAATAACATCCAATTTCTACCCATTAACGCTAGCTCAAATCCAATATAACTTGGACTTTGTTGGATGGGAAGCATAATGAAATGGAGATGAAATATGATCACTCCTGAGATGTTGAGTAATGAAGCATGTCACGTGACACAAGCTAATGATCGCGGAAAGTAATATAGCCGCACGCTGGGAACCTGTAACATCTCTAAGCAATTTTGTACAAAAGTAGGTATTTGATGAGTTCTGTGTTTATACGGAAGGTGACTCACAAAGGGGCAGTCACTTGACAGAACCCCCTTTAAAGCACCAGTGTAACTACTGAGCTTCTTTACCAGTGTGGGAGATGAGTCCAGCAATGGACCTTTAACTGGGTCACTGTGAATGGAAAGGGCTGCTGAGAAGAGCCAGTGTAGCCAAGGATGAGCCGAGTGAGAAGGGAAGGATATGAAAGCGTCTGGAGTGTGATGGCTCTCTTGATCAGTTCTTCCTTTTTCTAAATCAGTAGTCACTCTACAGATGTATATACATCAGAGTACATCGGGAGCCCTTGTTCGGGAAGCCTGTTGAGAGCTCCCGGGGTGACCCTGTAGAGAAGTTGCTCTAACTCACACTGCTTATTATGATAGAGAGATTTATTTCCTGACAGCTGACAGAGTGCCCTGCAAGAGCTGGCAATCCCTAGTGTAGCTGTATCCGCAGCTCCAGGAAGAAGTTCTCTGAACTCGAAAGCTCCGAGCCTTGCCTTTATGTTAAAATGACTATTTCAGTACTTTGAAAGATCTAAGTGGCTTATTCTCTCATCTTTTAAAAATTCAAACCACTCCTCCTTACCTACTTTAAGCACAAATCTTCCTTCATCGCTGTATTTCTCATGCTTTTTTAGCCTGCTGTTTTCTTTTATGCAGGAATCTCTCCCTCTGGAATAGAGCTAAAGTCAAACTAAGCAGGTCTATTCACTGCTGCAATTGTAAGGTGATTTCCCAATACCTTTACAAAGAACTTGTCAAAATCTGAACTCCACTCCTTGACCAAGAAAGTCATATTCAGCATCTAGCTGAAAAATCTGAAATGAAAGTGATGCACTAGATCTATGTAGTCTCATCCCTTAATCATTAAATACCACAAATTTGATAAAAGATTGATAGCTCTTAGTATTTGTAAATTAAATGCATTCACTATAATGCACTTAGTCTCTGCTTTAAAAGTACATATTTCTAAGTGTACAGCTTAACACATTTCAATATTAGACATAGTGGCTCTAGTACAAATTTAATTACCATTACCCATAATTACTTATTGGGGAAGCTTTTATGTAGATAATTGCAGATTTTATTGTTATTTTTACTTACCAAGAAATACAGATGGATAAAACTCTAGCCAATTAGTATTTTTTTTCAAATCAGCTATAAATGTAATATATTTAGCATTATAATTATTCCATTAAAATACATACATTTTAAAGAGGTTTGTTCTTTTAGCTAAATTAATATGTGCATCCTTCATATATATATAGATTCTATATTTGTGGATCAATTTTGTAAATTATATGTTACTAACTAAATAAAGAAGACCTATGTGTCAATAGGTACAAAACAATACCACTCATGGGACAATTACAATATACTAATATTAAAGGTGATTCATACATAAATATATAGGGCATATATAAGTAATATTCAAGAGCATTGTTTTTATATATGTAGTTTTTGAAGACTGTACCTTAAATATACTAAGAATAACTACAGAAGTATTTGTGACTAAAATTGTTCATCAAGTTTTCTACTAAAAATGATATTTTAGGGGATCGTATCAGAACTGTGAGTTTGCGGCTTTCCACCTCAGTCAGAGGCCTACTGTTTGCAATAGACCCAGTCACTGGAGAATGGCACAACTGGTCAATTTACTGAGAACATGCCTAGTCAAGACTCAGTGCTCGGTCCTAAGTGCAACGTCTGTCTCAACCCCTCTTTCTCAAAGACTCAAGATTGCCACAGAAGAGGTTGTGGAAAGAATGTAAGAACCTGAGATCACAGATAAGCATTCGGGATTTTTTTTTCATCCTATAACATGATGATTATGGCATTCATAAACACATTACAAATGCGGCTAGCTGCATTACATCATCAAAAGATCCAAACCAGCCAAAGTCTATTCAAGACTGACAAATGAGGTCTGAGTGGAACCCCCTACAGAGGAGCTATTGGTAGCTGGTATCTTTCTTTCTTGGAGGTTATTGGTTTTGAGGACATGACCATTGGTAAGTTTCCCATGATCTGGTGGATGCCAGTCCTAACTGATCATAGAAGGTTATAGAAAGTAAAAATGACAGGAGGTTGTAAGAGGGACTTATTGAAGGTATATGGATGGAGTTGAAAGGTAGATTTGGGAGATAATTCATTTTATCTATGTATGACATTCTCATAAATAAACATAAAAAGATACTTTGAAATGCTTTTGTCTTAAAGTAAAGAGTAAGATGTTTGAGGGCCAGAAAAGAGTAATAACTTGCCTGAGACAATATTTTATTTTGACATCAAAACAGAAACCTAAACCCTGACTTGCTAACCCATGCATTTTTATGTCTTCAGTATTTTATCTACCAAAGAGGCATATATTCACTAAGTTTAAGACTAGACTGCAACATTTTCCCCATATCTTATTACTGCTAAGTAAATGGATTTTAATATTGTGTTTCATATCAGAGTCCCATATAAAATATTTTTCTTCTGTATCTAATTACTGAGTCTGGCTGACATCGGAGGACCCGGAACACAGGTCTTACTTGATGTTACCTTGCTGATTCCCTAATCCATATTTTTGATAGCAGCTGCTCTTGTCATTGTCTGTTACCTGGGGTTTCTACAGCCACTTCAGAGGTACCATTTTGAATATTGCTCTTCTGAAATGAAAGCAAATATCAAATTCTGCTATAATGTTTCTTTATTTTTATGAAACAGTGGATCACATTGTTATGATAAGTAACCAATATATTGAATGTCTTCTGAAAGAGAGGAGTTGGTTTCTTTTCTGTTTTCTTGTAAAGGAAATAATAATAAGAGGCGTGACTAGCAAGTTTGTGCGGTGAGCATGTTCAAGCTGTTCTTGCTGCACAAGCATGAAGACGTAAGTTTGAATTCCCAGCTAAATTCCCACAGAATCAAGCATCTTCTGATTTATGTCTATACTGATGGACAAATGTTAATAATAGACTTAAACAACCAAGCTTCCCTCTGGAATATTGTTACAAACAAAAGGACTGCCTGGCGGTGGTGGCACACGCCTTTAATCCCAGCACTTGGGAGGCAGAGGCAGGCGGACTTCTGAGTTTGAGGCCAGCCTGGTCTACAGAGTGAGTTCCAGGACAGCCAGAACTACATAGAGAAACCCTGTCTTGAAAAAACAAAACAAAACAAAAAAAGGAAGCTTTTAAAATAAGTTTTAAAAACAAACAAACAAACAAGCAAACAAACAATAACCAAACCAAAAAACTAAAAGGACTATCGGGACTTCAAAGTTCTAAGGAAAATTGTTACATGATCATTCATAAATAGTATATTCATTCATATTGTCTCTACACTTCATACACTTCAGGAAATATCACAAAAAGAAGGCATTAATAATTCACAAGCCAGAAGATATGGTGCAGGGCTATGAAATGTTATTTTTGAGTCCAACACAGCTAATGTGGTGATGCCATCATAGCAATTATTGGTTGTCTGCAATGGGTTCATACAAGACAGTGCCTTTCAATAGGCAACCATAGGTCAGGAGTATTCACTGACCCTGATGAGTTATTGGTTTTTGATGGATTCTGTGAAGAGTCACCATTGTCTTCTGTTCTCTACTTACTGAAATGATGACCATGTTTTAATAGACAGTTCAAAACCTATTGTCTTACAGAAGTCCCTGGTTAAGCTCTGTGGGTATCCAAAAAATGTGGGTTTTTTTTTTCTAACAAAAATGTGTACTATAAACATGTAGGTCTGATGGGGTAGAAGAAGGGATGGGGGGGAATGAAAAAGATTCCAGAGTTACACTAATCATAAATGCTTTATTCATGACTGAAATTCTCAAAGAGCAGATTCAATAAAAGTTAAAGAAAAAGAAAGAAAAATTCTGTGAACACTTACATATTAATTTTGGGTTTTACATCGGGTGTAGTTACAAAAGGCTCTAAACAGCTTGAAAACTCCAAAAACCTTACAACTTTGAAACAAAAGGTGAGAATAAAGCTGGTGAGAAGTCTCAGTGGGTGAGAGTGATCATTTTAGAGGCATGAGAACCTGAATTCATATCCCAATCATCCATCATACATGGACAGCCTCAAAGATGACTGGTATGGGGTTGGAACTGGTAGGTCCTTGGGCTTGCTGCATTCCAGCCTAGCTCCAGTTCAGTGAGTGACTCTTTATCAAGAATCTAAGAAAAAAAGTCATAGAGCAGATACCTTGTGTCCTGTTCTGGCATCTGCATGCACATATACCGAGATCAGTACTGATATAGACTCATGTACACACACTACACACATATATCACATATATACCACACATATACATGCCACTAATATATACTTTACACATATACACACAGATACCACTTGTGAATCACACTTATATGTCACAGAAACATACCTACATCTAGCACACAAACATGTTTGAGTGTGTGTGTGTGTGTGTGTGTGTGTGTATTTGTGTGGTGCTATCTCTCTATCAATCATCTCTGTGTGTGTGTGTATGTGTGTGTGCACGTGTGTGTGTGTGTGTGTGTGTGTGTGTGTGTATACCACAATGTGCCACATTCACTTTCTCACATTACAGGGACATAAAGGAGAGAGAAAGGATTACAATCAAAGGAATGGCTTCTATCATTGAGAGGAAATCTCTAAAACCTGAAAGCAGTAGGGATTAAACTTCAGAGTGGATTTATCTTTATGTTTAATCCTCTTTATTTTGGTCTTCAGTTTTTTAAAGTCACTTGGAACTTTCTCATCTAGAATGTTTTACAGAAACTGTGTGTGTGTGTGTGTGTGTGTGTGTGTGTGTGTGGTGTGAAAATGAAATCTAAATTTAGGTATTTCATTTTGTTTCAATGAAGCTATTTTTTTCCTTTCCCCTCAGTTGCACTGGGGATTGCATCCTGTGAGTCACACATGGTAAGCAAGTGCTCTTGGAAGGATGGATCTCCATAGACCTTGACTTGCTTTTTTGCGGGAAAAGGTCTCACTAAGTTGCTCAATCAGGCCTTGAATTTACCATTCTCCTGTCTTGCTTCATTAGCTGGAATTATCATCTTGTGCCAGCAGGTCCAGCTCATAACATAATCTTTATAAGTAATATATCTTTGCTTTATCCTGCAATTAATTATTAGACTCTGCATCCGAGAATATAAAACTTCAGGAAAACAAACAATGTATAAGTTTTATTTTCATATTATACTTTATACCTATGATTTTTGGAATTTTTTCTGAAATGTAAATGGATATCTGTCTTAGAATTAATAAGGAACATGACATCTCAGGTACTGATAAGGATCTGATTTTTGATATAAAAGTAATAGAGCTATATACAGGGAAGCTGCATACTATCTTAGCTCCAGTGTTTACCATTATTGAGGTTTGTTATTCCAGGACAGCTCAAGTTAAATGGCATTTCAGAATTATTCATTTATATGTTTATGGCTCTAGAAATATAAACAAAGGTGTTGTACATGCAAGTTCTCTATCACTGGGTTTCCTTGCTGTTTGTGATCCCTGGATTTTTCATGAAATCTGTCCCTCAGCAGAAAAAGCATTTAGGATATTACATCGATGTGGTTACACTTGAAGCTTTAGAATGAGAATGGGATCACGGTCTTCACTGTAACACTGTTTAAATAGCAATTTCTGCCTTCACTTCAAACAGTTGCGTTGCTCAATGACCCTCACCTTATCAAAACAAACCAACAAATGAAAAATAAATCACTGAGTCCCCATGTGAGAGGCAACATCATGTTCTCTTATTATTTTATACTTAATGCAAGGACATTTTCTCTAGCAAAATCTCCTTCTTTCTCTGTTTAGTCAGAAATGACAGCCCAAGCTGAAGGCCATTTCGGAATTATTTATTTATATGTTTATGGCTCTAGAAATAGAAACAAAGGTGCTGTGCATGCAAGGTTTCTCTCACTGGATTTCCTTGCTGTTTGTGACCCTTGGATTTTTAATGACATTGTTTATGATATCTCCTGGTGTTGTCTTCTATTTTCAGTCTGGCCTTTTTGAAGCTAAACTTCATGGTCACTTAGTAGTTTGAACTAATATTTGTCTGATGTCATCTTAGAATAAGAAGGTGATTGACAAACAGAACTCGGAAATTTTTAGCACTATTAAAATGATTATCCATGAAGAATTACATAGAGATGGTGAATCTTTTGGCCTAACAGCTAATCTAAATATTATGTAGAGAAATTTTTGTTTTTCTCACATCTTTGACTTTTATCATACACAGACTTATAAAACGTTATTGTAAAACTTGACCTAAAAGCCATTGATTTAAAAGGTTTACTTGAAAGTATTACATAATCTATATACTGTCCAGCCTTTAAAAAATATTCACAAACTTCAGAGCAGCCAATAGACATCAGAATTCTGAAAACATGACTTATCAATAGGTCTGTCTTATTTATCAAAAAGCCAGTGTCAGATGTATAATCTGTACTCATTTTTAGTTGATGGGATAATCCAAGATTTTCTTTAAATGATGCTTCAACAAATAATGAACATGTCTTTAAGAAAGACAATGATTCTTGATGTTTTCAGATTTGGCTTCCAGAAGTCAGTCTTCATTGACTGGGCCAAACAGTATGCATGTAACTGTTGTTGCTAGCTTAGATGACATAGCAAACATTTGTTATCCTTGAGAAGTAGGAGTTCAGGGTTACTCTTGACAATACAGAAAATTTGAGGCCAGCCTAAGCTCTTAGCAATCTTGCCTCAAAAATATTGAACAAATTTGCACATAGATGAATAATCATCACATTATCAGCTTTCATTTAATTATTGGAAAAAATTTATTGATTTTATCTATCCTTGAAATGCACCAAAACTAGGAAAAAATGTTACTGCCTGGAATAACATAATCACGAGAAGCATGAATTTGTTGAAGATTTTACCCTTTGGATTAGGAGATTTGACTAATTTCCAGGCCTTCAAGAAACTAAGGCATCTCAAACTTGTGTTTTTCTTAGAAATTGGAGAGGGCTCATGAAATGGCTCAGAAGTTAAAATCACATCAATATTTCCTAAGACTAAAATTTGTTTTCACTACTCTTATCAGAAGGATCGAACTACATGTAAGTCTAGCTGCAGGGTACCTGATACCATGGGCATCTCACCTCCTCATGAATTTATAACATGAATAGACAAAGATGCATATTTTTAATCAGTCTTTTAAAAATCAAGCTATTGCCATATGGATGTATGCATAATATTAACTACCTTTTTGAAACTATATACGTATGTTATATTTCTAAATCTTAGAGCAGTTTAGTATTATTTATTTTCTTTGAGGTTTACTTTTATTTGATCTGCATGGGCATTTTGTTTGTATGTAAGTCTGTGGACCATGTGCATGTAGTATCAAGGATCCCAGAGGAGAGCATTTGATTCCCTGGCTGTGAGGTTACACACAATTGTTAGAAAAATGTGACTGAAGAAAATAAAATCTGGGCCCTCTGGAACACATATAAATTCTCTTGACTAACAAACCATCATGGAAAAGAAGAGAGTGAAATATGAAATTTTTCAAAGGATTGTTAATCTGATAAACGTAAATGTGATGGTAGAATTTACAAAAATGCACTATGGATACAAAACTGAAACTGCATTCAGAAAAGACACATGCTCCACTATGTTCATAGCAGCCTTATTTATAATAGCCAGAAGTTGGAAGGAGCCCAGATGTCCCTCAAAGGAGGAATGGATACAGAAAATGTGGTATATTTAAACAATGGAATACTACTCAGCAATTAATAATAATAATGAATACATGCAATTTGTAGGCAAATAGCTGCATCTGGAAAATATCATCCTAAGTGAGCTAACCCAGTCACAAAAAAATACACATGAAATGCAATCACTGATAAGTCGATATTAATGAGCCCAGAAGCTCTGAATACTCAAGGGACAATTAGCAAATCAAAAGATTCCCAAGAAGAAGGAAGGAGAGGACCCTGGTCCTGAAAAGACTGAATCCAGTTTCGTCTGAGAGTACTGGAACAGGGAAATGGTGGGAGGGGTGATTGAGAAATGGGGGGAGGGGAGATGACTTATGGGACATATGGTGAAGGGGGAACCAGGAAAGGCGAAAGCCTTTGGAATGTAAACAAAGAATATAGAAAAGAAAAAAAGAAAGAAAAAAATCTACATGTTGATCTTAAAGCAGCTTTATGGTCTATGTGTGGGATCCATTTTACTCAACTACTATTTACCACCAGCAGCATGGCATGAGTCGGGCTGTAACAACATTTTGAACATTTGAAACTCTCACCCAACATCTTTTTATTTCCCTTTCTTTTTACTTCCTTCATTTCTGAGGTCCTTTTCCTGACAACTCCATGTTCAGTCATAAGTTCAAGAAATAAACTCTTATTGCCTCAGTTTTCACATACTAAGTTTATGTCTGCTCTTCAGATCTGCATTTTTTTTTTTATTCCTTTCTGACTCTTGGACTGTTTTGACATTCTCCTTTTGTTCATTATGCTTGTTTTGCTTGACTTGGTACTTAATTTTAAAACACATATTCAGTGACTTCTCTAAATTAGATAACTGAAAAAAAATTATACATGTGTATTTATTTTAGATTTCATAATCACATTTTACAACACATGAGTCTTGACCTCTAAACATATGTGCTGCCCACCCCACCTTTTCCCCTCCTCTCTACATCCCTTCCTTGGCTTTCAGAGCCTGATTTATTTAATTTAATAATGTGAACCCCACGTGTGCCAGCTTTGCTACTCTAGGAAAAACATGGTCTGATTCTTATGTCCAAATCAAACTCCACTGTGAATATGTACCAGTTTCTTTACCTATGCTTTTGCTGATAGACACCAAGGCTAATTCTAGAACAGTGAACAGTACTAGAATAAACATAGTCCTTTAAGCAAGCTTATTTCATGCTGCCTCAGAGTCCTTTAAATCTTCTACAGTGGGATAACTGAGTTGCAGATTTCTATGGGTACTTTCATTCTGACTAGTGAAGTATAATTGATGCCCTTATGATCTCCCAAGGCTTTGTTGTTACTATCTTATTCCTTATAATTCCATTTTATCTATTCTTTTAGATTCCCTTGCAGTATAATGTTATCACATGTTGTCATGTTCTTCCTGGTTAGGTAGGGTTTTTACATATATTCCTTTCCCCTTGTTGGAATAGTGCCTAGCTTGAGCATGCACAGATACTGTGTGTTTTGTGTCACTATCTGTGAGTTCTTAAGTGTTTTAGCCCTGTAGTGTCTAGAAGGTGCTGTTTCTTTGGTGTCATTTCTCACCTCTGGCTCTTACAACCTTTCCACCTTCTCTGCCACATAAACCCTTGAACCTTGCGGGGAAGAGTGTGATAATGAATTCTCATTTAAGGCTGAGCACTCCAAAGATTGTCAAGTGGTGGCTCTCTGGGTTAAATGTCATCTGCTGCAGGAAGAAATTTCTATGATGAGGGTTGAAGGGTCAGGTAATGTGTTGATTTATTGGTATAGCAATATGTCACCAGGAGGCATTTTTCTGGTATGTTATTAATTTTCTTATTGGTAGCTATTATGTATAGTATTAAAAAAATCTCAAAATTATTTAACAAGCACATCCCTAATGGGTAAAGCTGTTGTATGGTCTTTGTTTTTTTGTTTTTTTTTTTTTAATAAATGTCCTAGATCATCTATACCTTTGAGAATTTCTTGTTGTATTTCATTATTTATTTAACTTCATGTATTTTTTCTCTCCATTTACTATTTTGCTTGCTGTGTAAAAGTTTTAAGCCTTCATAGAAGACAATTTGTAAATTATTCTTTTCATTATTGTAACACTTTTCAGGAATATTTTTTAGAATGACTCTGTCCATGACTAAGTTAAAGTCTCTCTGTTTTGGAGTTTGAGCCTTGTAGGTATAAATTTCATGCAACTATTTTTAATAAGGGTTCAACCTCTTCTCTAGCCTACCACACAGCAGAGCTATTGAATGAGAAGAGTTATTAGGATATGAGGAAGTGGACCTGTTCAGCACTAGTGTTTGGGGGCTGGATTGATCTTCTTGGACAGCAGTTCAGTCCTGTTGCAAACAGCAAATATGCTTAGTAGTTTCTGTCCAGTCATCTAGGAAGGTCTGGACAAAGGCATGAGCTAGCAACTTCAGGCCATTCCTTTCAGTAACTGGGCATCAGGCAGCTGTAGTTCTATCCTGAGGGAATTTCCTGGCTTCCCATCTGGCCCAAGGCAAGGCTGCAGAAGAAGCAAGCTGCCACAGGAACCTCACAAGCAGTTCTTTCTTTACTTTTCTTATAAGGACATCATTTAATGGGGAATGACTTAGAGGTTCAGAGGTCCATTTCATTATCAATGTGGGAGCATAGCAGCCTCTAGGCAGGCATGGTGCAGGAGAAGATGAGAGTTCTATCTCTGTATCTGAAGGTGGCTAGGAGAAGACTGGCTCCCATGTGGTTAAGAAGAGGCTCTCCTCACAGACCCCCAGATTGATGTACTGCCTCCAGCGTGGCCACACCTACTCTAACAAGGCCACACCTCTTAATAACACCACTCCCTGGCCCAAGCACATTCAAAGGACCACAGGGACCTTTGCATAACTCCAGAGTCACTGATTTTGCAGAAATGGAGACTGCAACCATTCCAAGATCTTGTTGCAATGTCTCTGAGACTAGATAGCACATGGCATCTTTGACATTCCATTCTGACGGTAATGAATGACGAAGGAAAGGATACAGCAGATTCCCCAGGAAGAAAGAGATGCCAAGGACATACAATGCCTTTTTTGAAAAATGGAGGCAGAAATGAAGCCAAGCCAAGACACAAAACACGTGGATAGAGAGGACAAAGTCTCAGATTTATGACTGCTCAAGCGTGTGTGATTTCCTTTCAACCCCTTCATGCTCTGCAGAGTAGACAGGGTACCACAGGCTTGGCTCTGATTTTGTCTTCATTCATTCATTGCTTGGGATTGTTTTCATATGTCCTTTTAGGAATGAGAATGTGTACCATGCTCTATTGCCCGTTGGAACTGGATAGCTCATATTTTGCTTTTCTTCTTTCCTTCCTTTGGCCACCTAATCTCTACAAGTAGAAGAGGCTATATCCACAGAGTATGTTCCTCGATAAGTGTCAGGAGTGGCATCATTATAGATATTTAGTAGAGTAATCAACTTCTCTTCGTACAGATTTTATATGTTCTTACAGCTAAATCATTTCTTGAGTTTCCCAGAGGTTTTTGACTTCACTTTTACAAAACGAAGGAGCTGGAAGGATTGACAGAGTCATAAATTGTCTCAAAGTATTTTTCATTTTAAGACAGGAATGAACATTTGGGAGGGGGGTGGGGAAGAAGTAATGTTATAGTTAGAATCTACAGAATTTTCCCAAGAGCCTGTGTTGAAAACTTAATCTTTAGTAGAATATACCATTAGGAAATATTCGGAAGTAAAAGAAACTAAGAGATTACACCTAGTTAGGAGCAAAAAATACTGTATATGTATTTTTTTGGTTTTTGTTTTCTGTTTTCTGTTCGTTTGTTTTTGTCCTTAGCGCTTGGCATGCGATCTCTCACGGTCACTCTAGATTTCTTTCGTTCTTCAACAAAGCTTCACTTCTTCATGTGCCTCTACCAACATGCCCTTTCTCAACATAGGCCAACATACTTTGTTCATGATGGTTAAACATTTGAGGTCATGTAAGGCAAAAGAACCATGCCTGCCGTTAAACTCATTTTTAAGTTCTTCTTTCCACAGTTATTCACAGTTGGTAAACAAATTTTTCTTCCTCCCTTTGTGATTAGGATTTCTTTATTCACCCAGATAGATTTGATCTCCCAGGAGTGCTTTCACTCCTAAGTTCACAGGTGAGACTACCACTTATTTGCTCCAATAACTGGCCACAAGTTCTTAGACGAGCTTCTCCAAATGGTGGCCTTATCACAAGTTGAGCTCAATAATGCTATGTAAGGCGAACCAAAACATGCATGTCGTTAGTGAAGAATAATTAGCTGCATCAAACCAAATGGAGGCTCAATGCTACTCCCCCACTTCTGTGGGATCATATTTATACTCCTTCATCCTGGGTTTTTCTGTGCTTGCTATATAAAAACATCCTTGCACCTGTGTCTGCTTTGGGAAAACGGTCTTTCATGTGCTTCCCTCAGCAAGACATTCTTTCACCTGTGTACCCCAGCAAAACATCATTTGAAATGACTAAACTTTCCAAAGAACTAGAATTTTTCACTTCAGGGATTTTGTTTAAACTTTTATGTGTTTTATATTAATGATAATACTGAATGAGAAATATTCCACTGTGCATGTGGATATCTGTGTTTCTCAGAGGCATTTGCTGAGGAGTCTATCACCAAGGCTTATACATATATGACCCTATACTATAATTGTGTAGTTTTGCTATTGATCTGCTATAATATTCCATTGATACAAGTGTGTGTTTATATCAATACCAAGGCACTATGTATTACAATGGCTCCATAGTCTAATTTCAACTAAGGTTTAGTGTTGCCTAATTGTTCTTTGTGCTTAATAGTTCATCCACTAGTTGGTATATCTTGTGTTTACACATGGATTTTAGAAATATTTCCTAAGTTTTCAAAAGTTTTGGCATTTGTATGTGTATTATCTAGATACTACTTAAATCATATTCATTCCACTGTTTCTTAAAATTCTCAGATTAATTTTCCCATGTATATTTACAGTTTAACTTCTATAGGATAACTAAGATTTGACACTTAGTTTCTCCCCCTCTCTTACTATTCAGCATTTATAAGTGATCCTAACTAGCTCAGATCATCATCTCTACCCTGTTACTGTGTTAAACTATTCATAGAACTATTTATCTTCTAACATTTCCTTCATAGTAGCAGAAAAATTAACAATGGTGACAAAAATTTGAGCCACTAAGCACAAATACCACTATTAGCTCTCAAATCTGGGTTTTGTATATTGGAACAGAAAATTTTATAGGAAGATTTTAATACATTATACTTTTGTCAGTGTATTAGAGGAAGACAATATGGCTTAGAGACATTACACAACAACTTAAAGTTACATAGATTTTTAGGTTGCTTATTTGGGATTTGTCTTAGCGGGGGTTTCTATTCCTGCACAAATATCATGACCAAGAAGTAAGTTGGGGAGGAAAGGGTTTAATTCAACTTACACTTCCACACAGCTGTTCATCACTAAAGGAAGTCAGAACTGGAACTCAAGCAGGTCAGGAAGCAGGAGCTGATGCAGAGGCGATGGAGGGATGTTCCTTACTGGCTTGCCTCCCCTGGCTTTCTCAGCCTGCTTTTCTTATAGAACCCAAGACTACCAGCCCAGGGATAGCACCAACCACACGGGGACCTCCCAATTTGATCACTAATTCTGAAAGTGCCCCACAGCTGGATCTCATGGAGGGAGTTCCTCACCTGAAGTTCCTTTCTCTGTGATAACTCTGGCTTGTGTCAAATTGATACAAAACCAGCCAGTACATGATGCCTATTTTTTTATAGCCACATATAACTGGCATTTTGTATATAAACAATTTATTTATTAGTTTATTTGCTATGTAAATGTTAACCAAGAACAGAAAATGTTCCTGAGAGATGGTGTATACCTTTAATCCCATTATTTGGGAACGAGAGGCATGCTAATATCTATGAGTTCAAATCCAGCCAAGTCTATTTAGAACATTGGAGGCTAGGAGGGCCACTATGAAACTCTGGCTCATAAAAGATAAAACAACACAAGCACTATAATAAACAAGTAAGAGAAAAATCAGTTAATGTGAGTACCAGATTTTTCCTTGGAAATTTCCTATGTGCAAGTCCTACATTATGCCCACTTCCCACAATACAGCAAGCAATAAGTCCAAAGGGTTTGGGTTAGGATTCAGCTACTCTGTAGCTCTTCATCTCTAACAATTTCCTCCTTTTCCTAATCTACATGGAAACACCAGAAATTCTCTCAAGACTATTTCATTCAAACATTTCCTGCCTGGTGGTCATTGCCTGCTTCTGCTAAAGTACTTAGTTAACAGTATAGCTATCCCGGGAAGTAAGTTAAATTGCATACACACATACATATACACATACACACACATGCATACACATAGATATGTATATTGCAAATATATAGGCATTCTTTATATATATATTTATATTAGGTGTCTTCTTAATTATTTACTTATCTAATAAATATGGTTTTCCTAGAGAGTTAGTTAAATCACATATATGTAAATATATGGATGTATATGGAAGTATATATAAACATATGCAGGCTTTCTTTGCATATATATATATATTCTCTATACATATATCTGAGATATATCTATATTTTTCCCATTCTATCTTTGCCCACTCCTTTTCTACATTCTAGCTTAATATATTTGCAAATTCTGCTGTAAGTTTTCCTTAGCCCCATCTGTACAGTAATGCTCACAGGTTCCTCCCAGATTCAGTTTAATATCATCTCCATTAGAAACTTTTTTTCTGACAGTAATGCGCTGATTAACACTTTGTTGCACTCTGCTCCATTTTTCCCTTTCAGAGTCTTTCATCTTAGATGATCACCGAGCTATATAAAGTCAGTTCTTTGTTCTCCAGGAATCCATTTACCACTATGTGATCTTCTGGTGAATTTGCTAAAATCATCTGCATGTCAGCTTTGCTGTTCTAGAAACATTTGCACTGATACTACCTAAAATTTTCATATTACATTAAGATTACTGGTAATATAAACATACTCTGACATAGTATTATTAGAAATTATGATACTTTCTAATAACCAATGATATTTCTTTTTACATCTCTGCTGTACAGTATTTGTATTTTGTGATTCTTTTACATAATCCAGCTCATTTTATGGGACATGTTTCTTTGTTTTGGTTACACTAGTAAAAATTCAACAACATACATAATTGCTTTATCTAAGTATTCAGACATACCAATTATAATTTAGAACTTGATTGTGCTCTTTCTTAAAGAATCTGATATTTCTGAAAATAACAAAAGGTGTAATTTAAGGTTTTTTCTTTTTTTGGAGTCAAGTATCCTATACATTATATGTAAAGTCTGCCGAATCATTTATGTTGCATTTGGAAAAGTCACAGTCATGGCATCAGTAACTCATGAATTTCCCAGTGTTCAGTCTACCAGCTGAAGTACAGATTACATGAATATCTACAAGCTTATGTACTCTTAGCTTCATGTTGACCAAGAACCACTAGTTCCTCATCACGAATGACTTAGTATCTTATATCTTAGCACATTAACCCAAAGTTGAATTTCAGAAAGACAGGTATCATAAGCTTGGTTATTCTACATTTCCATAGAAGCCAGCATCTTATGGCATCCGCATTTCTTTCCTATCCCCCACTTGTATTGATCTCACACATGTATTCCAGGACAGAAGAAGACTTTCCTACCTGCTCTCATCCTAAGCCATAGAAAGTTTGAATCTTCTGGAGTGTTTGTCTTCCAGGGCAGTGGAAAAAATACAACTTCAGTGGATTTAGAGGCAATCACTAATTCTCTGCTTGAAAGTAGTGGAAGTTTCACACAGAGATCCTTGTGTATATCTAACCAGAGAGTTATCATGAGGTACAACCCTACCTCAGGCTTGGAATATGACGAAGCAGAACTAATTGCTAAGTAGAATTCATGACAGAGTGGCTACTCTGCCAGCAGAGTCACTTCCCAACAATGGAACTGTTCACATGTGGACTGCTTTACAATTACCTTGTTCAGTCTTCTCACCAGGTTACAGTGACAAGAGAATAGCAATAATACATATGGAAAAGTTTCCAAGGAGACTGGATCTAACAGGTTCTCAAATGCCAGAGATTGGATATATGTTTCTCAAATTTGGGGTCATACTTACAATTAAAATCTTTAGTAGCTAATTTCTGGAACATTTTTACAATATCCTTTTTCCAAGCACATCAAGTATATGCAATTTTGAAATTTTTGCTATGGAATATGAAAGAATTTATTTATTTATTTATTTATTTATTTATTTTTAGAATCCAGATTTTATTTCCCTTTCTGTTGACCCTCTGACTGTTCCACATCCCATAATTCCTCTCTGCCCCCTGTCTCCATGAGGATGTCCTCAACTTCCACCCCACCTGATCTCAAAATTCCCTGGGGCCTCCAGTCTCTAGAGGGTTATGTGCATCTTCTCTGACTAAACCCAGACCTGGTAGTCCTCTGCTGTATTTGTGTCAGGGGCCTCATATCAGTTGGTGTATGCTGCCTGGTTGGTGGTTCAGTGTCTGAGAGATCTCTAGGGTCCAGGTTACAAAGTGCGATCCAGATCAAGGGCAGGCCCCAAGACCTCACACTATTATTGAGGCTATGGCGCACTCACAAAAGAGGACCTATCATGACTGCCCTCTGAAAGACCCAACAAGCAGCTGAAAGAGTCAGATGCAGATATTTGCATTCAACTAATGGACAGAAGCTGCTGACCCCTGTGGTTGAATTAAGGGAAAGCTGGAAGAAGCTAAGGAGGAGAACAACCCTGTAGATGCTTTAACTTCAACCACACCAACTTTCATGCCAATAGCAAGGACATAAGAAGCGATTCATCAGACATAATGCCTTCTTACTTTCCAGTAAATAATAATATAAATAAAATAGGTAGGGGATGTGTGAATAAAGACAGATTTGTGTCTCTGTATGTACATGTATGTGGTGTGTGTGTGTGTGTGTGTGTGTGTGTGAGAGAGAGAGAGAGAGAGAGAGAGAGAGAGAGAGAGAGAGAGAGAGCGCACATGAGGGTCAACTATGTGCAGAGGCAGAGGCATCTAGCTGAGGATGGTTTGGTTTTAATTATGGAGCAATGGGTATTTTAGGGGATCAGGGGCAGACCCCACACTTCTACTCCTCTACAGAGAATGGGCTATAGGATAATAGAAGAAAAATGAGCTGGTTGAGGAATCATTTTAAAGATAAACTGCCCTTAATAATAGCACAGCACTGAGTTTCATAATCGCCTTTGGCTGCATGTGTTAAATTTTTTTCACAGTCCTAAAATGTCTCTTTGTTACCTCATTTGACAAACATCTCACATGTATTTACTCTGTGCCCAGAATATTGTGTTCTAGGCAATAGAGACCTAACAGTAAACCCAGCAGAAACACAGGTGATTTAAAAGAATACTTGTTTGCATTCCTGTGATGCTCCTCTAACTTTCCCTCCTCCTGTGACTAGAAAACTGAACAGTGCGGGCGAGAAGAATAGGCACATTCTTCCAAGCATACCCTACTCTTTACCAAGTCTCCTCTACAAATCTTGGTTTGCTTTCCAGTTCTGGATCCTGACTTTCACCCTATGACACTAAATTCAAGACAAGGATTTATATTCAACCAATGGTAAGATTTTGGTGGTACCTTCAATTTCCTTTGAGTTGCTGTGATGCCAATTTTCAACTTATGAATTTAGGAAATCAGACACAGAAAGAGAAACCAACACCATTTAGTGTGGTTTCCCAATCAGGATCACTGGAGATTATAGTGAAAGAAGTATGAATGAGAACTCAAGAGACTCAATCATTTGAAAAGCAAAAGGAAGAGAAATCAAATGCTGGATCCCATTGCATAGACAAACCCATGTCCTGCCCTCAATCATTCACAACATCCCATTACCCTTCCTCATTCTGTCTATGACTTTGCAGCATTCTGGCTGTGTTTGACTGGGAACTGTGGATTGTACCTGAGGTTTAACCACCAGTGCCCTTTTTATTGCTGCTACTAAAGAAGATCAAACAATGCAAATATTGTCAGCCCCATAAGGGGATTTCCACTGTCACTACAATACAGAAACGACACTGTGATTTGTGTCTTTACACAAAGCTACAGGAGATGGTGAATTTATCCATGAGTATAACTCAGTCTCTGGCCACAATTAAGCTTCAGAGCATTTTTGCACTACATGGATTGTGCTATTGTTCTTGATCAGAATAACAAATGACTTCAGGTAAGTTATTTACACAGTGGCTGTTAGACAAGTGCAGGGACTGACCTGATCTGTTCTTTTCCTCATATATTACTTTAGAGTTATCCCAAATCCAGTTACCTGCATCCTAATATTTTGTGTGGTTTATAAAAAGCATTGTTCTAGTTCTTATTGACAGTTCTCTGGTCCTTTATGGCCTGAGATACAGTGGTGGCAAGGAGTAAATACACATTTCTCCATCATAGTGCATTTGGGATCCTTCCTTCTGATGAAAACTAAGACTTCCTCTCTGAGTCAAGTTCTTCAAATTAGGATCTTTATATCTACAAAAAAAGTTATCAAGTGATTAAAAGAAAAAATCAGGATTTCTGTAAACAATTTTCTTGTTGGCTCATCATATTTGCTTATTGGCTGCATTCAGATTTAGCCAAATCTTAAGTCAAACTTAAAGGGCAGATAAATAGAAGAGGTACAGTACATAGCCATAGACATGTGCATGTTTCCTGCAAAAATCCTTAATAAGAATACACATCGAATGCAGTCACCTATAAATGGATATTAATAAGCCCAGAAGCTCTGAATACTCAAGACACAATTAACATATCAAATGATTCCCAAGATGAAGGAAGGAGTGGTCTCTGGTCTTGGAAAGGCTTGATTCAACATTGTAGGGGAGTACCAGGACAGAGAAATGGGAGGGGGTGAATGGGGAATGGGTAGAGGGAAGAGGGCTTATGGGACTTGTGGGGAGGGGGGAACCGGGAAAGGAGAAAGCATTTGGAATGTAAACAAAAAGTATAGAAAATAATTATAATAAAAAAGAATTAGCAATGGCTAAATGAACAATCCTTATTCTGTATAAATTTTTACTTATTAACTCCTTGTTAAATACAAGAGGGTCCAAACCTCAGTCAATTTCACAAGGAGTCTGATTTGATTTTAGTGCCACATAAGAGTCTTATGTGCCTTCTTTGTCTGATCTTCATTTGGACCATTCATTCAATGCATTGTCATTTTTATTAATGAGCTTTCAATTTCATCTTTATTTCAAGCTCCTGGTTTTACAATCCACTTTACAGAACAGCTGCTACTATTTCTCTAGCTTGCTATCTGGGAAATAGTAGGCATTCAATAAAGGGTCATTGATTGAATAATGTATTGCAACAAATAAAACAGTGGATAATTCAATTACAGTAGGATTGCTCATTAATAAATCTGCGGTCTATTCTTTAGTACAGCCCTTAGCCTTCCATACAGTATGAGTTTTATTTGGCTGGGAGCTCAATTTTATCATGACCTGCAGATGTTATAAAATGCAGTATGATTTTTACCCTGTGCTGATATGAGAAAAAGGACATAAAGCATCACTAGTTTCTACTTCATTACATTTGGAATTTGTGATCATTGAAAATGTTCTAGCCATGGGCAACTGTTAATAACATGTCAAACAAATGAGTCACTTAGAGCATAGAACTAAAAAGAAAGTTAAAACCCACGGAATGAAGCACATTAATTGCAATATGCCAGTCAATGTTGCTGGTTTAGTTGGGGGGGAGAGGAATTATGGGATGTATGGTGGGGGGGAACTGGGAAAGGGGAAAGCCTTTGGAATGTAAACATAGAATATAGAAAATAAAAATTAAAAAAATAGAACAAGTTTGAATTGAGTATGTCTACTTTGAAATCATACTCTTTGACAATAAAAATAATACCATATATTTCTTATCAAGTAATAAATATCTATCTAATCAGATAATTTATTCCTAATGGTCTTTCTTTGCATACTCAAAAAAATTAGGAGCTACATTAGACATTGCAAATAGTGTAACACAAAATCTCATTCATGTAGATGGTGAAAGTTGAGGCAAATGATATACTTTATGCTACAGAAAGTATTAATATTTAAAATTGAATCCCCAGCCAGGCGTTGGTGGCGCACGCCTTTAATCCCAGCACTTGGGAGGCAGAGGCAGGCGGATTTCTGAGTTCAAGGCCAGCCTGGTCTACAGAGTGAGTTCCAGGACAGCCGGAACTACACAGAGAAACCCTGTCTCAAAAAAATCAAAAAAAAAAAAAATTGAATCCCCATCTCAGAATGCCATTTACTTCATGATACCTCTCTCATCATTAAAACAAATTAGTTAAGTCATAATAGAATCATTGTATTTTTTGATGAAGGAATGATAACTTTTGGCCTATGTTTCCTAGACTACAAAATAAAGTTTAGATGGCCAGCTCTAAAATTATATCAGAAATTAAAACTAATTTCTGGTAACTTCCTGTGTCCTAGTTTTGTTGGTGGTGTTGCTATGGTGAACATGCTTTGGAAAAAGCAACTGAGAGGCTTATGGGGAACACAAAGTGGTAGGAACAAGAGGGTGTGAGGGAGCATGTGATCAAAACGCTTTGTATCCATGTAAACAATTCTCAAAGGTTAAAAAAAAATGGGCTACCGAGCTGAACAGAGAATTCACAACAGAAGAGTCTAATGGCCCAAAAGCACTTAAAAGAGTTCAGCTTCCTTAGTCATCAGGGATATGCAAATCAAAATGACCCTGAGATTCCACCTCATACCAATCAGTATGACTCAGGTAACAGCACATGCTAGTGAGGATGTGGAGAAAGAGTAACACTCCCCATTGCTGGTGAGATTGCAAACTGGTACAACCACTCTGGAAATCAATCTGGAGGTTCATCAGAAAAATGGAACTAGATCTACCTGAAGACCCAGCTATACCACTTATGGGCATGTACCCAAAGGATGCTCCAACATAAAACAAGGACACATACTCCACTATGTTTATAGCAGCCTTATTTATAATAGCCAGAAGATGTAAACAACCAGATGGCCTACAATAGAAGAATGGATACAGAAATGTGGTTCATTTATCCAATGGAATACTATGCAGTTATTAAGAATGAGGACAACATGAGTTTTGCGGGCAAATGGATAGAACTAGAAAATATCCTGAGTGAGGTAAAGCAGACCCAAAAAACATGCATGTTAGATGCATGTGACACTCATACTAATAAGTGGATATTAGTCGGAAAAAGTACAGAATACCTAAGATAAATTCCACAGAACTCAAGAACAACAAGCCCAAGGGCCCAAGTGAGGATGCTCCCACTTGGGAGGGAGAAGAAAACAATCAGAGGAGGCAAAGAGAGGAAGGGACCTGGATAGGAGGGGGAGGGGGAAGGGAAAAGAGGAACTTGATCGGGTTTGTGGGATGGGGCAGAGTGGCAGGAGAGAAACCCCAAGGGCCAGCAGAATGAATGGAAATATGCAATCTCTGTGGTTGGGAGATGGGTGAGCCTTTAGGAAGTACCAGAAACCTAGGAGGTGAGAGAATCTCAGGACTCAAAGAGAGGGACCTCAGAAGAAATACCTAACAGTGTTTACCACCAGTAGAAAGATAGGGCATCGAGTAGAAGGGCAGAGTTGCTATCTCACAGTCAAAAAAAAAAAAAAAAAAAAAAAAAAAGACCCAGAATTGTTCCTGTCTAAAAGAACTGCTGGGACAAAATTGGAAAAGTGGAAAAGAGTCTGAGCAAAAGGTAGTCCAATGACTGGCCCAAGTAGGGATCCATCTCAAGGGGAGGCACTGGGGCCGGACACTGTTACTAATGCTATGGTGTGCCGGGCGCTGGTGGCGCACGCCTGTAATCTCAGCACTTGGGAGGTAGAGGCAGGCGGATTTCTGAGTTTGAGGCCAGCCTGGTCTACAGAGTGAGTTCCAGGACAGCCAGGGCTATACAGAGAAACCCTGTCTCGAAAAAACCAAAACCAAAACAAAACAAACTAATGCTATGGTGTGCTTACAGACAGGATCCTAGCATGGCTGTCCTGCGAGAGGCCCAACAAGCAGCCGACTGAAACAGAGATACTTACACCCAACCATTGGACTGAAGTCGGGGACCCCTGTTGTTGAAGAGGAAAAGGCTGGAAGAAGCTGAGGAAGAGTAGAGCAAGTGACCCCATAGGAAGACCAGCAAGGCTTAACTAACCTGGATCTCTGAGACCTCTCAGACACTGGACCACCAACCAGGCAGCATACACTGGCTGATATGAGGTCCCTGACACATATACAGCAGAGGACTGCCTGCTCTGGCATCAGTGAGAGAAAATGTACTTGAGGCCCCAGGGAGTAGGGAGGCCTGGCTTGGGTGAGGAACATCCTCTTGGAGACAGGAGGGAGGAGGAATGGGATGAGGGATGAAGAAATGTGGGAGGGCAGACCAGGATGGGGCAACGACAGGGCTGTAAAAAAAAAAAAAAAAGAAGTAATAATCATGATCATAATCATGAATCTAGGGAAGAAAGTAATATGCATTTGGCTTTCAAGCCTAGGTTATAGCCCATGAGTAGTGGAAGTCTAAACTTCAATAGCTTGAAGTACCTGGTCCCATCACTTGCACGGGCATGAGAAGAGAAAATTGAGTGTCTGCTTCTCAGCCTGATTTCCCCACTTTTATACAGTGGAGGACTCCTGGGTAGGGAATCCTGTGTACATTGTTGGCTGGATCTTCTCACATCAGCTAACTGAATTGAGAAAGGACACCTCAAGTAACTCCACAAGCAAGCTCAGGTAGAGAAGCATCTTTGAGACTCTTCCCAGGTAGATGGGGTCAGGCTGACAAACAAAGCTTAATATCACCATCCTACTTTATCATCTTTTTCCTCTGTCTCTCTGTCTCTGTCTCTCTCTCTCTCTTTCTCTGTCTCCCTTTCTCTCTCCCTCCTTCCTGTTCACCTTTCTTTTTTTCCTTCCTTCCTTCTTTCCTTCCTTCCTTCCTTCCTTCTTTTTCTTTCTTTCTTTCTTCCTCTCTCTCTCTCTCTCTCTCTCTCTCTCTCTTTCTTGTTTTTTTAAGATGTGCACTGAGGTTGAAGCCTCTGCTTTCCACAGAACATCACAGCCCACCTGCCACCTCAGACTCTCATACCTAGGTTTATAATTTTCATAAGTCATTTTGTAAATAAACTTTTTACCAGATTGATTGATGCCACATTGAAAATATTATATTCAAATACTGGATGATAATATATCATAGACAATATTATAATCTCTCTGGAGATTAATGGTGTCTCTTAGGATTCATTATCTATTTGTAAAAAAATAAAATTAAAATTCCTTAAATACTTGTTTTTAATAAATATATTTTGTTAGTCATTTCATTAATACAATGGACAAATTATATAGTTTTTATACATTTTCATTTTTCATTTACTTTAAATTGTGCTTTTGTATTTAAACCATTTAGAAAAATAAGCTTCATATTGATGCAGATTTTTCTTTGAATACCTTTCTTTAACCTCTTTAGTCTTTTTGTTCTACTGTAATTTTCATGTACATTTCTATCTCAGTTATTTCAAGGGCTAAACAATCAATGAAATTTAATAATTAACATTAAACTTAATTAATTTAACATCACATATTTTGAATGACTAGGCTTATTAATAGCAACATTAATAATATATACAATAATGAGATTTTAAAGTTCTTGTCCATAGTCTTGCTTTGAAAAAATATTAAAGCAAAACAAACTATCAAACAAACAATAAAAAAAATCATCCAAACAACCCACCAATCAAACATAAAGAGCAGAGCTACTGAGATGGCTCAGTAATTCAGAGACATGGCTAGTCTTTCAGAAGATCTGGGTTTGAGTCCCAATACCTACATGGAAGCTCACAAATATCTTTCACTTCATTTCTAAAAAAAATCTCATATCCTTTTCTGATATTCAGAATAGTACACATACATGGTACATGGACACATATGCAAGCTAAGTACCTATTCTCAAGAAAAATGAAATAAAAATAAATAAACTCCAAATAAATTTCAAAACTAAAAGTTTGGGACAATAGCTATAGTCAAGGTGACAGCAAGTGTACTGGAAGATTTAAAACTATATTATGTAAAATGTGAACTGATTTAATGCTCAGACGATTTATGTGCTATACACTTGTAAAGTTGGCACTGTAGTTAGCTTGTTTACACTAGCATCAATATGGATACATGAGTGATAACTGATTCTTGCATGTAGACATCATTAAATAGTAGGAAATTTATATCAATATTTTGACTCTGTACAGCATTTTTGAGGTGGCCTGTTCTTGTCTGAAATGTCTTTGTTTGGTGCATGGCTTTAATTTCTTTTTACTTGACAGATAATCTTTCAAAACACTACAGTTTTTTCTTTCATTGGCATTAACTCATTCCCTGAATGTGAGCTATAGGTTGGCACAAAAGATATTTATCTTCATGAAAAAATAAAATCAAATGCACTAGAAACCTATGAAATTAGGGTAAGCAGAATGAAGCCTTCGGGGCTAAATTTAAACTTCCTTTGAGAAATTTGTATTTTACATCTCTTAAAGCCACAGCGTCAATGTGCCAGAGCTACAATTTCCTACTCTGTGGCTATAGAGATGATTGAAGTAACATCAAGGTCAAGCTTGCGGTTAGCAGAGCAAGAGAGGGGGCCATCACATCCCCCATTTAATCTCAGCACATTGGTACTGTTTCTGGAAGGGGAAGATCTGCTTTATTGAACTGTCTCCAGACATGAGTCAAAGTTCTGTGCATACTGCCAGCTGTTTGCTGGAAATGCCATTCCATTAGCACTCGGAGAGCAACAATAGAAACACCTGCCTCCCTGCTCCTGGCTGCTTCCTTTCTTGTGCTTTACTCTTAAATTAATACAAACATGTGCAGTACCCTTTCTGGCCTTTGAAAGATTTTTTACAGTTCACTTCTTTCATGTTTCTTCTCTGCTGTGTGATTTCTTTCCTGTTTCCTTTAACTGTTCTGCCTCTGGCTCCTTTCCTCTTTTAAACCATAAAAACAGGGTGTCCCCACTCATGTGACATATGCTACTTTCTCCATCAAAACATTTGTCATTCAGATGTCACAAAGCCTAAATACATGGATCAGAACAGTTCATCCAACTGACTAGGTTGTACACAGTCTGCATACTTTATCCTTCTTTTACTAGAAAACTCCACTCTGTAAATTTACTGTAGTTGTAGGAAAAAAATTATGAGTGTACAGTGGGAATATTAACACTAGCAGATCCAGATTCTCATCATCATTTTCTCAGAGATTCAAAGTTGAGAAAGCTATATGGGGAGTGGTCTGAAACACACTGCCACCGAGATAAATACTCAAAATGTAGAACACATTGAATTTTAAGACTGGATCTTATGTCAAGTAAGGTTCTAGGGAAGAGAAAACTGTTAATTTAAAATATAAAATCATTTCATCCAAGTTACCACTGGCTGACTGGCAACATGTAAGAAACATTGTGTTCACTCTTAAAGAGCTGAAAGATTATAATAATGAATTTCAGAGGGTTGGATTCCAAGTGTAGGTGAAGTCCACAAACTTTCTCCTGGACTATAACTTTGAGGGACTCTATGAGTGCACTTGAGAGACAGGTATATGCAGTATGTCAGAAACCATGATTACTTACTGATGGTTGGTTTATACATGTTCCCTATCCCGCTTTCCTTCCAGGGATTTTTCCAAGAAGTAAATGTCAAATTCAATAAAATATTGTCAAGATGGAAAAATAAAAGGAACTCAGGTCGACTAATAATCTACATATCATATCAATGAATTATTGCAAAACCTCCCGATAATGTATATGTTAGGTATGAATTTAAACTGCTTGCCATAGTTTGATGCTTTAAATTATTGTTACACAAAATGGACCAGTATTTTCTAATTATGAAATCTACAGGCAGCGGGACCTGATGGGTAGAACCGAATTTCTTGGGATAGGACTTTTGTTGGTCATCACGTTGACTTTCGACCTTACTAATGCTACAACCTTTTAATACAGCTTCTCATTTTGTGGCATCCCTAACTATAAAATTATTTTTGTTGCTGTTTTATAACTGTACCTTTGCTCCTTTTATAAGCTGTCATGTAAATGAATTTGAAGAGAGAGGATCGCCAAAGGAGTTGCTGCACACAGTGTGACCAGTGCTGCTTAGCACACGCCCTGCTTTCTGCTCCGATATCTACTGTCATGTGAACTGGCTCTGACATACACTCCTGTCACCATGGGCTCTTGTGCCAGGTCTCTGCCACTATGACAAAAGGAAATCTGAAACCATGGACAAAAATAATTCTTTCATCCCTTAGATTGTTTCTGTCTGGTAATAGGGCCATAGTGTCATGAGTAATTAATGTAATTGGCTAAAATATTCATAAAAACAGTTTTGTATAAATATCATATAGCACATATTTGATCTATTTTTGTTCAAAATTGAAAATATAAAGATGAGATCATGGATAATTTCCACCAATGACTTTTCTATTTGATTGGATCCAGTTTTGTAGAGAAACCGTGGGGGGAGGGGGAATGATTGGGGAATAGTTGGGGGGGAGAGGAACTATGGGACGTATGGTGGGGGGGGGACTGGGAAAGGGGAAAGCCTTTGGAATGTAAACATAGAATATAGAAAATAAAAATTAAAAAAATATTTTCTTTGCCTGTAATAAGCAAATGATTTAGATTATAATAATATAGCATAAGCACTATACAAATATATCAAAGTATAGTATGAGATAATTTTTGTTAACTTTTATGATTAACTCTTTGAATGTTATATCAACCATTATTTAAAAGAAAATATTTTTAATGTACAAACAATTTCATCTAATGTTCAATTTCATAGTATATTTTAAACAATTGTATGATTTAGAAGAGAAAAAAGAGATTTAGGAGACATTCCAGTCTAATACCTATAGTTGAACCATGAGAATAATAAGAGTCAGACTTTTTATGAGAGCTCTTGCATAGATTCAATGTTAGGCTAATATAGAATCTAGGCACTAGTCAGGAATGTCAACGCTGGTTTCTATGCAGCTTTTCACAGTAGTTTAAAAAAAAACAGTCACTGTTGAGGTAGATTATTGAAGAAAGGAGAATCTAAGTGTGAAATAATTATATGTAGCATAAATTTAAAAAATAATCTAAATAAATATTTCATGAGAAGCTTGCTATCTGATATATGGAAAGACATTCATCTTAGTGTTGAAAATCATGAACAAATCATCTCTGAAGGTTACCTTTAGAGATGCCTTCAACTGCAAAAAACTATACCTATTAATACATTAAGAACACTCTGTTCATATATCACAGGTGCAAAAATATTTAGTCATTATCCTAGACATGTGTGAGTATAATCTGTGATTCTCACTCAACACATTTTCTGGAATATTTCCCAAAATAATGCAGTTAACAAAAAATATTTTAGGTTCAGAAGAAGCTTAGGGTTAAAGAGAAAAACACATTTGAAAATTTTCATACTCCTTAAGACAGGGTCACTACATCTTGGGAATAAATATCAAGTTGCACTTGATATATTTTTGTCTACAAACATCAAAAAATGTGGCTACATCAAAGAGTGTTTCTCAGAAGTCCTTGTCAGGATCTCCGGAGAACACTATGAGAGAGCACAGAAGATTCTAATGTTCATAAGAGTTTAAAAGAGGAGTTTGTAGCCGGGCGGTGGTGGCGCACACCTTTAATCCCAGCACTTGGGAGGCAGAGGCAGCAGATTTCTGAGTTCGAGGCCAGCCTTGTCTACAGAGTAAGTTCCAGGACAGCTTGGACTACACAGAGAAACCCTGTCTCGAAAAAAAAAAAAAGAGGAGTTTGTCTTATATTAGCTTGTCTGATATTTTCAGGAGCTAGAAAAGGTGACATTTTATTGATGAGAGTCTGCATCCAGCAGAAGAAATACATGCCCAAAGATTATCAACTCGAGGAAATCCAAAATAATTATGGACATGTAAAGATAGCAACTAAATTGAGGCTGAGCATCCTATGAATAAAGGATGCTGATTTTGTTCCAAACAGGTCAGGCTGCCTTAGGAGCCATTTTCAGAAAGCTTTCCTTGTCATGAGAGTATTAAAATATTGTTGGTGGCCGGGCGGTGGTGGCGCACACCTGTAATCCCAGCACTTGGGAGGCAGAGGCATCAGATTTCTGAGTTCGAGGCCATCTTGGTCTACAGAGTGAGTTCCAGGACAGCCAGGACTACACAGAGAAACCCTGTCTCGAAAAACCAATATATATATATATATATATATATATATATATATATATATATATATATATATTGTTATATATATATTGTTGATTATTTTATCCACATTAACTAACCAAGTACTACAATACCTTCTTCACAGGGCATTCCTTCTGAACTATAGGAATTCAAAATAAACTTAAAGCATGACTAGTATAGACACAAAGATTTATAAAAACAAATAGAACTTCACTCCAAGACTATAAGTTTAGGGGCTTAGGTCTAGCAAGGTATTAGAGGATTAACCCACTGTAATCACATGGATAGTTTGTAGCTGGGTAAATGCAAGGTGAATACATATATTCTTACAACCCTGAAGATTCAAGTTTAATGGAAAATGTACCCTAATGCCCTCTTTGCTGAAAGAGTTCTATAGTGACTCCTTCAGAAGAAGACACTAAGGTTCGTGTGTGTGTCTTATGCAGGTCTCTTATAGGCTTGCATAAAGAGGCTCCACTATATAAACCATCTCTAATCTTTACTCTTTCTAAATAAGCCACTTCTAAATACTATGGTCCTTTTAAGCTGTTCCTCTGAATATCTTGCAGTACAAAACAATATTTCTGCAAATGAAGGTAAGGGGTGGACATGTAAACTCTACCTAAATCCTAGAATTTGGCAATAACCTTCACTTGAGTAAAAGTTTAATAAAAAACTTGTTAATATAATAAATATACATCATGGATGAAAGACTAACTGAAAATGTACTTTACTTTTAAATAGTAACTTTGTTAGATTCTTAACTATGGTATATGAAAAAAGCAGGGTTTAAGATCAGAAAAAACAGATTAAAGATAATTTATTAGCAAATGTTCGAAAGACTGAAAAGGGAAAAGAAAAAAACCTTGAAATTCTCCTAAGCATGGGCAAAACATCTGGGATTTATGAGGTCTGAAGGATGAGTGTAGGTCTATGATGAGGAAGTCAGAGTTGCAAAATGTACAAGACAGGAGATGTCAAATTGCCACAGCTGCATTCAGTCTGCCAACACATTCCTCCTAATAGAGGCTCAGATGCAG
Organism: Apodemus agrarius; assembly: GCA_964023405.1. Classification (NCBI taxonomy): domain Eukaryota; kingdom Metazoa; phylum Chordata; class Mammalia; order Rodentia; family Muridae; genus Apodemus; species Apodemus agrarius. The sequence goes on from OZ030023.1 coordinate 43,505,791, forward strand.
CAAAGGAAGAGTGGAAGGGGGAGGGGTGTTACTGTTTTAAAGGATGAGCTATCTCTGTTAGAATGGGACTGGTTGGGATATCAATGAGCCATGAAGACATTGTAATCATTTTGGAGTCAAATACATGAAACTCCAGATTTGCAAGAAGAGGAGAAAAAAGAATGAATACTAAATGCTGGGATCTATTAAATCAGAGTTTCCATGGAAGATGATAGGGTGGCTTACGTACGGAGGCTCCTTACAGATAACTTAATCATCTGGACATGAGTAGTAAAATTAGGAAACATGTGGATGGCAAATTTAATTTCTCATAAAGTAATGAAGTTGCTACAGGAATTTGGCACTCCCTAGATGATAGATATGCACACTCCTTCAATACAATATTGCAACAGCTGCAGTAGAACTTCATTATTTTTGAATTGATTTTCCTGTAATACCTCAAATCATTGCTTTGCCTTTATCTTGTCTATTTGAACATTTTTTTCTATGCCCATTAGCATGCTCAGAATTGAAAATAATAGAAAGATGTGGAAGTGAGAACCTATAAATGTATCCCTTACTTTGGATCCCATTAATTTTCTGATGAGAAATAAAAATTAATTCTGAAGGAAATGGCTCAGCAGTTAATGGACTTATCCAACAGGCGAGGGGATGAAAGTTTAGAACCACATAATTCTGGAAAACGCCAGGTGAGCTTGACTACCTGTCTGTAATTCTATTCTTTGACTGTATAGACACAGACTCTTGAAAGCAATCTGGCTAGGGACTCTAGCTAGATTGGTAAGCTATGGGTTTGGTTGAAACAAGCTGCCTTAGAGGATAAAGTGTATGAGATATAGAAACATAAAAGTTCCTGCCATTATTATTGAGAATCCACACGAACTTGCACACTTGCAAATCTGTACTCACATTCACACATGGGTTCATGCAAATCTGACATGCATATGCCACTCATACACAGTTTCCCACCCACTGAAAACACATACCACTCATAAACACACAGATAAGAGAGAAGAGAATACAAGTCAATTGTCTAAAGGGAGGAAAATATTCAGGCATTGAAAGTAAGTGATAAAATATTCCAAAAAGATATAGAAAAAACATACTGTTTCTGAGACAGTGTTTCTCTATGTCTGCCAATGTCTGTCTTGGAATGCACTCTTTAGATCACACTAGCCTTAAATTCACAGAAATCTGACTGCCTCTGCCTCCTGAGCACTTGGATGAATGGCTAAGATGTGATGGTTGTGTCTACATATATGTAAGTGTGTCACATTAATGCAATGTCCTTAGATGACAGAAGAAGGTGTTAGATCATATATAATAATTTACTTGGCATATTGCCATGTAAATGGTTGGCATTTCCTAGTATATACTTTTATATTAGCATAATATTTGCCTATATATTGGAATTCACTGCTTTCAATGTAGTGATTTTTCTTCAAATATAGTTTAAAAGTGTAGAGAGCATTATTGGGGTGCCATGCTACCTGGAAGGAACTTGACATCGACCAATGTGAAGTTCCTCTCCCAGCCTTTGAGTGGGAACTCCTGTGTTAGCCACAATCCCCTCCACCTAGGGTGGAGTGCTCAGACGAAGGTGAAGTCCACTGTTCTCCTAGGACCTGCAGTTTCCTGAGAAACACTAGCCACCTTCAGAGCTGAACCTGTTCTCTAGAAAAGCTTCCAGCCTTTGGGGGGAAGGGTTTCCCCCTGCTTATATATTTGGAGTTCTTTAAAATTTGAGACCTTGAATAGCAGGTGTTGTCTTGGTCTCCATCTTTTTTTGCCGCCTTCCCATACATCCCCAGATTCTCTTCCAGGTAACCCAGTCAATGTAACTGTGGGCAGTTACATAAAAGTATTTTCCTTGAATATGTATTTCATATTTTCTAATCCTTTATTTTAACACAACACTTTTTTTTTTATTCTATGAGCTCAAGGTTTACATACTTTCTAGTGAGACCATGTCTCAGGAAAAATGAAGAAGATGGAAGGAAGTCACGAATAACAACCACATATTACTTTAAAAGATCTCTGTGCAAAATCAGAAAGCTGAGAGAGACAAGAAAGCAAAATAAAATATTTAGTTTGGAAGGAAGTCATGAATAACAATGACATATCACTTTAAAAGATCTCTGTGCAAAATCAGAATCCTGAGAAAAGAAAGCATAACAAAATATTTACTTAATGGACACTAATATTTAGTTAATAGCAATGATGATGATGGCCATATCAAATAAATCAGAAAACTGAAATTTAAATTTCATGATCAATCATTTTAAGAATTAAAACAGTATAAATAAACTTTATCTTATATAGAACACAAAATGGAAAGAAAAGGCTGGTTCTTTCTGGACTTCTCTGTACTTAAGGACTCTTATAACTGAATATGCTTATTACTGCACAGTAAAAATTATTTGGGGTATATCTGTGGTGTCTCTCTCTCTCTCTCTCTCTCTCTCTCTCTCTCTCTCTCTCTCTCTCTCTCTCTCTTCCCTTTCTTACTTCCTCCCCACCTTCCCTCCCTCCTTCTGGTAGGGTGATTTCCCCTGATTATTTGATTGGCTAATAAAGACAAGTAGAAGCCAATTGGGTAATGAAAAGGAGGCATGGTTTCCAGTCTAAGAGAGGAAGAGGAGGACACAGAGAAGGAAAGTAGCTTTTCGGGAGGCAAGAGAAGAGAGAGGGAGAAGAGAAGAGAAAAGAGAGAGAATGTAAAGAATGTAGATAGGGGAAGTGTTAGACCCAGTGGTGGCCACAGCCAATGGAAGAATTCCAATGTAGAACAGCTGATGAGTTTAATAATAGATTCCTTGCCCAGTGGTTGTACCATCTGGTAAGATTGTCTGGTGTTTTCCATTCCCAACAATTCAGGTGGGCAAGTGAGTCGGTGTAGCCAAGTGGTTTCCATCTACAGAGCCCACCTAGGGGGTGAATGGATGAATGGTGGTAGCTTCAGGTGTTCTGAGGAGGGAAACCAGCCAAGGTAATGAGAGGCAGTCATGTCTCGGGCCATGGTCTCAGGCCATTGCACTGGGCAAAGATCAGACAGAGGCAGGAGTGGCTTGGCAAAGCTAGCCATGCAGGCTGGGTGAGACCTTTGTTGCCCCCACCTTAGCCAGAGCAAGCATTGGCTTATTTTAAAATTACATGCTAGAACCTCCTTCCCTCCCTCCCTCCCTTGCTCTCTTCCTTCCTTCCATCCTTCTTTCCTTCCTTCTAAGCTGCTATGGACCTTGTGATCATTCTCCTCTTCGTCTTTTTCATACTGGGATTGTAGGCATCTTGGACATGTTATGTAGAGAACCCTGACGTTGAACTCATATCCATCTTTGTCTTCCTCTTGAATGCTGAGATTATGTAATAAATGTTACCTGCCAAGATCAACCCTGTTTCTGTAGATTTCCCCTGAACAATTCTTTCATTCTCTCAATAGAACGCTGACACGATGACTACTGCCTGAGGAAGTATTCATGCAGTTGTCTTAATGATCTTAAATGCACACAAAGAATAGGCTGATAATTTATTCTTATCTGAGATCAGCATTTGCCTGGAGGTTGTGTGATGTTGCTTAATTTAGTGCAACTTTTTAAAGAAGCATTTTTCTACTCTTCAATTATAAGGTCTTTTTTTTTTAAATTGGGTTTTAAAATTTTAAAGGTCTTTAATAATAAATTACCCACAGCATGTCTATTGCGAACCACAGATGCCATCTCACTCACTGCTGTTTTTGAAGTACTTTATAATTAATTACAGAATTAACTAATTTTCAGAAACAGTTTTCTTTCCATATCTGCTTTGTTATTTCAGATTCTGAATCTATAGACAGCTCTGGAAAACACTGTGTGAAGGCACACTGAGAAATCCATGGAACAGAATAAGCATAGGGCTAGACATACTGGCCAAATTATTGTGACAGTCAAGGGTTTACTTAGACATGAGTCTTCAACTTTATCTCAACTTCTGAGGCCAATTTTTTTAAATGAATTTTGTTTTTACTTATTCACTTTATGTCTATTCACTGCCCCCTTGGTCACTCTCACTCAAGATTCTTCCTCTTCTCTTCTGAATGTGTGAGGGATCACCTGAGTATCCTCTACCCTGGAATGTCATGTCTATGGGAGGCTAGGCATTTCCTCTCCCACTGAGGCCAGAAAAGACAGCCCAGCTAGAAGAGCATAGCCCAGGTATAGGCAATAACTCTTGGGGGAGCCCGTGTTCCAGTTTTTCAGGAACTACAAGAAAACCAAGCAGCTTGTCTGCTACATATCTAGGGAGGCCTAGGCCCAGCCCATGTATGTTTTTTGGTTGGCGGCTTCTGAGTCCACATTTGAAGTTGTGATTTTGTTTATTTCTCTCACACAATTCATTCAAAAATAATGTAAAGTAAAAATTTAATTGCATACTCAGCATTAGGAAACAAGAAGTTCTAAGGAGGAGGAGGAGGAGGAGGAGGAGGAGGAGGAGGAGGAGGAGGAGGAGGAGGAGGAGGTGATAAGATGAGGTAAGATGTGGAGGAAGATGAGATTAGGGAAAGAATAGTGTGCCAATAAAAATATTTCCACAGCAGTATTGTCACTCTAGAACAAAATGAACAAAGACCAAGGGGACTGGCTGTTAATTGCAATGTAATGTTCCCTACATGTACACATACCTTTTTGTAAGAGGTAGATTTTATGTATTGACAGAGCGCTGTTATCTCTCTCTCTCTCTCTCTCTCTCTCTCTCTCTCTCTCTCTCTCTTTCTCTCTCTCCTTTCTTTCTTTCTTCTTTTCTTTCTTTCTTTGTTTCTTTTTCTTTCTTTCTACATGTCTTTCGTTTTCTTTCTTCATTTATTCTCTTTCATTCCTATTTTTCCTTCTTTCTTTCTTTCTTTCTTTCTTTCTTTCTTTTTCCTTCTACTCTTTCTTCTTCCTTTTTCTTTCTTGATTTATTTATTCTCTTTTGTTCCTTTCTTTTTATCTTCCTTCCCTCCATCCTTCCTTCCTTCCTTCCTTCCTTCCTTCCTTTCTTTCTTCCTTCCTTTCTTTTTCTTCTTTGTTTCTTTTTATTGATTCTTTTAGAATCTTACACCATGAATTCTATTCTCAGTCACCTCCCTCTACCCTCCATCTGACCTCTACTCTTGCAAACTCTCCCCCAAACCAAAATAAAAATACATACAAACAAAAAATAAACAAAACAAAACCGAGCACAGAAAGTAACACAGATGGAAATCATTGTATGTTACCATATGTCCCACATTATAACCCTCTGTTCACATATTTTCACTTGCAAATGTTCATTGCAATGAGCCCTTCATTGGTTCAGTTCAAGGTCTCTGACTTATGGGACACCCTCAATATTAGATCCTCACTGGGACTACTGCCAATTATTCTATTCTTGCCCTGTGTCATGAAGATCCTGTGGTTTTGTATCAGTTGGACAAGCCCATTCACATGTTTCAAAATTTCACAGATGATGTAGATTTGGGTGTGGGCCAACTCAAAGCCTGGGATCTATGTTGAGTGGTAGCTGAGTTGTTCAGCCAGCCCAATTTCCCACATCAGCACCACCAATAGGAGCTCTTCAGCTCTGTTCCAGCTAGGCCACCAATGCCACCTCCTGACAGCAGGAGGCAGGATCATCTCTCCTGATCTCATGCAATAAGGACCAGCTCACCTGCAACCAGCCTCTGGAACTCGTTCCACTGTGATGGCCTGTAGAGGCATGGGTCCCAGTCTTCCTGGTGCTTTAGCTTTCTGAAGGGCTGGGCTAGCCCTCCTGGTCTCACAGCCTCTGAGGTTCACTCACCCATGCCTTTACCACCAGTTCCAGCTCCACTGTTGCCCCAGCAGGTTGCAGGGATACTGCTTTAGAACAACAACCAGTATAGGTCACGAATAACTTTCCAATTCTGATGACCTTGGGGATAGCTCTCCTGACTACTGCAGGTGTCAAGGGTCAAGGAAGACTACTTATTGCCAACTACAGTATGTTACAAGGGGTAAAGGGGGAGTCCATCAACCTCAAGCTCATGACACTTCACAGCAAAGGCATGGTGGGACCAGCTCTCTCTCTCATTCTCAAGTTTTCTTGATAAGTGAATGGAAATTAATCAGCTTTAACGAAACACATATTTTTACTGTATCAATAATGCTTTTGTAGACTGAAATGGAGCAAGAGAGAGATAAAGATAGAAAATGGATAGATATGTAGATGGATAGATAGATAGATAGTTGATGGATTGATGATAGTGATAGATGATTGATAGATAATAGTGAGATAGTAATTGATAGAGAATAAGAGATAATGAAGATAGATGATAGGTAGATAGTGATGATAGATTGATAGATAAATAAATAGATAGATGATAGATAGATAGATAGATAGATAGATAGATAGATGATAGGTGATAAAGAGATGATAGAATATTAGCTTCCAGACAAACCTTTTTGTCCTGTATTCAACTATGTCTTACACTATACTTCATACTTTATTCTAAAGGGGTACACATTGATACTGAAATAATGTCAAAGGCTTAAGTTTTAAAGATTATCTACCTGATCCACAAATGAATGATTATTGAGCACAAATCTTAGAGAATTCAAAGCAATAAAAATTATATTTTCTTCACTTGGCCACAAATAATTTTATCATATTTAGCATGGTTAGTTTTGAGTATGACATACTGTTAATGTTTACCTTAGAAACTAAAAAAATGAGAGTATAAATAATTTTTATAAAACATACTAATCATTTACCCTAATTTAAAATATGTAAACAATAACCACATTTTTATTGACTGCTTATGTGATTTTCAACCTATTTGCTTAAACATGGCAATCTCTACAAATTACAGCTCATTCTAAACACATCCACAAAAGTACAAACATTTGTTTGTGATAAATTTGTAGTCCTAGAAAACATAATTATAGGAAAAGTGACATGAATGGAAAGCATTAGGCACTATATTCTCCAATAATAGATGTAAGAAGACAAAGAAGGTGAGTTAGGTATATCTATAACTAGTGAACAATTAGATAGAAAAAATCACCTTTGCTATCTGATTTGGTTTGGCAAATATGATGATATCTGAGGAATGACATTTATATTTAGGGCCATGGTAACAATTGCTGATTCTACATAAAAAGGTTGATGAAATAAGTGTTTTTTAAAAAGTGGGAGTATTTTGGTCAAAATTATCATTAAGTTCAAAATAATTTTATGGCTAAGAAAACTCCCTGGAGTTTGGATACACACAGGTATAAAGAAACAAGACAAAACAATAGCTTATAGGGGAGAAAAAGAATAAGAAGATATTTATTGTGAGTGGAAAAACTAACGGTGATAAGAATGACCTCACAAAGAATAAGTTTCATAATGAGACAGAAAGAAGAGAGAATTGCTTATTGATTCTCTTGAATGGGTGATAAGGGATGCACTTTGAAACACATTGATTGAATGAAAACCGGAAGTGACTAATCAGTGAATCAATGGTTCCTGAAAAGCTTTTATTTTAAAACACTTCTTATATAAGAGAAAAATATATGTACCTAAGCAAGTTGAAAATTAGTACATTTTTAGAATCTTTAAAAACAATAAACAGACTGTGTTGTGCATTCTTAATCAATTATGAATATGTATTGAGCATCAACCGCAAAATGGGTGATACTTCTGGTATTATGAACATGAGCGATAATTTTGCAATATGTGTGCTATTTTTATGTTGTGACAGCGTGGTAGAGAATGTTTTATGAGGAATCAACTGATAAACTGTGTTGCCTATTCTCTATAATATCTTTATACTCGTTTTGATACATAGTATAATTAAACTGTTGTCATCATGTTTTACTCTGAGATTAATTATTAATATATTGGACTGAAAGTGTCAGTATCTGTCTTAGTCAGGGTTTCTATTCCTGCAGAAACATCATGACCAAGAAGCAAGTTGGGGAGGAAAGGGTTTATTCAGCTTATACTTCCACACTGCTGTTCATCACCCAAAGGAATTCAGGACTGGAACTCAAGCAGGTCAGGAAGCAGGAGCTGATGCAGAGGCCAAGAAGGGATGTTTCTTACTGGCTTGCTTCCCCTGGCTTGCTCAGCCTGCTCTCTTATAGAACCCAAGAATACCAGCCCAGGGATGGCACCACCCACAAGGGGCCCTCCCCACTTGATCACTAATTGAGAAAATGCTCCACAGCTGGATCTCATGGAGGCACTTCCCCAACTGAAGCTCCTTTTCCTATGATAACTCCAGCCTGTGTCACGTTGACACTCAAAACCAGCCAGTACATTATCTAAACACAGAGAATTGCTATGACACTCTTTGAAAAAACAAGTTGTGTTTCCTTATACTACTTCATTTATATCTAGGTTTCAAACATCTCTTAATGTTTTGATAATTTTACTTTTTGTCTAGGTTGGAGTCTTCTTCTGGCTCCTGTCATCATATCCAGGACTGTCTCATACAGAATGTTCTTTCACTGATGCATTAGCCCAATGCAATAGTTTTGTAAGCATGCTATCTTCCTTAATTGCTTTTGTTATTGTTGCTATTGTTACTTTTTGTTGTTGTTTGCTAGTTTTTTTCTTATCACTCTCCTAGTACATTCTATATGATATAATCTTCGTGTCATTTGCAACAGAGATTTGAGGTCAGTCTGTTTAGAATCTCATGTCACCAACTGTAGGTACCTTTACATGGGTCTGTATTATGGGGCATTTCTCATAACCATCAGAGGTTCAATAATGGCACAGAGATTTCTAATATACTTTAACAGACAGCAGCACTGTCTAAACGTAATCTGACCACTCTAAGGATGCAAACTGCCATATGGCTAGCTCTTTGCCTCCCTGTTAAGCTCTGGTCAGTCTATCCTTTCTGATTTTTTTTTTCAGGATACTCTTCGATTCTCCATCTGTGTGAGTTCCCTATCTCTCTGTCTCCTGGAAGTTCTGTCCCTTTATTTCCTGTCCCAGTTACTATCTGTCAGATCTTTATTCTAACCATTCAGTAGTAAAACCATGTCAAAACACCTCTTAGGTTGTCTTAAGCCAATGAGGAGCTGCCTGACCTTCATGTTTTGGCAGGTGGGGAAGGATAAGCATTTACAAATTGGAAACTGGTCATGGGGCACAGAATGGCAAAACCAGAACACTTAGCTCAATGTTGGAACAGTAATTATTAATGGAAAATACAGAGACATGTATTAATATAGTGTGAAGAATGCTCATCCTAACAGGTGTAACTCTACTGTCTGAACATGTGCATGTCTCTGGAAGTTGAAGGTAATAACTGCACATAACATATACTTCTGTTGAGAAAAGTAAATAAATTCAGGAAATAATAGAAGGACGTCTCTGACTGATTATTGACTTATCAGGGATTAATATTTTATGTCCCAGTTTCTTTTTATTTATTTATTTTTCTCTTTTCCTTTTATTTTTAAGTATGGATGCTCAAATAGATTATTATTTTAAAGATTCATTTATTTTATGTATATGAGAACACTGTTACTCTCTTCGGACACACCAGAAGAGGGCACTGGATACCATTACGGATAGACGTGAGCCACAATGTGGTTGCTGGGAACTAAACTCAGGACCTCTGGAAGAGCAGTCAGTGCTCTTAACCACTGAGCCATCTCTCCAGCCCCGGTATTTTTATATATGTCTCATTCATCCTGCTGCTCTATGCTTCAGGTTTGATTCTAAATATCTTCCTAATCTTTCCACATAAACATCTTGACAGAATATCATTATACATAAATATATAGAGACATATCTATGTAGATAATTTAGTATAGACATAGAATTATAGAGATGTAGAGATTGACTTATAGAGAGATATAAGGAGATATAGAGGTACATATATCAATATGATGTGAAGATATGAATATAAAACCCACCTCATATTTATAATCCCCAAATTATTATATGAGTATTCTTTAATTTGCTATTTCAGATATTCCACAGTGATCATATCTGAAAGTAAGGTTGATTTTATATTTTGACTTTAAAGCAATGACATAATCCATCTGTTAATAAAAAGAGAATTAGACTGTAGGGTTTTGGTCCCCTGGTCTGACGGTGCTCTGCCACAGGGCATGCCTTCTCATGGAGCCAGGATGCTGGAAGCTTGACTTCGCTTACTCCAAGCTATCAGTGTTGGGCTGTAGTGAACCCATGAGATACCACTGGAAGTCTTAGAAGAGCTGAGAACATAGTGAGAGCCCATGGGCTGGATTTAGCCCAGGGCCAGGGGAAAAGGGAGGACGCTCCATCTGGTCCCTTCGGATGAGTCCTTGGCTTGAAGGGGACAGGTGTCAGTCTTGAGCTTGGTGGTGGTCATGACTGGGAGTGCATAGAGGTCTTCTATGGGAGATGAGACAGTGACTCTATAGGTGAAGGCCTTCTCCATGGCTCCCCAGGGTGGATCTCCATGAAAAGAGGCAGTTTGTTTTTGAGGCATTTATTGTCAAGGTGGAAAGTGGATGAGTAGAACCATACCCCACTTCTCAGGGTAGGCCTGAGGTTAAATAGCTTTTGCAGGGAGGAAAGTCTGGGAAGGAAAGTTTATTGGCTAAACACTCCAGGCCTTTAGGTACCTAATTAAAATGGAAATCAGTCTTGAATTCCATAGATCATGCCCTTTCCTACCCCTGGGGATTTTTGGGGCATTGTCTTTTTTTTTTTCTCTTCTTCTTTTTTTTTTTAATTGGATAACTTCTCTATTTATATTTCATTTCCCTTTTTCTTGGTTCCCTGCTCCCCCAAACGTCCCCCATGTCCTTTTCTCTCCCAGTGTTCCCCCATTCACCCTTTCCTACTTCCCTGTTCTGGTATTTCCTTACACTGATGTTTTGAGCCTTTCCAGAACCAGGGTCCACTCCTTCCTTCTTCTCGGACATCATTTGGTATGTGGATTGTGTCTTTTGTGTCCTAGGATTATAGGCTAATATCCCCTTATCAGTGAGTGCATACCATGGGTGTTCTTTTGATATTGTGTTACCTCACTTAGTATGATGTTCTCCAGCTCCATCCATTTCTCTAAGAATTTCATGAATTTATTGTTTCTAATGGCTGAGTAGTACTCCATTGTGTATATATACCACAATTTTTGTATCCATTCTTCTGTTGAGGGACATCTGGGTTCTTTCCAGCTTCTGGCTATTATAAATAGGGCTGCTATGAACATAGTGGAGCATGTATCCTTATTGCATGCTGAGGGATCTTCTGGGTATATGCCCAGGAGTGGTATGGCTGGGTCCTCTGGAAGTATCTTGTTCAGTTTTCTGAGGAACCGCCAGACTGTCTATGGGAGATGGGTGCTTCAGTTAGTGACAGGGGCCTGGTACCTGTGAACAGGCAAAAGCTTGTACTATAACTTTGAGATCTCCAGGGCTTTTAGCCTTAGCTCTACCAGGGACCATGCTACCTTTCAGAGTCTCAATGTAGACAAAACTTTTTATTGTTTTCTTCTGAGTTTTACATCATGCACAACAGTTCTGCTCATCTCTCCATCCCCTCATATCTACCTTCCACACTTGCAACCTCCTTTACACACACACACACACACACACACACACACACACACAAAGCATAGAAAACATACCATGGAAGCTATAGTATTTCACAGTTTGTTCTACACTCTGCCCCTTTATCCCCATATCCATCTCATTAATTGCGTATGTTCATTGCAATGAATCAGTGGTTTGCTTTGAGATCTCTGGCTACTGTGGCACATCAATATTGGATCCTCATCAGGACTCCTCTTGTCATTCTGTTGCTGTCTTGTGTCATGGAGATCATCATGAAGCTTTGAATCAACAGAACTAGGCCTTCTGTGTGTCACAACCATTTGGGTATGCTGGCTCTGTCCCTTCAAGGCTGCTTCACTTTTGAGAATGGTGCCGGAACTTCCCCTGAGCAGCACAGTTGAGGTGGCACTGGAGTAGGAGGTGCAAGTGTGTCAGCCCAAAGGCAAGATCTTGTGAGATCTAGACACACCACTGTTTTGTCATAAGGTGGCATGCATGTAGGGGTGACGTCCTCCTCCACATTCCCCTGGTCACCTGCAGTAGTCAGGAAGGCTGACCCAAAGGGCAATGAAAGTTGGAGAGCTGGTCCACACCCCTCACTGAGAGAGTGGGTCCTAAAATTCCCCTTGGTAACAGAGTGGAGTTGGCACTGATGGCTAAGGGGTGGGCAAGCCAGACACTATGGAATGATAACAGGAGAGCATTTCCTAGTCCCTCGCAGCCTGAGGACCTGCAGCATTTGGGAGAGTGAACCCTGTTCCTTAACTGGGTAGTAAATTTGAGCTGGCTTTGGAGGTGTGGGTGCAGGTGAGCTAGCCCCAAGGGCATCAGAGCAGGAGAACTGACCCTGCTTAGTGTTTATGGAGCCATTGGGTTGCCTAGCCAGAGCAGGGCTAAAGAGCATGCCTTGCTGGTACTGATGCAGGAGATTCAGCTGGAAGAACTACTCAGCTACAACCCAGACAGACCCAGGGCTTTGGGTGAGCTCACCCCCAAATCTAACCCATGGTTAGAAGTAGACTGATTTTTAATGATGGTATAAGATGCACTGAAGAAACTGTCAGTAGATGGATTAGCAGCAAAAGGAAGATTAGCAAGTAACTCAAGATAGGGAGCAAGAAAACTCATTGTACAGGCTAGAGAGGTAGAGGTAGAAAGTAAAAGAATAACACAGTATCTTAATTGAAGAGAAAGAGGGGCAACATAGTCACTCCTTCACAGGTTACAGGATATGATGCCCACAGAGAATAACTTCCACTTTAATTATTCAAACATTCTGTGACTATCTGGTCCTCACTCTGTTGCCTATGTGGAAACATGCCTGTCCCAATAAAGAAATCTACAAAAATATAGGAGACGTTGCTTCCTTCTCCAGCTTGACCAACTTCTGAGAGTATTTTCTCTCTTGAATTATTCAAACTTTGGTCTATTTTAAATATCACTAGTTAACGGGTCAGTGTTTTCTATTGAAAACACTGTGTGCCGATCTCATCCTTATAACTTTATAAACTCTTCAACCTTAAGGCTTTACCTAACAATATGTTCTATTCTTCAATACTTTATAAAATGAAGGGAGGGTCTACGGGGGTGTGGAATAGGAGAATCAAACTGAGAATGAAAAACATCTGTGTGGTAATAGAGTATGTTTAGGTACAATAAGCTTAAGGGACATTTGTGATATCATATAGTAATCTATTATAGTACAAGCTTCTGAAATATGTACATATATGAAAGAAATACACATGGGATCACCAAATAACAGGAGAGAAAACAACTACACACCAAATAAAAACCTGGCACTAGTTAAGCCATGTGTAAAGGGAAGAGTAGTTAGGCCATGGATTTAGGCAAAAATCAAATATATATATTTTGCTAAAGGGACTTAGCAATATTATGACTTCTTATGACAGTGTACTGTACTCATAGATCAATGTCTTACTCTGGTACCATCAGGGAATCCTCTCCCAAAGCATATATGGTAGCCCCACAACTGGACCAAATGCAGAATGAGACACCTTGGAATAATCAGTCCTGTGAGGAATGTCTCCATGTGGTCCCTTCCTTAGTGCTCAGGAAACTCTGCAGAAGAGGGGCAAAAGAATTGTAAGATTCAAAGGGGATGGAAAATATGAAGGAAACAAAGCCACATACACAAAAGAACTAATACACATTTGAATTCACACAGACTGTGGCAACTTCACACAGCCTGCAGTGGTCTAAGCCAGATGGAGCTTAAGTACTGAGGGGGAAAGAGGAAACAATCCCCTATCCATAGCCCTAAAGCTAGCTTCCACCTAAGTACTAGAAAATGAAATCTGAGTGTGTAAACCCCACTGTGAGAAAGTCCCATGCCAAACAGTGTAAGACCAACACAAAATGAACTCAGTATTATGTTTTGGAGGGTTTTTGTTTTGATTTTTTTGTTCCATTTCTCTCATAATACTTTTCTTTTTTTTCTTAATAATTTTATTAGATATATTCTTCATATACATTTCAAATGTTGTCCCCTTTCCTGGTCCCCATCCCCCATGAAAGTCTCATAACCCATCTCTCCTCCCTATGTTCCCCAATCAACCCTCTCCCATTTCCCTGTCCCAGCATTCCCCCACACTGCTGCATCAAGTCTTTCCAGGACCAAGGGCCTCTCCTCCCTTTGATGTCCAACATTGCCATCCTCTACTGCCTATGTGTCTTGAGCCATGGGTTAACTCCATGTGCACTCTCTGGTTGATGGTTTTGTCCCTGGGAACTCTGGAAGTTCTGGGTGGCTCACATTGTTGTTCCTCCTATGGTGTTGCAAACCCCTTCAGCTCCTTGGATCCTTTCTCTAGCTCCCCCATTGAGGAATAGATACCGAAAATATCCATTTACATTTTCACAATGTATATTTACACAATGAAATATTACTCAGCCATTAAAAACAACAAATTCATGAAATTCTTAGGCAAATGGGTGGAGCTGGAAAATATCCTAAGTTAGGTAACCCAGTCACAAAAGAACACACATGGTATGCACTCACTGATAAGTGGATATTAGCCCAGACGCTTGGAATACCCAAGACACAATTCACATATCAAATGATGCCCAAGAAGAAGGAAGAATAAAGTATTGATACTCTGATCCTTCTTAGAAGGGGGAACAAGATACTCACAGAAGGAAATACAGAGACAAAGTCTGAGGATACAGAGCTCAGTCTGAGGGAAGGACCATCCAGAGACTACCCCACCTAGTGATCCATCCCATATACAGTTACAAAACCCAGGCACCTATTATCAATGCCCACAAGTACTTGCTGACTGGAGCCTGATATTGCTGTCACCTGGGAGAGGGGGACACTCCCATAATACTTTTCTGTGATACTTTACTTTTCCAAATATATTATGGTTTCTTAGTTTATATTTATATGGAATTTCTGTGTATGTGAATGTGTATGTCTCTGTCTATATATATGTCTTTCTTGTACTTTTTTGAATCTTTTATTTTTGCTCATTTGAGTGTTTTGTCTTTTTTTTTCATTTTGTTTTGCATTTATGTTCTATTAACTTTTTCTCTTAAGATGACTGTTTATTTTCTAATGTGAGCAAGCCCAGGAGAGGTATAGATATGGGTGGGTAAGAGGTTGGGGGGGGTTCTAGGAGGAGTTGGGAGAAAATGATCTATAATAATAATATATAAATGGTTTAAATGAAACTAATTACCTTATTTTTGTGTCATTGCATAAATCTTTAATAAGTGCTTTAAATATAGAACTTCTAAATATGCTTTTGTTAATATACTTAATTTTGTATGCATAAGAATTATTCTCAAGCCCTAAATAAGAATATTGACAGAGACAGAATTGGATATTATTTTCTCCACAAATTATTTTACATAATTCATATGTATGAACTCCAAGTATTTTTATGTTACGATATTTGAATTGAAATTTCTTTGCAATGTGTGCAGACGGTTTAATGCTTTCCTTAGTAACCATATTGTTCTGGTTTATGTATATGTGTATTTCATTACTATTAACTTATTTAGTTTTACAAATGTACAGGTAATGAGTGAATTGAATAAAAGGACAGGGAAAGATTCTAAGAACCAAAGGACCAGGACCTTCTTGCACTATCTTGCTACATCTGCAGCAAGATAGTGTCTTCTTTATGTACTATGGAAGCTGCAACTGTAGGCTCTCAGCAACAAGAAGACTTGGAAAAGAAAAATTTTAATGGTCATGCCAGCATCTTCCATATTTTTGATGTCCTACATGAAGAGCTACAGGAAATTAATTGGTGTTGTGATGTGGCATTATGTTTTATTTTGTCAATTTAACACATGCTAAGTTCATATTTGAAGAATGAAGGTCAGTCATTAAAAATGCACCCAATCAAGATGGCCTGTAAAAAGACTTGAGAGAGTCTTTTTCGTGATTTGTGGTTGAAATGGGAAAGTTCTGCTCACCATGGATGCCTGCAACCCTAGCTGTGTGGTCCTGATGTATTATAAGTAGAAAACTCAAAACAAACAGACAAATACAAAACAAAAATCAAAAAACAAACAAAACAAAAAACCTAAGCAGGGTGACCCATAGACAGCAAGCCAATTAGCAGAATTTCTCCACGGTCTCTGCTTCAATTCCTTTCCCCTTGTTCCTGCCTTCATTTCCTGCATTGGGTTGTAACTTTCGAACACAGCAAACACTGCCATCAGGTTGAGATTGTGTCATGGTGTTTATTACAGCAGTAGAAAGGGAACATGTATATCCTCTTAGAACGTGAGGATCAATTATCTCCAATCCCAGGTACTCAGACTGAAATGCAAGTACTAAGTTGTCTCAGAAAGTCATCAATATATGAATAGGGGGACATGGGTTTGAAAAGACATGGACAAAGGAGTAATTAGAAGGCAGAGGAAGGGAATAGGGAATGTAAATACAGTATTCACTATGAAATTACCAATAAAGAAATGCATATATTCTTAAAGTAAAATACAGACTATTCCCATAATGAATAACACATTCTACGTGATAGATTTTACCACCTCTACTTTAAAACTCCTAAAATTTTTGAGAATTCACCTCAAAGTAGCACTTTCACTTATGTCATCTTGTATATCATGTGACACATTTTCACCAGCACATTTCTAAGAACTTGTAAAATTTTTATATTTGCATTAATTGTCTTGCATAATATTCTCTGATTATCTTTGTATCACTCAGATAACACTACTTGAAACCCTTATGCTCACAGTAACATTTATGTACTTGCAACAATTTATTTTATTTAAATTATTCAAAATACCGCAGGGCATATTCAGTGATTAAAAATGGAAAAGACTTTCATATTAATACCAATATTAACAAGGTAAAAATATTAAAACTGGAAGAGAAAATCATTTAAGGAAAGAGCCCTGCTACAATAAAATACAATAGAAAGAACTACAATACAATAGAAAGACTACAATGGAAAGAATCCCGCTACGTTTTGTTTTTGTTTTTGTTTTTGCTTTTGTTTTTACTCCATTTTACAATTTTCTAGATCCTGTTTAAAATTTTGTCTCTTGAACATTGCGTGATCCATTTGTAACCTTAATAATAACACGTTGAGTATTTTTAGGTTTTTGAGATAGCTGTCTTAATTATCTATTCATTCCATACACGTCTGGAGGTGTTAATTTTTATTTGAACTGTGTAGTTTCCCTAGGTTAGCAAAGTAAGAAGCACCAGACACTGAGAAACATCTACGTTATATTGCCATATTGATTATTTCCAGGTGATTGCATTATAATGAGATTTTTTAAAATTTTCATACATACGTTGGTAGGCCCTATCACAATGCACAAGGACAGAATGACAGAGAATAATTAGAAAGAAATACTTTGTCACCCTACTAGCACATTTTTCCTAAGACTACTAAAGATGAAGAGTACATTGCAGAGTGATTGCATGAAGAAAATATCACACTAACAAAATATGCTTCTTGTAAAAAACAGTAATACAACATTGGTTATTTTTTCAAAATTTCAGAAAATTATTTTTTATAAATTCAAATCTTATGTTGCCAAAGATAATATAGACTATGGTATGTAATGAATGTGTGTGTGTGTGTGTGTGTGTGTGTGTGTGTGTGCCTGTGTGTGTGTGCATGCATGCCTGTGCATGTGTGCATGTGATATAAATATGTACACACATATATAAATTATTTCCACAGAAACTGATTTACAGGAAAATAGAAGAAACAGATTTGCAGCTAATTTTATATGTAATATCATATTTGCATGTTTTTTGTTTATTTTTTTCTTTTTTTATTCGATATATTCTTTATTTACACTTCAGATGATTTCCCCTTTCCTGGCTCCCCATCCCCTAAAAGTCCCACATGCCCTTTTCCCTCCCCCTGTTCCCCCATCCACCCCTTCCCACTTCCCTGTTCTGGTATCCCCCTACACTGATGCATTGAGCCTTTTCAGAACCAGGGGCCACTCCTTCCTTCTTCTCAGACACCTTTGGTATGTCGATTGTGTCTTCGGTATTCCAAGATTCTAGGCTAATATCCACTTTTCAGTGAGTGCATAACACAGGTATTCTTTTGAGACTGGGTTACCTCACTTAGGATGATGTTCTCCAGCTCCATTGATTTGTCTAAGAATTTCATGAATTCATTGTTTCTAATGGCTGAATAGTAATCCACTGTGTATATATACCACATTTTTTGTATCCATTCCTCCATTGAGGGGCATCTGGGTTCTTTCCAGGTTCTGGCTATTATAAATAAGGCTGCTATGAACATAGTAGAGCATGTATCCTTGTTACATCCTGGGGAATCTTCTGGGTATATGCCCAGGAGTGGTATGGCAGGGTCCTCCGGAAGGACATATTGTGCCCAGTTTTCTGTCTTTAATATATACTCTTTTATTTCTTTGAGAATTTCATATGTAGTATTTTTTATTTTCTATATTCTTTGTTTACATTATAAATGCTTTTCCTTTTCCCAGTCCCCCCCCACCATATGTTCCATAAGTCCTCTTTTCTCTGACCAATCCCCAGTCACACCCCCCCCAGTTTCTTTGTTCTAGTACTCTTCTACCATACTAGATCAAGTTTTTTTTTTTTTAGGACCAGGGACCTTTCCTTCCTTTTTCTTGGGAATCATGTGATTTGCTAATTGTGACTTGAGTATTCAGAGCTTCTGGGCTAATTAATATCCACTTATCAGTGATTGCATTTCATGTGTATTCTTTTGTGATTGGGTTACCTCACTTAGAGTGATATTTTTCAGTTCCAACAATTTGCCTACAAATTTCATGAATTCATTGTTTTGAATTGCTGAGTAGTATTCCATTGTATAAATAGACCACATTTTCTGTATCCATTCCTCCATTGAGGGACATCTGGGTTCTTTCCAGCTTCTGGCTATTATAAATAGGGCTGCTATGAACATAGTGGAGCATGTGTCTTTGTTGCATGCAGGGGAATCCTCTGGGTATATATGCCCATGAGTGGTATGTAGTGGTATATGTAGTATTTTGATCATTTTCCCCCCTCTCCCCCAACTTCTCTTAGATTTACTCCCAGTCTCTATGCACCCATTTCTTTTGTCCTTGTGCTTTCATAAACTCATCCAGTCTTATTAGTGTTGTCTCTAAGGTTTTGGGTATGTGACATTCTGTAGCTTGTTCCACACAGGAACAATAGCCTATGGAGGAATGATAGCCTATAAAGACTATTCTGATCTGTTCACAAAGGCCAGGGAATAATAGAAGCCTAGACATCTCTCACTGGGTAAATGCATAATGAAAGTAAAGATCATTTACACATTGCAATACTAATTCAGATGTTAGAAACAATGGAATAATAGAGTTTGCAGGTAGCTGGGTGGGACTGGAAGCATCACCATGAAAAGGTTAACTCCCACGCGGAAGGGTTAGAGATTCATGCTTTATTAGGTATACCCACATAGGTTAGGAAACATGGAAGAGTCATACAGGCAGGCTTTCAAGGGAGGTAAGAAAAAGAAGAGAAGGAAGAAAATATGTGTGGAATTATTATGTTTTCAAATCATTAAACATTCTTCTCAAACAGGTAAATAATGAGCATATTAATATTTGAGCTGCTTTTATTATTAAAATATTTGATGTCCTCAGGTTACGTAACAAATGGGTATTCTCTTTGCCTTTTAAGCATGATTTATCATTGACAGCATAATGTATATCCTGGAATAAACTCCTGCAAGCAGATTAGAAATGCTGGATGAAATAATGTACTAGTTGTGTGTCAGAATTTACTGAGTAAACATTAACTTTAGTACTAAAATATTTTTTTCAGGTTTATCACTACTAAAATAAAAATTAGTCTAAGAGTATTACCATCAGGAAATATGGTCTAAATGAAAAAAAAAAAGATTCTTTTTTATTCTAAAAAGATATTTTTATCTTGAAATATGTGAACATATATGTTAACTTTATCCATTTACAAAACAAATAATTGAATAATTTCTACTAAGTTCCTTCTGTGACAGTTCTACCAAATTAGTAAGGTCTGCAGCTAGACTTTTTCTGCTTGGTGCAGAGGCAGTTAAAAGTATTAACGATTAAAAGACTGATCAATATAATCTGCATAATCGATATGATCCTAGACAGCCAGCCTTGACACTTTTTAGTCCAAATGTAAAGGAAGACTCAAAGGAGACAAAGGAGAACAGAAACATGACCCCGCTTTTGCATATTTCAAAGTACATGTTACATAAAATGACGTCCACGATTTTGAGTCAACACTACTTAAGCATTATCTTTTAGTCAGATATTGTGAATTGTACAAAATCACACAGGCAGCCTTTAAAGGTCACATAACATGACCTTGAAGATGATATCTAGAATAACTAATCAATGGACGCTAATATGAGAAGACTGTGGTGAGAAAGGTGTGATTCTATGAATACTAAGAAAAATGTGCACATTGTCCATGTGAAAACATCGCACCGTTACTGAACAGTGGGCTGTTAAATTGTTTTGTAAATAACTTCAAAGGTGATAATATTTTTCATTGTCTCTGCAAAGGCTGAAGTAAATAGCACAGTAAATGATCAGATAAAGTAGTGAGGTGTTGGGGAAGGAAGAAGGTTAAAGAAAACACCGTTTGAGTGCTCATATAAAACCAGAACTAATTGCTATATGAGAAAAGAGCATCTAGTGTCTCTGTCAGTGGAGGATGTTGCTGGGGTCTGAAGGTTGTACTGTCCCCAGAGCCAATGTGCCAAGGGTCCACACCTCAAGGCCACCTTGTGCTTTGTTCCATTTAATCTTCAATTATATAATACTGCTGATTGAAATATGCCAGATTCATACTGCAGCATCTCAACAAGAATTTTTTTTAATTAGTGTAATTTCAGTGTAGCCACCATCTGAGAACATCCTTCAAAGGAAGACAGCAGCAAACCACGAAGGAGTAAAACTGCAAAAATCCAGAGAATATATAAATTCATAAACTTGCTTGTTTATGTCTTATATTCTGTTTTTAATGCTCTTATAATTTACTGGTGGGTCTAAAAGTGTGGAAGCAAATCTTGGTAGCAGAAATTTCTCAGTGCTCTGGATAATTTAACAAATAATTAGGGGCTTGTAAGTTAGCAGGGTCTTGGGATGCTGTTCATGCCTTCTACCTCCCTTTCAAGATAACCACAGTTCTGATTACTGTGCATGTTACAAACGAGAATGGGACCTGATCTATAGAATTATTAAAAAAAATAATATATAGTTTATTATTCTGCTTCATCCAGAGGCAAGCCATACGTAGTTGTTTTTATTACTCTGAATGCATTAACTCACAAGATTTTCAAATATTATTTTGGAAATAGAATCTTCACAAATTGAACACTATGTAATGGACATTTCATGGCGGCTTTGGCTTATTTTTCACATAATATTATTATCTTTTGTGACGTGCAAGTATGGAGAATACAAATATGAGCACATAGCAACTTTTCTATTCATTCATAATGAATTAGGTATTTGAAATGTAAGTCCTTGAATACCTATGAATCAGAAAACTATAGGAAAGATATCATGAGAACTGGGCAGGTATAGTTGTGTCTTCAGCTTCTTAGAATGCACCGAAAATACAAAAATATACATAAAATACAGCAAAGATTGTCTGAGGGAAAGGAGGAAAAGAATACAAGATCTGAGAGCATTTGTGTGTGCATTTCTGTTTGTGTGTATGTGTGTGCATTTGTTTGTGTGCTTATGTGAGTGCATTTGCATGTGTGTGCTTATGTGAGTGTTAGTGTGTGTTGCCTTTCTTCAATATCCTAGACTTTCTTTAAGACAGATATACTGAAACTAGAGATTGTGGGTTGTGTTTGTCCTGCCGGCCAGGCCAGTGAACTTCAGGAATCCATATGTCAACATTCATCCACCAGGGGTGGGCTTTTAAGTGGGTATTGGAGATCTGAACATAAGTTTTGGTTTTGGTTTTGGGTTTGGGTTTGGGTGGTTTTTTTTTTGTTTGTTTGTTTTTTTGCATTTCTTCCTGGAGCCATCTTGTCACCCTATTAAATCTCTGTACTTTCAGATGAGACCTTCTAAAATATTTTGAAGTGCTGTGTTTATTGTTGAGCTATAAATTCACAGGAGTGTGTCTGCATTATCTCAGAATATCCATCTCAAAAAGCTGAAAAAAATAAAGTCTCTCCTTCTGTTTTAGAGACTATTATTTGTTTAGAGTACTCCATTGACAATAATCATGAAACAAAACCTAAATAAATGAAAGTTGCTTGGCCATTCCTTTGTATGTAGTGTGTGCATTGCCACAGACAAAGATTTTTTAACAATCCAAACTATTGTTATATTGATGTGGGAAAAGTAATGTAATACTTGACAATACATGATCACAGAATAAATATGAAGCAACATTGAAACCAAAGAAAATTAATTGTCTTTATTTGAATTTATATCTCATTTTCCTTTTAATTACCATATAAGATCATTCTGTCTCTTTAGTTCTGGTTGATGGCCTTCTTCATCTGATCATCTCCATCTCTGTTCCTCCCTAAACCTGTGCATATCATGTAGAAAATTATTTGTTTTCCTGTCATACTATTAAAAACAAGACAGGCAATGTTTATGCCAGACAATTTGATGGAACAATACCATAATAAGAAATATAAGACAATTGAATGGATACATCCAATTTCCTTTGCTGCATGGGCATTTACCAAGTGCTGGTTTGGACAGAAGTGTACAATGAATTAACTAAAGAATTTCTGCCCTTATGGGGTTTATGAATGCTCACAATTGATATTGAGGCACATTTTTTTATCAGAGAGTAGAAGTAAGGTAACATTTCTTGAATGCCATTGACTGGTTTATGATAGACAGTATAGAATTATAATAAAAAGTTCCTCTAATCTTACGATCCCGAAATTACCCAAAACTGATCACTTAATGAACAATCTCTTAAAATTAAAGATCATTTTCCCCTTTATGTCATCTGTAGAGCTGAATTGATTACAGAATATATATTTAAATGTTTCTTTTACTATAGCTGCATTTTCTGGGTAAGATCTTGAAATGGGTTTCCCAGAGATTAAATACACAGTATTTTACTTAAGCGTGAACACAGTTAAATATTTTAGTAACACTCATTAAATGTGCCTTAAATTTCAAAAATGCAAGTTATTATAAATGAATGTGAGATTCCATCATTTCTTAATTATTTCGTTTTTGTATATTGCTTTGTCTTATCTCTCTGAACTATGTAGTATACTCTTGGTCTTGCTGACTCTTCTCTCCTAAACCCCCAGCCAATTAATTTGCTCTGTTCCTTTGAATACAAGGAAGCTGTTGACGAATTCCTTTCTTTGCTGTGCCAAAGAAGGTCAAAAGCAGATCAGTGGATAAGGGCAAGGTGTCCCAAAGAGCCAGCTGTCCTTCCTTCCTCTTTTGACCTCCACAGGGACAGACATGATTTATTTATTTGGGTTAAAAAAAAGGAAATGAAAAATAGGAACAATCAACTTTGCATTGCATTGCCTAGACCCACAAACAAAGTTATCAAGTTCCCCCCAAATAAATAAATAAAGATTGTTTCTTTCTCCCACTTAGCTTATATTTTCATAAAGCAGAACACCATGCTGGGCAGCTAGTGTTCAAAAAAATGAATACTTATTGAATTGCATTTCTTTTACTGCTATATTATTTAGAGTAACAAAGTAAACAAGCAAAAATTTTACCTTGAAAAATGTAAATGCTATATTTCCATGACTAATTTTTTACTCAGGAAGTATTTCTCTTGTTATAATCATTCTGAATTCAAGAGCTAATCATAAAAACCTTTCATACAATATTTCAAGGACATTTTGACTCAATTCTATAGAAATATATATATATATATATATATGTATGCAAATGAAAAAACAAAGGCACTAAAAACAAAGCAAACAGACATTACAATGATGAAAAGTATGCATTTTAAATATTTTATGAAGTTAAGGAATAGCTTTTCTTTTTGCAAACACTTAGAAATAATTCTGACCTTCTCACATTTTTGAGATGTCTCAATGATCTCAGTAACAAATCCTTTAAACTTATTAGATATATGGATAATTTAGGAGGCTCCCAGTAATAAGTGCTGTGATCAGTAGAATAGCATCAAAGTTGCCAGGTCCAAGAAGAGATGAGGTAATTCAGCAGGGAGAAGTACATGACATCACATAGGTCCAGGAATAAAGTTCTTTTTTAATATTTATTTTATCTTATGTGTATGAATGTGTGCCCCACTGCACCTGGGGCATACCTGTGTGTACTAGGTGTGTGTTCAGTGCCTGTAGAATCCAGAAGAGGGCACTGGATCTTCTAGAACTGGAGTGAATGTTAGCTTCCCAATGATATTGCTGCCAAAATAGTGTTCTTTGCAAGAGTAGCAAATACTTTTAACCACTGAGCCTTCTCTACATCATCATAGGATCCCTTTAAAGTCTTTTTAAAAAGTTCTTTGCTTGCTTTTGAGAAAGTGTTTTAGAAGCCCAAAGGGGTCTCCAGCTAGCTGAGGATTATCTTTAACATCATATCGTAATGCCACCACCTCCAACGTGCTGGAGTTACAAGTATGTGCCGCCATGTGGGTATCCTCAATGTGTTTGAGAAGGAAAACAAAACTGTTTTTTAAGTTCAACACCAAGTTTCTCAGATCACTGTCAAACACTATACATGATAGTATAAATGTATTTCTTTCAACTGGTTAAAAATGGAACACTCTAGAAAGGGGGCCTAGCATGACCTCACTCTTTAAGACCCAACAAGCAGTCGAAAGAGTCAGATGCAGATATTCGCCCCCAACCAATGGACAGAAGCAGCTGACCCCTGTTGCTGAATTAGGGAAAGCTGAGAGAAGCTGAGGAGAAGGGCAATCCTGTAGGAGGACCAGCAGTCTCAATTAACCTGTACCCCTGAGATCTCTCAAACACTGGACCACCAAACAGGCAGCACACACCAGCTGATATGAGGCCCCCAACACACACACACACACACACACACACACACACACACACACACACACACAGTAGAGGACTGCTGGGTCTGTGTTCATTCAGAGATGATGCACCTAACCCTCAAGAGACTGGAGGCTCCAGGGTGTTTAGAGGTCAGGTGGGGTGGTGGGTGGGGACATCCACGTGGAGACAGGGGCTAAGGAGGAGGTATGGGATGCTGAACAATCTGAGGGTGGACTGGGGTGGAGGGGAATAAAATATAGAGTGTAAAACATTAATTAATTAATTAATTAATTCTTTTTTGTTTTGTTTCCTTTTTTTTTTTTGAGACAGGGTTTCTCTGTGTAACCCTGGATGTCCTCGAACTCACTCTGTAGACCAGGCTGGCCTCGAACTCAAACATCCGCCCGCCTCTGCCTCCCAAGTTCTGGGATTAAAGGTGTGCACCACCACTGCCCGGCAACTAATTAATTAATTTTAAAAAATTTCATACTCAAAATGGCATAAAATATGTCAGTGAGGAAGACCTTCCCTAACTTTCCAACCACAGTCTCCATGATTGGGATCAGATTGTAAGATCCACAAAGCTGCTGGATATCACAAATGCTGAAGGAAAATCAAACACCAACTCAGCTCTCACCCCAACAATGTCTCAACAGGAGGAACAAAATGCTCAGAAACTCTTTTTAAGAATATCATCCTTTTAAAAAAAAGTCATCTCACAAATTTTCATTCATGTGTGGTGTGCTTTTGTCTAAAAGAGTGGTCAATAAAATTAGCTATAAAGTGAAGTCCAGAAATTGTGTTGGGGGTGTCTGTGACTTACCCAAAACTTTGTCTTTTGTTCACAAATAACTGCTAAGCAATAATTTAGAATGAGACATACAAATATGATTTTACTACATACTTTCTAATTTACTCTCCGCAACAGACACTTCCTTAAAGTAGCATGTCACTTTAATTACTTACTTCAAGGGAAAAAAATTCAAAAGTAATAATATAGCAAATTTTGCACCACTGGCTCATAAAATATGCTGATGTCTAAATAAGTTACCAATAATATGAGCAAATATGAAAATGTTTAATATAAATATATTGCATGATTTAAGCAATCCTTAGTGATATGTTAGCAACATTAAACTCACAGGGTGACTGTCAATTTAACATGTGTGTCTGTGTGTGCATATATGCATACATTTGAGCATAAAGTGCCAGCTGATTGTTTCACAACTATTAATTAATTTTAGGAAAATACATATTGTAAAATATTAAGAAAATAATGGTGTGAATACTAAGAACAATGTCTTTATTTTTCCACTTGAATTTTATAAATGAATTTCACCAAATATATATATATATATACATCAGAAATCATATTTCAAAATACATATACAGAATCTTGCAACAGGCAAGAGTCTTGAACCAGAATAGAATACAGGAAGTTAAGGTTGAAGTTCTGAGCCAGAGCATGACTCCAGCGATTTCTGTTACTGGACAGCACAGAGCCACTACAATGCCACAGTCATTTTCCCATTAAGGGTCTCATGGGGTTAGGAAAATAATGTATTCCAGTTATTATCATCCAAGTTACTATTAATATTTTAAACTAGCAATGCAATAATAACTTTATGAACTTTCCAGCATTAAGGCTTAGGAAAATATACCTACATGGATTGCAACTACATTTTGTGAATATCATTATCAAGATTAATGAAAATGGAAATTATCAAATATCTTACTGAACAAGCAATGCATTACGGATTTTAACTCGATGATGACCATTTATTTGGTCAAGGTAAATAGCATCATGATAAACCAGAAATGTACTTTCTCCCTTTTTGGCCAGGATCTGAAAAGTACATATGTACAAGTTTTCATCCCAAACCAAGTTACTGCCATTCAGCAAAAGAGTGATTGGAGAAAAAACAATATATTGATTTAATTAATAAGAAGATTGCACAAAATGACTACATTTTAAAATGTGCTTTGTACGTTCAATTGAGAAAGAATACATTGTGCACCTGAAATTTTACTTACTGCTCAATTTGTTTTAAAAACCTCAATATTCTTCTGTCTTACGTCCTAATATCTTCTGACCTAATACCTCCTCTCTTATGTCCTAAAGTCCTAAGCTAAATAAGTTAAAATATCTTGAAGTATATTTTTAAATGAAAATGCCTCAGAAAACAAATGCTGTTTTGAAGCAACAAACTTAAATAAGGCTGGTAATATTAGTATGAAAATTTCAACAATATTATGCAACATTCTTTTCTACAAATGAGAAATCTATGTGGACTTATATCAAGCTTGGCAAAAGCAAAATAGATATATTTCATATATCTATAGAAAAATGACAAAAATAATATGCAGCGTATTGACAAACTCTGAGCTGAGTGGATGAAAATGTGTTTCCTCTCCAAATATAAATACTACTGTATAGGCGTGTCACTATATCTTTTTCAGTGGCCCTATGATGGAGTAGGTAAGAAATCGTTGCTAAGAATTGTATAATAACGTGAACGAGGCTTTCAGTCCCTCACTGAGCAGCATCTCTGGCAATCAGGATATTAATGCTTGATCTCTTTAAGGCATTACTGCTGGAGCAGATGAATGGTTCAATCACCACCTTAGGGAAGAATTTAGAAATGTAGATTGTCAGCCAGGGCCACCACCCTTAGTACTCATTTGGAAAATTAAAGTTGTTAGTTGAAGTTGAAGCTAGGTGACTATTGCTGCTGGCTCTGATTGTAGAAAATCTTCAGGGAACAATTTGAAGTTCAGATAGGTACACAGCTTATAGTTAGCCTAGGAGGTTTACTAAGGTCAGGGAACAGCACTTGTTGGTATGACTTATATGATTCTTAGAGTAAGAGAGAGATGTGAATGCAACAAGCAGAGCAAGACTCCATAACAGCATGAAGGTCCCCAGACTCATGCCTCTCCAAGGCATATCTATCATGGCAGTGCTAACCACTGGGCAACTTTCCATGAGTTCTAAAGACCTCCGTCCTTCCTCTAACAAGGTCCTTGGCACTTTACCAGGACCCTATTTATTTATTTATTTATTTATTTATTTATTTATTTTTAATTTTAAAATAATGCCTCACTTAGTTTTCTAAATTCTACTTGAATTGGAAAATGTCCTGACTTAGCCACTCGTGTGCTGGGATTTGAACCCTGATTTACTCTGCCCAGTGGCTTTTTCATTTATTGTCATAGAATGTAGTCAGGAAGTCATCAAAGATATAGATGATTTAAATGCTCATTCTAATTAGCCTGGACTAGGAGAAATTACAGTTGATTGAACTGTATCTCAAAGAGAGCAAAATAACTATGGTTTTCAAATTCTCTGAGTCTCTCTTGATAACAATCCACATAGTGTCAGGGTTTGGTGACCATATATGGAATGAATCCCCAGGTGGGACTGTCTCTGGATAGCCTTTCCTTCAGTCTCTAATCTACACTTTATCTACATATTTGCTTCTGTGAGTATTTTGTTCCCCTTCTCAGAAGACATAATCCAATAGTAAACAAACTCAAAGAAAAGAAAAACACATGATCTTTTCCTTAGATGCTGAAAAGCATTTGGCAAAATTCAGTATCCCTTCATGTTAAAAGTCTTGGATAGATCAGGAATTCAATGCCCATACCTAAACATAGTAAAAGCAATATATAGCAAACTAGTAGCCAACATCAAACTAAATGGAGAGAAACTTGAAGCAATCCCACTAAAATCAGGGACTAGACAAGGCTGCCCCCTCTCTCCCTATATATTCAATATAGTACTTGAAGTTCTAGCTAGAGCAATTAGACAACAAAATATGTCAAAGGGATACAAATTGGAAAAGAGAAAGTCAACATATCACTATTTGCAGATGATATGATTGTATATTTATGTGACCACAAAAATTCCACCAGAAAACTACTAAACCTGGTAAACTCAGCAAAGTGGTTGGATATAAAATTAACTCAAACAAATCAATAGCGTTCCTCTAATCAAAATATAAACTGGCAGAGAAAGAAATTAGGGAAATGACACCCTTTACAATAGTCAAAATAATATTACATATGTTGGTGTGACTCCAACCAAGCATGTGAAAGATCTGTATGACAAGACTTTCTTCAAGTCTCTGAAGAAAGGAATTGATGATCTCAGAAGAAGGAAAGATCTCCCTGTTCCTGGATTGGCAGTATTAATATAGTAAAAATGACCCTCTTGCCAAAAGCAATCTACACATTCAATGCAATCCCCATCAAAATTCCAACTCAATTCTTCATAGAGTTAGAAAGAACAATTTGCAAATCCATTTGGAATAATAAAAAAATCAAGATAGTAAAAACTATTATTACCAATAAAAGAACTTTGGGGGTGGGAATCACTATCCCTGACCTAAAGATGTATTACAGAACAATAGTAATAAAAACTGTATGGTATGGATACAGAGACAGGCAGGAAGCTCAATGGAATAGAATTGAAGACCCAGAAATGAATCCACATATCTATGGTCACTTGATATTTGACAAAGGAGCTAATACCACCCAGTGGACAGAAGGCAGCATTTTTTGTTTTGTTTTGTTGTTTTGTTTTGTTTTTTTGCTTTGTTTTGTTTTTTTTTTATTCGATATATTCTTTATTTATATTTCAGATGATTTCCCCTTTCATGGATCCCCCCTCCCCAAAAGTCCCATAATCCCTCTTCTCTCTCTTTGTTTCCCCATGCACCCAGTCCCACTTCCCTGTTCTGGTATTCCCCTACACTGCTGCACTGAGCCTTTCTAGAACAAGGGGCCACTCCTTCTACTTGGATATCATTTGATATGTGGCTTGTCTTGAGTATTCCAAGCTTCTAGACTAATATCTACTTATCAGTGAGTGCATACCATGAGTGTTCTTTTGAGACTGGGTTACCTCACTTAGGATGATGTTCTCCAGTTCCATCCATTTGTCTAAGAATTTTATGAAATCATTGTTTCTAATGGCTGAATAGTACTCCATTGTGTAAATATACCACAATTTTTGTATCCATTCCTCCGTTGAGGGACATTTGGGTTCTTTCCAGCTTCTGGCTATTATAAATAGGGCTGCTATGAACATAGTGGAGCATGTATCCTTATTACATACTGGGGAATCCTGGGTATATGCCCAGGAGTGGTATAGCAGGGTCCTCTGGAAGAGCCATCCCTAGTTTTCTGAGGAACCACCAGACTAATATCCAGAGTGGTTGTACCAGCTTGCAATTCCACCAGCA
Source organism: Apodemus agrarius (assembly GCA_964023405.1). Classification (NCBI taxonomy): domain Eukaryota; kingdom Metazoa; phylum Chordata; class Mammalia; order Rodentia; family Muridae; genus Apodemus; species Apodemus agrarius. The sequence goes on from OZ030023.1 coordinate 43,536,034, forward strand.
GTGGAGGAGTGTTCCTCTTTCTCCACATCCTAGCCAACACCCGCTGTCTCCTGAGTTTTTAATCTTAGCCATTTTGACTGGTGTGAGGTGAAATCTCAGGGTTGTTTTGATTTGCATTTCCCTAATGACTAATGATGTTGAACATTTCTTAAGGTGCTTCTCAGCCATCCGAAGTTTGCTTTTTCAACTGGAGGTGAGAATGTAGAAAAATACAAATCAACCCATTCTTATCTCCTTGTACAAAGCTCGAGTTCAAGTGGATCAAGGATCTCCACATAAAACCAGATACACTGAACCTTATAGAGGAATTTTAGTTTTTAAATCTAAATACAAGTAGAAACAAAGGCATTCTCTAAAGTGTACTTTCCTAAGGCAAACACTGATCAAAGTAACATCACCACCCAGGGACTGACAGAGCTACTCCTGAAGTTCCTTGGCTATCTAATCCCAGAATGAACCTGACACTGCTACTTATACTATATATTTAAAAATTAAATTCTACCAACCTGAGGATTGACCCCATCTTTACTTAAGATTAGATAAGTTCATAGATTATTTGGAATACTCTATGAATTCAACACACTCTGTCGACCTAGTATCATTATTCAAATTAGTAACAGCTTTGTTCTCAGATCATTATGGATGAAGAAATTCTAACATTATCCAAGTAGTAATCAAAAATGGAAATGTGCTTCTATTATAATTCTATTCTGGTATATATCCCCAAAATAGATGATAAAATCACAGCCCCAATCTGGAGTCACTGCCAATTAGACGTGCTAATAATACTGGACATGATTACAGTGAGCTTCTTTTTTCCTGACTTGTGAAATATATACACTGATGTAATCCTTTTGTTATAAGTATTACAGATGACAATTAACTGAAAAAATACAAACCTTTGGCTAATGGGTTAGTGTTAATGGTTATTTTCATTCTAATTTTATCATTAACCTAGAATAATGTAGATGATACAAATTAACAGCAATTTTAATAAATAGTTGGTTTTAGTCTTTGAAAAATAATAAAAAGGTAAACTTGATCGTTTAGTTCTATTACAATCCCTTTTCAAAATCTCAATAAACTGAAGTATAACAGGTACATATGAAGCTACTTAAATTTGTATCTTTCCATTGGCTATTGATACCATTGTGGATGTCATGTGACTTATTCTAGCTACTGCAACTTTTAAATTCATTTAAAAGCCACAAAATAAGTAAATGAGTAACAACAACAAACTATGGACAACAGTTAAGTGGCACAAGTAGCAACTAACAGAAAACTCTGAGTATTCCTTCAGTCAGCATGAGCATCCACCTCTATTGCCCTCCGGGGTAATGGTCCACAATAGGCATGCTGTGTAAAATCCAAAATCATCATCCACAATTCATGTTACAAGGAATATCCTTTACTTTACCCTCATGATACCTTAATTACCATATTCTGAGAATATATTTCCTTGCATGGCAAAATATGCTTTGCCAATGTGATGATGATGATGATCCTATACTTGAGGTAGGTTCTTATAGTTTGATTTTGATTACTGAGGTTTACAAATAGAGAAGAGTATTTCAGAACTGACTTCACAGGAGTAGATAACATCATTCATAGTAAAATTGAACTTGCTTATGTGTGTGATGAGGTAGGCTTGTGACAGTGAATGATGGAGCAAAGGCAATTATCTTACATAAATGCATAATAGAGAGAGCAAAAAAAGAGAGAATGCCTCCTTCCAAGGCATACCCTGTCTACATACTTTCTTTAACACATTGCTCTTGCTCCTGGTCATTTCAAAGGAATAGAAAATCTGTCTCTTTAAATCTAAAGCCAAAACCAACACTCCTTTTATAATCAAAACTGAAAAGTCATGTTCACATTTCCATTTTTTTATTTAAACTTTTTTTTAATCACATTTGAAAGTATTCAATTGTAGTCCAACGCAGGGACATGGGAGCCCAGCCTGACTAAGGCTGACTCATAATAAATCCCCTATGATGTACTTGTTCACATTATTTCCTATTTTTGTTTTTTATTAGATACATTCTTTATTTATATTTCAAATGTCCCCCCTCCCTGATTCCCCCCTCCCCTCCCCCGAAAATCCCATAAACCATCTCCCCTTCCCCATTCAATCCTCCCCCACTTTGCTGTCCTGGTATTCCTCTACACTAAGCATCAAGTCTTTCCAGGACCAAGGGTCTCTCCTCCCTTTGGTGTCTAACAAGACCATCCCTCTGCTGCCTGTGTGTCTGGAGCCATGGGTAACTCCATGTGTACTCTTTGGTTGATGGTTTTGTCCTGAGAGCTCTCAGAGTACTGGGTGACTCTTATTGTTGTTCCTCCTGTGGCACTGCAAACACCTTTAGCTCCTTGGGTCCTTTCTCTAGCTCCCCCATTGGGGACCCTGTGCTCAGTTCAATAGCTAGCTGAGAGTGTCCCCCTCTGTATTTGTCATGCACTAGGAGAGTCTCCCAGGTGATAGCTATATCTGTCTTCAGTCAGTGAGCACTTGTGAGCATCCACTATAGTGTCTGGGTTTTGTAACTGTCTATGGGATGGATCACTAGGTGAGGTAGTCTCTGGATAGTCTTTCCCTCAGACTCTGCTCACCTTTTGTATCTGTATCTCCTTCTGTTGGTATTTTTCCCCTTTCTACAAATGACCCAAGAATTCATACTTTGTTCTTCCTCCTTCTGGGGCATTATTTGATATCTGTAATGTGTCTTGGGTATTCTAAACTTCTGGGCTAATATCCACTTATCAGTGAGTGCATACCATGAGGGTTCTTTTGTGAGTGAGTTACCTCACTCAGGATGATATTTTCCAGTTCCACCCTTTTGTCTAAGAATTTCATGAATTCATTGTTTTTCATGGTTGAATATTACTCCATTGTGTATATATATCATATTTTCTGTATCCATTCCTCTGTTGAGGGACATCTGGGTTCTTTCCATCTTCTGACTATTATTAATAGGGCTGCTATGAACATAGTGGAGCATGTGTCCATATTACATGCTGGAGAATCTCCAATATATTCAAAGAACTCAAGAAATTAGACTCCAGAGAACCAAATAACTATTAAAAATGGAGTACAGAGCTAAACAAAGAATTTTCACCTGAGGAATCAAATGGCCAAGAAGCACCAACAAAATGTTCAATATCCTTAGACATCAGGGAAATACAAATCAAAACAACCCTGAGATTTCAACTCTCACCAGTCAGAATGGCTAAGATCAAAAACTCAGGAGACAGCAGATGCTGGAGAGGTTGTGGAGTAAAAGGAATACTCCTCCACTGCTGGTGGGAGTGTAAGCTGCTACTACCACTTTGGAAATCAGTTTGTCAGTTCCTCAGAAATCTGAGCACAATACTACTGGAGGACACTGCTTTGCCACTCCTGGGCATATACCCAGAGGATTCTCATCATTTCCTATCTTAAATAAGAGAGAAGATCAAAGAAAAATTTGCATTGCTTTAGTAACACAGTGAAATCCGTGTGTCAAAAAATTTTTGCTTTCCTAGTTTTGTGGATAGTAATATCTGACTTCTCCAGCCATTCATGAAGAAAGGATCCAGTGGAAGCCAATTTTGGCTCTAAGAAGGCATGGAAAATGTTCTAAGGGGGAACATTAAATCCACTGTTGATTTAATGGGATTTTTGAACTATGGAAAACCAGAGGAGGTCCTGGGAAGCTTTCCTGTTGTGTGAAGAAGTTCCAGATTGAATAAGAAGAAGTGAGCTCAGCACCAGCCCTGGTCTCTCTGTGTGCTTGCTGACTAAGGATGCAATGTGAAGAGCTTCCTCAAGCTCCTCCTGGCAAGTCTTCCCCACCCAGACATACTCTATGGTCAGATTGTGAGACAGAATAAACCCTTCCATATTACTGGGTATTCTGTCACAGCAGCGCATATCTGGTGTAACCAATTCAAAATCATTTATCAATAAATACAAAACAGTGAACTTGGCTGCGGAGAGAATAGATGACACTGAGATTATGTTAATTCTTAGCATTACATGTGAGACAAAGAAATGAAATATCTGCTTTACTCTCTTAAATAATGAAGAATAATTTCACTATTTTAACATGGTATAACTAATACTTTAAAGCATTACAGTGTACCTGTGTGTATGTTTGTGTGTGTGGGTATGTGGGTGTTTGTGTGTGTGGGATTTAAACAGTCTTGTAATATTATTTACAAGTTTCTCAAATATTGAGACATAAAAAATACATTACTAAGTGACATAATCTTTAAAATAACTGTGAAGAAAAAATGCTAAGTTAGGAATTCTCATGTGAAGCCACACTGTGGCCTTACATTTCTTCTAAAATGTAAAATATGTAGCCTAATATGGACTAAATATATGAAAGTTTACAAATATTCGTAATTTTCACAGGTTTCGAGAATTATCAAACAACATAGATTTTTGCATTGTAAAGCTTGAAAAAATCTAATATGCAAACTTGAATATTTTAATGGAATTATTGTAGTTCTAAACATAATGTTTCATTTTACTGAAGTTGTGAAATTTTACACAGTGATTCACTGTATAGTAAAACTCACACAACTAAACAGAACACACTTAAAATAGTGTTATATACTTTGTTTCAAACCTTGATGTAAATGAAATGTTTTATGTGATAATCTGTTTAAATATTTATTCTTTTAACTATAAATAATAAATATATCATCTCATAAAAATACATATGCTTTTTGCTATTCATAGCAGCAGACAACACGTTCTATTTTCTAAATAATTTATTCTCCATTAATCAGAAAGAAATAAAGATAACCTCATAACCACTTTCTATCAAAAATAAATAGTACTTATGTATACTTTGAAATATTCTTAATCAGCCTCAAGCAATAAATAGCTCAGAACCCCAACACTATAATTTTATTTATTGCAACTTCTATTATGCAGCCAGACGGTATGGATCATAAAGGTCTTAATGTACTTTCATCTCCACAGAAAAATAAAACTAAAAGAAAGCGTCCTTTGAAATCAAAGAGACCTTGCAAAGGCACCAGTCAATCCATTGTGAAAATATTACCGGTCTGTCAGACTCACCCAAGAGATTTTTGTCAGTAGCCAATCTGCTGTCACTATAGAATTACAGTCCTGGTGCAGTATCTGTGCCTGCTGGGTCCTTTGGGAAACAATGCTTTGCTGGTTGAACTTTATGATTCAGTCCCAAAGGCAGAAAAAGAAAGCTTTGAAAAGAAGAAAGCACACATGCTTCCTTGAAAATTCTAAAGAGGCCTGATAAAGTCTATTTGCAAATTTTGGTGCACTAAAGATGGAATTGTATAATAAGAACAGCATTATGAACCAACCAGTACCTCCAGAGATCCCAGGGACTAAACTACCAACCAAAGAGTACACATGGAGGGGACCCATGGCTCCAGCTACATATGTAGCAGAGGATGGCTTTGTTGGATATCAAAGGGAGGAGAGGCCCTTGGTCCTGAGAAAGCTCAACACCCCAATATAGGAGAATACCAGGGCAGTAAAGCAGGAGTGGGTGAATTGGAAAGGAGGGGGAAGAGGGGATGGAATAGGGTGTTTTTGGAGGGGAAACCAGAAAGAGGATAACATTTGAAATGTAAATAAAGAAAATATCTAATAAAAAATAATAAAAGAACTTTTGCTGTCATGTAATTAGTATTAGCTGCCTTATTTGTGTTTCCTTCAACATATTATATTACTTCAAAATTTTCAAAATCCATTGTGAGTTTCAATATACTTTGTTTTGCTTTGTGGAACAAATTACCTGCATAACGATGATACAGTTAACATGAATAAACCTTTCTTCTCCTGTTCGAAAAAGTGTACTACCATAGAACATTTTTAGCATATCTGTTTTTAGCATATTTGTTTTATTATCAGTTGTCTATAGGTGTATGTATATCTTTGTGTTTTTATATGCATGAGTCCTGGGGGTGCACTGCAAAGTGCAAAATAAGATGTTGGATCAACTGATGTGGGTGCTGGGAACCAGTCTCTGGTCCACTGAAGAGCAGTACTCCCTCTTAACCATTGTCTGTCTGAGTTAGGTTTTCAGGTACTGTGAAGGGTACCATGACCAATAGAAGCAGGAAAAGGTTTATTTCAGTTTACAGCTTATAGTCCATCATCCAAGGAAGTGAGAGCATGTATCAAAACAGAAGGCACTCATTCATAGGCCATGAAGGAGTGCTGCTAGCTTGCTTGCTCTTCCTAGATGATGACTTACTCTGCTTTTGTTGTTGCTGTTGCTGTTTTTGTTCTGTGAACAGTCAGGAATACATGTCCTGTTCTCACTCAGCCCACAGGGCTTTGGATCCTTCCACATCAATCATCAATCAAGAAAATGCACCTCACACTTACTCTCAGGCCAGTCTGGGGATGGTATTCACTTGGTTGAAGTTCTTTCCTTGAAAATGACTCTCATTTTTCTGCAGGTGATCTAACACTAGCCACCACACTACTTCTCCAGCCCTAAGATCTGTTGTTAGATCTCCGAGGCACAGAATGTGGTCTCATAAAATATTTACGAAGGAGGCAGGAGTTGGGGAGTGGGTGGAGGAGCACCCTCATATAGGCAAAAGAGAGTGGAAAGGAGGAATGGGTTGGGGGTGTTTATGAAGGGGAAACTGGGAAGGGGGGACATCATTTAAAATGTAAACAAATGAAATGATTAATAAAACCAATTCATTGGTTTTCAGTTTTATTGCTGTAGTCATAACTATTAGAATTTGAGCTGTCACACATGTTAAGAAATATTTTCCCAGCAAGTAGAGTGACATTTTTGTAGAGTGATAGTTTTCTTTGTGTATTCTCTTAAAAAAAAAGATTTATTTATTTCTTATGTGTAAGTACACTGTAGCTGTTTTCAGACACACCAGAAGAGGGCATCAAATCTCCTTAGGGATGCTTGTGAGCCACCATGTGGGTGCTGGGATTTGAACTCAGGACCTTCACCAGAGCAATCGGTGCTCTTACCTGCTGTACTGGCTAGTTTTGTGTGTCAACTTGACACAGGCTGGAGTTATCATAGGAAAAGGAGCTTCAGTTGGGGAAGTGCTTCCATGAGATCCAGCTGTGGGGCATTTTCTCAATTAGTGATCAAGGAAGGAGGGCCCCTTGTGGGTGGTACCATCTCTGGGCTGGTATTCTTGGGTTCTATAAGAGAGCAGGCTGAGCAAGCCAGGGGAAGCAAGCCAGTAAGTAACATCCCTCCATGGCCTCTGCATCAGCTCCTGCTTCTGACCTGCTTGAGTTCCAGTCCTGACTTCCTTTGGTGATGAACAGCTAGCTGTGTGAAAGTGTAAGCTCAATAAACCCTTTCCTCCCCAACTTGCTTCTTGGTCATGAAGTTTGTGCAGGAATAGAAACCCTGACTAAGACACCTGCTGATCCATCTCTACAGCCCTGTGTATTCTCTTTTGCATGACATATAACACTATCTTTCTTTCTTGATAAGACTACTTTGAATCCAGAATAAATACCAGTGGCTTTATTCTATAAAGTTTATTATGTAACATAATTTTGTTTCAGTTGCTTAGCAATCATTCCCTTGTTCTGACCTGTACTCTCTATAAGTATAGACTTTTCATTATCCACTGCGTAGCCTTTGCCAGATTACCCAGTGAGAATTGGTTTGGCACACCTAGTTATGAAATCTCCAAACATTTCACCCAAAGCTGGTTCATTAAGTTTCTATGGAACTGGTTTTACACCGAGGTACACCATGGTCCTTTTCTGTGACTTCCAGAAACATCCCAGAATACTCTTAAAACTAAAATACAAAATTAACATAAATTAGAAAACCGAGGAGAAATTTCCTGATAATTTTAAACGAAAACTGTTAACTTCGTGCACAGTAACTATTTTTTTTTAAGTTTAGAAATGAAATGATAATTTTGAGCTATCTGAACATATCTGTTGTACAGGTGTTCGTATAATCTTCTGCTTCAGTATGAAGCAAGGAAATTATTGTGCAAATCCCTTGAAATATTGAAGATATTTGTTTGTTCTTGGATTTTAATAATTAGAAATATCAAGGATGGCAGGGTTTTGCTAATTATTTTTATGAAAGCATGGCAGGGTTTTACTAATTTTTTTCTTTTCTCTTTCATGAAGATTTGTTGCTATAACATTTGCATATGCGTAAATTAGAAGTTCCCTCAAGCGTCTGCTAACTCAGCAAAATATACCTTCAGTCAATCAAATGAGTAATTAAAGGTCCAATAAAATGCTACAAATTTAAAGAATATCCAGTATTTATAAGGTCTTTAAAATATCGGCACTTAATTAATTTTAAGCCATTTGAATATTATATTCAGAATTGATGGAAATCCCTGACAGTCCCCTATCAATGCTTATATTCATATCAAATAAAATGTGTGTGTATGTGTATGAGAGAGAGAGAGAGGGAGAGGGAGATAGAGAGAGTGAAAGGGGGAGAGAGAGGGAGATGGAGAGAAAGAAAGGGATAGAAAGAGAAAAAAACCTCCATACTTCCAGGCCTGACACTTACATATAAAAATTGAAATAATTAGATATATTGGTGCACTGTAGTACAACATTTGCTTAACAATTCAATCCCCTGAACAAAATACATTTACAAGTACAGCAATATCACTCCCAGTACAGTAATTTTTGAGGAAATCGGTCAGAGAGTAGTCTTAAACTATGTACATTTTAATGTCGTTTCACAGAAGCAAATATAAAGGTCAAAACACATTGTTCATAGTCCATGATGTATTCTAAAATGGTATGGTAAACAAAAATACATACCCAATTCTTACACAGACTGAAGGCAAACAATGTTCTTAAACAGTTTTGTTTGGTGTTTAAGAAAGTAGCTAAGGATGTAAAAAAAAGATCAGGGCATTTGTTCTCATCCCTGGATGTGGGTTGAAAGTAACCACTAAAATTATAAAAAAATTCTAATAAAAACTTTGTTAAGATACACTAATTTACATGGGGTTGATGCAGATAGTCTTAAGATTTTTCCATGTCTGATGTCACTATAAACCAGGAGTTGTTGGTCCCAGTTCGCTGAAGCCTGAAGAGTCAGCATATGTGCAAGTACTCACGAGTACAGCACCAGTTCTCCCTAGGCTGAAAGAATAAGAATAACAGGCTCGCCCTTCATCTTGACCCAGTTGTGAAGCCTTGAATGCTGCATTGTTGAGTAGGGCACATCTGATGCACAAATCTTGCAGAATTATAATTCTGTGATTGATTAGCAAGGTCTACCACGAGGAACTGGGATAGGAACACAAAGCGGTGTTCAAGAACTTCCCTTATACTCCATGTACAACTCTCATTTCTGGATGTTTTCTTCTCCTTAATGCAAGTCCTAAACGGAGAGTAACTCATTATTTATCTTCACCTCCGATCTCATTTTAGATTTCTTTAAAGGTTCTTAGCAGACTCCTTCTATAAGACTCCTTCTATATAGACTCCTTCCGTCTATTAAATATCAACTTCATATCCTTCCAGGTGTGGATGAATTTTATCTCCTTAGCAGCAGCTTCCCAAGGAGCCAAGCTCAAGCCCCTTGCATTATTTGTCCCAAAACAAGAATGCTCACACTTTCTTTCTATCAAATTTTCCTTCTAGAGGTACATGTATGTGCAGAGGTGCCCAGCAACTAGAGAAGTTTGATAAGAATCACGTTTCTAGCCTGGGTACCTCTACATGTCTTAGACTGTGCTTCTACAGAGGAGATGGTGAATGAAGACCTATTAATATTTGAATTTACAAATGAACAAATAAGAGTTGCTCTTACATTATACTGACTTTGTGGTTGGATTTTTATTTAGAAAGGATGCTATTAAAGAAGTATACCTTCTTGCACTTACTTTAACATGGTTTATTTGAATCGTCCTCAAGAGGAAATATTCTTCTAGGCAAAGTAAAATTTTATGTCAAGATTCTATATGGAGAAATTAATAGGCAAGTTGTAATGATTTTAGGGGCTGGTTTTTGCTTTGACAGATATCAACTATTTCTTCCAAAATTCCTGCCTTTGTTTTGCTCCTCTTTGTCTAGAGAATTTAAGATAAAAGAGTAAATCCAAATTTATCATTGTTGCTTCTTTTTAGATATATAAAGTAGTGAAGTGCAAAAAAAGGATAATGCTTAACACTTATATCAGAAACATCATGATATTTTAATTTTACTACTATGTTGGTCAATAACTAGTACATAAAAGTCCTACTAATTCTTTCTCAAACTTGGAAGCCTTTTGATTTCGAATGTAAGATATTACTTTGGTAAATAGCAAGTTTTAAGATTTTACTGTATACGTAGGTTACAGTATACAGTATATTTTGAGTTAACATAGTATATTCCAAAAGTTTAGTTAGTTTAGTTGTTTAGTTAGTACCATATATTTTTGAAGAAATTTATATTTTCTGTAATGAAAATTGTATTTGATACAGACAAAAGAGTTGTTGCCACCATAATATAGCTATTATACCATAATATAGTATATTATTAGTAATATAGCTAATACTTTTAAAAATAGTGAGGGGAGAATTGGTAAGCATCTTGACAACATAGAAGTTTTAGATAAGTTTTGGGGATTTCATATTTAAAGAATGTACAAAGAATGTAAGTAGTCAAATAAGGTAATGAAATATGTCTTAATATTATTAAATATTATATTGTAGAAGTCGGATGTAACTACAGTTATTGATATTAAATGTTTATTCATATTTTTTCAATCCAGTAGATAACAAAATTTCATTGAGGAGAATTTATGCCAATAAAAGTGATAAGTATTTCTCCATTTAGTTTGGTACAGAAATAGGCTTCTTTATGGTGTGACATAGGATTAATCACAGAGTAGGGTGGTGTATTCCTTTATTAACTCTTTAGTACAAGCCACGAGGCTTAAAATAATCCTGAGGCTTTTTATTACATGGTCAATCAGGTGTGTCTAATGCTGTCAGGTAGTTTCACTTTTCTGAAAGAAAGCATTTTAAAGCCTCAAAACATTTAAATTCTGGTGAACATTGTCCCTAGCCATCAACAATAGTAAAACTCTCTCCTAGAGATTGTCTAAATATATTTAAAAATAGTTGGAGTAATAAAAGTAGTTGGAGCTGGAGTAGAAAGTGTTTTATAGGACCAAAGAAGTACAATTTGAAGAACAAAAAAGTTGAAAGAACCGTAATAATATGGAAATAGCCGCTGACATATGATTGGTGTATCTTATCACAGCACAACTATTGGCATTTGAAAATATAATAGCTGTGTTCTAGCCATTGAAAGGACAAGAATCTACCTATCTAAGCAATTAAATGAGAAGCCAAAAGCGGGAAGGATCTGACATATGTATTGCTCTTTAGAGTGCATCATATGTTTTGAAAGAAGAGTACAGCTAAGCTCAACTCACATTTTAAACCAAGCAATAGTACACACCGACACCCAGCACCCAACACTCCTCCTCCCTATCAATCAGTGGCCCCACAGTGCTGACTTTTGGGCAGCTTGTTTTATGGTGCTCGTATGTTCGATGTTCGTTTTCGTAGAGTTCACAGTACTTGTGCACAAGCTTTGGGCGCCACACATCGTAGACAAAGTACGATAGGGCAAAGCTGCATTCTCAGCTTCTCCCGGTTTCTTTTCTTTTTTTTTTTAATTTTTATTTTCTATATTCTATGTTTACATTCCAAAGGCTTTCCCCTTTCCCAGTTCCCCCCTCCCTATTTTGATAAGGAAGCCCGCTACCTAGCTCGAACTGATTCGAATTTACTTGTAGTCCTAGGACGCCTTCAACACACTATCCTTCTGCATTAGAATCAGCTCACCAGTACTGGGATTATAGTCTTGTAGCATTAGTCTCAACAGGATTATTTAAAAATTCACAAGTAGGTAAGTCACTGGCTTGACGGGCTCTCGATGAGACTGAGGAAAGTATCAAAGAAAATATCTTAGAATAAGTCACTTTAAAGTGAAAATTAAACTACTAGAAACGATAAATCATTATCTATAGAGTTATATATTTAGTGCATGAAAAGTATTTTGAGTTAGGGGCTTCCAGAGTTTAAGACAACAAAACAAAACAGAAAACAATAAAACAAGAAGGAAGAGGAATAGGAGGAGGCAGAGGAAGTGGAGGAGGAGGAGGAGGAGAAGGAGGAAGAGGAGGAGGAGGAGGACGGAGGAGGAGGAGGACGGACGAGGAGATGGAGGAAAAAGACAGGTGAGCACACAGCAGTCTACGGATCCAAAATGATTGAATACAAATGTTTCATTTCCCACAAAATGAACTTGAAATACTTAACTTTAAAAATTAAAGTTGGAAAAAAAACACTCTAGGCATAAATATCACAGGCTGTTCTGTTAAAGATAATTATGAAAGGGCAATTACAAAAATTATATACAGGACTTGGAACTATTAAAAACAGTTTTAAATAATTTCGATTCTCACATCATTTCGAAATGCATTCTGAATTAATTACTTCACCTTTGAAATTGGCTATTTTATGTTTTCATATATAGAGTTGTTAATGTTTCTGCAATAAGCTTGCACTGGGTCATGAAGATAATACAAAGTGCACCGTGCGTTTCCATGAACAAATAAAATGAGCTCAGGACTTGTTCTTGACAGGGAAAGCTTAGGTTAACTGAAGTTACACTAATTACGAATATACAAGATTGCCATTTTGCCAGTTCTGCGCCCCTTACTAAGTGGAAAAAGTTTCTTCTCTCAGTGCATTTCATTCGGATCCTTGCTGTCTGGCCCCTGTTTCTCGCCAGTGTGCCTGTGTTTGGGGATTTGAATTTTCCTCTACCCTGAACCCTTCAGATGCTGTGACCTGGAAACCAGTTGTCAGGACCTTTGGAGACTAGGTTTTCCTTTAGTTGGGGAGAAGGGTTTGATTAATGGCTGAGTGTCTTTGAGTTGAAAACTTAGCAAGAAGCTCAAGAGAATTTGAATAAATTCTGAAACATCTGTCTGACCAAGGTTTGCCTATACCAATGGTGCAGGCCCACCAATTTCTAAACATTGGACAGAGTTGCTGTGCTCTTGAATTTATAGCTTTGCTATTAATGCTATTATATTTCAGTAAGCAATCTGGGTTTAAACATTAAACATATGTTAGCTTAAGTTATGTATTATATGATTTCACACTATCATACTTTCATCATAATTGTACAATCTCTTCCTTTCCAAAATAATGATAATGACAGAGGTTAAAAAGTGACCACATAGCTATATGCATTTTGAACGCATATGAACAGAAGTTGTTATAAATATAGATGCACCATAGGAAAGTTATATGAGTACATTTCACAGAAAAGTTCCACTTTAGTCAAGAATATTTTCTTCTTGTTAGGGCTCACATAATAAGTCTTCTAACAATGAAGCTTTAAAACAACATATATTGATATATGTGTTAGATATTTTCCACAAGGCAAGTGGCTTCAAATCTTTCCTGTCACTTTCTTTCAGTCATTAAAAGGATGCATGTGGCTGTCTCACATTCTCTGAGACTATTAAAGATTTTTCTCCTCCAGAAGTTTTCAATCTGAGAAATCAGTAACAGGGCATCTGTTTGATTATATCTACTTCTCGAAGAGCACGCTCAAAAGGGAAAATTACAATTAATTGAGAATTATATTGATAACAGTCAAACAGAATTAAATGAAAATGTGTCCTGTATCCCAACTTAGGTCATAATATGACTATTCCCTCAATGAAAAATGCTGAAGGAAAACATAGCTAATTGAAAAGGAAAATAATATAAAGCAAAATATGTATGTACCTATGTCTAAACCAGATCATGCCAGTGCAATTCCCTGTGGACATTGCCATATCTTTCTCCAGAAGCATAGAAGAAATCAATAGAAGTTCATAGCAAACCATCTCAAGGGAAGACAGAGCTTTGCAATTACATTCTTGATATTTATCTTTCTCTTAAAAGAAATTCAGAGCGTGGGATCATGGTTGAAATGAAAAGCAGTAAATTGATTCAAAGTATGCTTGCTCATTGCATTATATTTAATATATAATACATTTTCATGTTTCTTTTCAGAAAATAAAGAATTTGAATCCTGTAGAGTAAATTCTCTATAATCTCAAGCATCTTGTCTTATTATCATCTTCTCAAACGATAGCTGAAGATGATTTTATGAAACCTGCTGACTGCACAGTTTCCTCTCCTGTGTAATATTTCCACTGTCCCATTCCACAGCTACAAATGGCCTATCTTTTATTTATACCACACATTAATAAAAAGTACATAGGAGTTATGAGGGATGCACACTTATTTTTTTGGTTCAAGAGTGAAATTTCAGTTGAACTGAAAATATACTTGGAAATTTCACAGTCTCATAACTTCAGCCCTTTTATGTTTGCATATGTGACTATATAATATTAGATACTTGGCATTTGTCATCCAACAAAAATCTTTCATTACTTTGTTTACTTTAGTATCGCGTGTGTTTACATGCAAGACAGCACACAAAACCAGCACTCCTGGGTTCACATGAGACTCACAGCACAACCCAGCTGTCAATCTTCCCTCTTTCTCTTTGAGGCAAGCTTTTATTGTTTACTGCGGGTTCTGTACTCCAGTCTGGCTTAACCCCAAGCTTGCAGTGTATTCTCCTGCATTCATTTTTCAAAACTTGTAGAAACACTAAAGTTACAGACATGCACAACCCTAGTGTCTTCTATATCAGTTCCAGGGTCTAGAACTCAGACCATCAGCCTTGAACAGACATTTTAATCCACTCACACCCCTCTAGCCTGAAAAAATTATTTTAGAGATTAAAGTGTTTCTTTAAATCTAGGGCATAGGCTAGGGGATTACAAAATGCAGTTATTAAAGAGAGTTATTTATCTTTGTCTTTATTTACCTTCACGTGAACTATGATATCTGAACATAAAGCTAGAAATGTTCATTAAAAATGCTTTTTTTGGTAAGTCTAATACTTATTCGTTTTGAAGAATCATGACACAGGAAAAAAGTGAAGGAAAAAAACAGGCAGAAACATTCGATCATCAAAAACAGTTTCACTATGCGCCTGGCGTACACGTTTAAATGTGTCATAAGAGGACCAATGTCATTCATGGTACAGTCTCTTTTCACTTTTTCCACTCTCCCCATCCTTCTGCCGATCAATATGAATCCAAATTACTGCCACTACCACAACATCCGTTCCTGAATACACACGGGACTTGCCACATACTTATCTCACAGCCGGTTAACCTGCGTTTTCATATAAGTTTGTTTATATAAACTCAGCTCACATATCAGTATAACCGAAGAAGTGCTCCAGAAGGCGATGATCTCATACTTTCGCATCTCTCTGTGGTTCTCCCAGCCACCCTGCACTCTGAAGCACTAAGCTGCCACTAATGTACTTCGCCCTGTGCCGTTATGGATAAGGTGTAAATGCTAGTGGCACAAGCTTCACCAAGGCACTAGAGACTACACTTACTCTATTTATAAACTTGCCTCTTAGGAAGACTCGCTGAGTCTCCGGTTTCTGGCGTTTCGCCTGGTGCATGAGGAACAATCAATAAATATTGGACTAATTAATAAATACTCTTTTTGGCTCCTTTTCACAGTAAGGAGGGCCAAGTTGTATATGTTGTCATCAGTAAATGAAAAAGGAAAGAAAGAAAGAGAATTCGCTCACCAAACTGGGAGCTATGAGTTAAGAGGCATGTATCGAGTTTGAAAACCTGGGAAGCCAGAATCAAATACCCTCCGTAGGCATGCTCCGCCATTAATAAGGCACCAGCACTTCGAGAACAGCAACTCATGAGATTCCACCTTGGATATAAAACAGCTGCTATTTCTATCTCCACAGAACCACACCTCTTTGTTTTTGCCCGTCCTCTTTTCTGGATCTCATTACCACTAGGATAGATACTTCTAGAGAGTTGCTAGCTTTATACAGTATAGAAATACCTAGCAAAAGAGGATTAGGAGTCTTTAACTAGATCAGATTGGGCTGTGGGTGTGTTTATAAAGAATTGTTAACGTTTCTAACAGATAGAAGAAAGTAGGGTTGCTTTGGTTTCTCTGTGTCTGACTGAAGATGTGGTGTGAACCCCATCTCAAGTTCTTGCAAATGTTGTTTCCCTAAAAGGGATGGACGCTGAACTGGAATATTGAGCTAAATGAAGCACGTCTCCCTTAGATGCTTATTATTAGAGTGTTTTGTCCAGGCCTGGATAAGATAGGAGACAAATGTTCCAGGGTTATTATGGCAAATAAGTGGTCCACAACCGTCTCCATCCTAGGAATCCTGAGATGAAAGAAGCATTCAGTTCTATTGTTCTTAACATAATTACTATTTCGTAACAGTTACTTAAATCACAGTAATGTGTTCTCCAGCACATTGCTGAATAGGATTGCTTAAAATAGTAGCAAATTTTTGGCCTTTTTATTTAAATAATGATGAGGCAGGATATAGTCATTAACAGTGTTTACAAGGAAGCACTGCTATCTAAGGACCCCCTATCTTGGTTTGATTTAGATTTTACATTTTACAATGTTTGTTAGAATAAACTAGCAATGCAGGAATACATTCTTTGTTTTCTCATCGCATTTCAGAAAGTAAACTGTAAGAGTGAAGGCAACCCCTCTCCTTAATGTTGTCAAACAGTTCTTAGTTTGTTTTCCATATTTTTTTTTTCACAAATACCTTAAAACCACTTGGCAAACTAAAAATGTCAATAGGACCATATCTGAATTTTATTGAATTAACAGATTAATATTTATAGAAGTACTATCTTTGGTGTTTCACATATTCTACTTAACATGGAAATGCTGATATTAATAATTGAAGGAAGATCAAATCACATTGCACATTTAATGTGCATGAAATTATTTTCAAAAATAGCTAATATACTTTCAATTCTATGCAGCAAGGAAAGTCTGAAATTAGGTATCATTATCATTTTGCTACTAGAGAAACTCAGGCCTAGGAAAAGTTAACTACTGACCACTGGCCTAATAGCTAGGAAATCGCAGAGCCAGCTTTGCCTGTGTGCACCTCGCACAAGCATTTCCCAGACAGAACTTCAGCGGAGGCATGCTCATTCAGTTGTGTGTATGTGACTGCTATAAACTTTTCTTCACCTACACCTTTTCTATTTGTACAATATACTTTGTGCTTCTCTCACACATCCTAAATTATTACACGTATGTGTTATATTTCTAAGCATAAATCATTGTAGTTTAAATATTCCCCATTATTTCGACGATGGCTAATTAATGATCAGTGTTTTCTAACCAGATTTTAATCACTTCAGATTTTCCACAAAAATTAATACTGTGTGACCATTTCTTATATTCTTTGCAGTGTTCTTCTCATTTTCTAATTTCCTTGGTATAATCTCAATAATGCTCTATAATACTATTTATGACTATGTAGATATCAGATATTAAAATTAAGCACAAAAAGAACACACTTAGGTATGTATGTATGTGTGTATAAATATATACATTAATTGTATTATGGGCATTTAGTCCCTGATAGAGAACTGGGGTTCCAGTGGCATAGGCATTTGCACTACCAAAGGATTTGAAAATTAAAGTTTCTCACCAATAGTGTTCTTTGTTTAAGGTAACTCCAACAGTAATCACGGTAATTTTAATTTTTTTCTTTTTGTTTCATACTGAGGCAATTATACTGGTTTCCAGACCCCCGAATTGTACCAGTTTGATGCAGATTATGTTATTATTTCTAGCTCTTTCTGTTTTTGCCTACTCCTGGACAATTCAGTTGTTCTTTATCTTATTTATGACATTTAAAGAAGTTCTGGATTTATATGTACATTCATGTATTTCTTTTACTTAATTGATCATCACGTAAGTATATGTGTTTTATAGCTATATATAACCACTATCCATATCATATATATTGATTCATATTATTGGTCATAACTTTACCCTGGTTATACGCTTTTAGACTGTTCATTAATATTATTCATTTACTATACTCCTAAGTTCAGAACTAAATGTTTAATATTTGTTATTATAAATATTTTACAACTTAAAAATACAAATTTTATATACAGCACATATGTGTTTGCAAGTTTGAGTATGTCTTTGTAAGTTTTTCCAGATGTGTAACTACGTGCGTGCGTGCATGTGTGTTGGCATTATTGTCTTGTTCAATACGTTCCCAACTTATTTTTTGAAACAACTTTTCTCAGTGAATGTTCAGCTTGCTGAAACTGCTAGATTGCCTGGCAATGAATCTCCAGGGATTCTCCTATCTATCCAGTATGGAATTTACACATGCATGCTGCTCAAAACAGCATTTATAAAAAGGGTGCTGTAGGAAAAACTGGTCCACATGTGGGTGTACTGAGCTGGTTAGTGACTGATCTGTATTTCGAACTCTGGTATTTCCAAAATAGTTTGCAATTGCATTATGTTCTTTACGTGCTTTAATTATGTCTAAATGGTTTACATTGTTTTAAACCTATTTACATAATAGGCTGTTGCTTATATTTCATATTTCAATGAATGCTATTTGTGTTTGTTGAGTTTGTGCATGCCTATATATCACGTTATATATAAGATTATTTTATGCAGCTTGTGTTGGTTAGTTCGTAGAGCACAAATTTTAACACTAGTGTACTGGATAATATTGATTCTGTCAATAAAATTATTCTTGTCACAACTTAATCATTATGAATTAAATTATTAAGAACAAGCTATAATATGCTAAACAAAAATACTCATACTTTATTTCTCCTTCCTATACATTTAGTAATTTGTGCTACTTTAATTCTACCATTTTTATAATTTAATATTATAATGTTAGGGACTAATAACTTTTAAGATTTGAGTGGAAAATTCTGGTCTGTGATAAAACACCCTCACTTTCTCCAATTATTTTAGAACAAATTGAACACATTTTTTAAAAATTTTGCATTTGTGGTAAGTTTGACTTTATAAATTTCACAATAAAACTGTGATTCAAATATGTATTTCTTAGTAGTAATTGTAGATTATACAAGGTAACCTGAATTCTTACAGGTTATTCTCTCATTCATGAAAGAATTTTAAGAATTGTACATTTAAATTTCATGTTAGTTTCTAATATTATTTTGCACAATAAATATGTCTTGAAAACTAGAGAATATATATACTTATTAAATGTAATATATACATCATATTTGCTATACATAATTTTCTGATTTTTCCAAAATTGAAGTGAAGTCACCTATTTATGTCTGAATTTCTTGTACAGAGAAAGAGTGGGAAATCAATGTAAGCATTTCAAACAGGGAGCAAGAACTTCATATGCAAAAAAATGTGTGCCCAGTCATATAGTTCTGTAAAATTAACTACCATGAAATGCCTGCTAAGTGCCCATCAAATGGCTTATGACTATCATCTGGATAGTAGCCGGAGAAAACAATTCATTTCAGAATAAAAGATTTGGCAAACAGCACTACAAAGTGAAACTTTAAAAAAAAATAGTCATACAGAACAGTTTTTAGAATGAAAAAAACTTAAGGTCTAAGAAAATAAACAGTCTGTTAAAGTTTATAGTATTAATAACTAAGGAAGAAAGATTCAATTCAGTTGTATTTTTGTTCTTAGCCTCTGCTTTCTCTATAGGATGCATGTAAGAGTTTAGAGAAAAGAGAACATTTCGTCAGAAACAACCCATGGAAATATATGCTCTAAGCCATCACAGCCTCCAAAATACTAAGATTATTGACATTAGGTCATCTTGACCCTTACTAAAATATTGTCGTCCTGGTTAACTTACATAACACAAGATATAGACTTGAATTGTATTTGTGGTTCCTCCTATCCCTATGTTGTTTAACTTATTTCATTTACTGACTCAGTTTTCTCTATTACCTCTTTCGTCTAGAACAGAGTTATAACCCTCCTAGTCAGTGCAGGTCCATTTTGTGTCAGTTACTGAGACAATTTCTGGAGGTCATCCAGTCTCAGTGATGTATTTGAAATGAATGCTCTGTGTTCCAAGGTCAAACTTTTCCACTGTTGGGGGCTGAAGAGTGCCTCTCTCATGTCCTCAGACCCTGTCCCCCTGTCCCCAGGAAGGTGAATTAATTATTTTGCAGATGCAAATAAGTTAAGGATGTGGAGATGAGATCATCCTGGATTCAGGATGAACACTAAATCCTCTGACCTGAGATTCAATAAACGTGAAGGGAGAGAGGTTTACCTAAGGCTTGTAAAGTAAAGGGACTTGAAGGGTAGATGAAGAACAAAGCAGACACTGGAGTCATGCAGGTGCAAGGCAAAGACAGTGGATCTCAAGGAGGAGCCATGGAAACAACGATCTTAGACTTTACAGAGCGGGCCAATCTGCTGATACCCTCTGTTGGACTTCTGGCATTCATTGCTGCAAGCAAGTGCATCTCTGGTCTTTCAGGGCACTGATTTATGTCATTCTTTACAGTTGCACAAAGCAACTAATAAAGCCACCATTCCTGTCACTCCATTTTTTTTCCTTTTGTGCTTTGATCTCCTTCAAAGCAGTCACAGTTCCCTGTGCGTCTCCCAAAGATGCAATCTAGAATTTCTTGTGATTAACTTCCCAATTAACTGAAACAAGGAAGAGAAATCTGAGTGAACACCTGAAGAAAATGTCAAAATTATATAAATGTTAGGTGCCAGGCAAATACCTTTGCCTTTTACAATTAAGTTGACTGGCAGGGTATATAGCAAGGCCGCTTCACTCTTGAACAGGCTTTGAAGCAATAGAAAACAAAGTAGCAGAGATGACCAAAATTGTCAGAGTGTGACCTGATAATCAAACAAAGCCAGAGAGGAAGGGAAACCTAATGGCACTGAGGAGTACAAAGATGTCTCATTTAATATCACACACACACACACACACACACACACACACACACACACACTACTGTCTGAATAAACCTGTGGTTTACAGTGTAGAAAATACACAATTATTTAAAGATTTATATTTTTGTTTATATCAATGAACTAGCTATTTTGAATGATCTTTTTATGGATTTATACAGTATCTACAGTAATTATTGTTCAACCATTCTATTCGAACTTGCCTTGCAATTTGTGTAAACCCCTTAATCGAAAATCTCCTTGGTGATAACATTGTATTTAATTTGCACCATGAGTCCTAATTCTGAATGGATATCTCATGCAGAAAAACATATGAATATTCCTATGATTTTGTTCATATCAGGTTGTTCTAAATGTAAATGACGAGGATGATTACCCCACAGAGAGAATATTCTGAGTGAAACACCAGGAGCAAAGCCCAGTCTCAGTTGAGAACAGTGTGCCTGGTGACCTTAGCACTAAAAGGTTACATAAAAGATGATCCAAAGGACAAACAGCCGACTCTGACCTGTCTTTAGGCAAAGGTCAGCCAGATGTGAACTTCCAAGAAAGCAAGCTAAGAACTTGAAATTAACAAAGGAAGTGTAACCCTGCAGGATCGAGTTTGCTCAGCTCTGGTGGATAAGGACACAGAACGAGAAAATATTGTGAGGAATTGTAGGGATTGAACATTTAATTTACTAGCTGGTGTCCAATTATAATTGGTGTCATTTTTCTTTGAGTATTAAATTAAAAGAGTTAGGAGACGCAAAGAAAGGTTATATAATTAAGATGAAAACAAAGTAAAAAGCACAGCAGAAAAGAGTGATTAAGGATGAAAAGTCTTAAGTGTCTAGGATCCAGAAAGATTCCAGGTCCACTCTTACCTGAGACTTCTACTGGGCTTACTGGGAACTTTGTGCAGCTTGCTGACTCTATAAAAGAATAGCAGGCGATAAGAGTCATTACACCGTGGTTGTCGGGGGATGTGCAGTTGAATGTTTGTCTTGAATTTTTCTCTCTATACCGAAGATTTTTTCACAACTAATTTACCATGCACGTTTAAAAGCAAGCAATGGAGCAAAGCTTTGTGGAGAGGTGACGCACTCATGTGTGGAACAAGGGGGAAGCAACGAAAGCTCTGCGGAAGAAAAGACTGATTCTGAGAATATCTTCACAGATAACAAAGCTCAGGTAGACACTGATGTGGTCAGAACCGAGGCAATGTTAAAGGCATATCTACCTGGTGAGTTCATAGCAGTGGCTGAGAAACTTCCTGATATAAAGAAAGTATATCGCGTGTGAATAAATATCTTTTAAAATTCAGTGCTGAGGAGCAGTTCAGGTTATCAGAACCCACATAGAAGCTGGGTATTGTGGCACATCTGAAACACGCTGCTGCTGGGGCGTCAGTAGGTGCAGACCCAGGAGTGCCTGACTAGTGTGAACAGCTGAAACCTTGACTGTGGTTTCACAAAGACATGCTGCAGTCAACAATTTAAGACGGAGAATGAAAGAAAAGCCCTGCGAAGTCCCATGGACATACACAGATAGACTATCACACACACACACACACACACACACACACACACACACATACCAATAAAAAGTGGTAGATTGTTGTCTCATATTCATATATATCTAAATATCTATATATAATAAAATTTGATAAAAATCTTCATTTGTATATAAATAAACTTCATAATTTATACATACACAGACCCATACACCAATTCATTCCACAGTAAAAGACAGTGAAATGGTTACTGATGTACATGACAGAATATGGGGGTATGAAATTTCTGTATATAGCAATGCTACATTGCAAGGTAGTTTGAGCTTTAGTAAATGTAAATGGCGCTTTCTAAAGTTTATGAAAATACTCAAAGATTTGTGGTAGGTGTCCCATGACGATACTAAGGGAAAATATAAAATTGTGTATACTGTGTATACTAGTGTTTGTTTTTTTTTAACCTTACACAGAAGTACCAAGGGTAAAATAATGTCGGATGACAATATTTTTTAGGCATCATTAAGTATCACTTTTTTTAAAGAGGAGAAAATTAGAAATTAGAAAATATAATTAACAAATAAAAATTCACACGAGCATTGAGTAAAAATCAAATCATAGCAGTATTTGGCATTACAGTAAAATATAAAATCTATTTCTTTTCTAGGCAATGACTAATTTAAGAGTCAACCACATTAGTATGGAATTCCTATTTTTATTAAAATGTTTATTAAAAGGATTGCATTATTAGCCATGTGAGACATAGCACACAATTGCAAATACTATGTCATGTAGTGTTTTTGCTTTTTTAAGCAAATGTTTTTTGGGTACCAAAAATGTCATGAACAAAAATTAAAATGAATTTAGCTTCTTTGCTGACATGAACAGGATATTGTTTTTGTTTCCCTTTATTAGTATTAATCTATTATTTTATTTATTTACATCTCAAATGTTGCTCTTTTGCCGGTCCCTCCTTGCAGAGTTCTTCCCCATCCTGCCTCCCTTTGGCTCTGAGAGAGTACTCCCACGCCCACCAGCATCTCCCACTGTAGAACATCAATTCTCTATAGAATTAGGCACATCATCTTACACTGAGGCCAGACAAGGCAGACCTCAGCTACATATGAGCCCAGGGCCTGGTACCAGCCAGTCTATGATGCACACCATATTTTAAAGATGCAAAATGAAGTTGTTTTTAAAATAAAGTCTGCTAAATCCTTACAATGACCAAACACAGAGCCCTGAAAAAGATAAAATGAGAAAGACGTTTAATGACATGACATTTTGATACTTATATTCTTTTGCAAAAGGTCATGTTACATGTAGATATATAAAAAATAGATATGTCTCTCTTGTTCATCCTACTATAACCTCTGTGCTTTATGTTATAGTTTATACTTATGCATTTATGTATTATTTTTATTGAGTGCTGTTTCAGGAGGTGGTGGTAAGACACTTCATACTCTAACTTGGCAGTGAGAACTGATCCCTAGATCTTACAGAGGACAAAGCCAGAAACTCTGTCTTGATTTTTGTCCCCTAACCTCCACAAGTAGGGTCTGGACAAACACATCTGTACCCACACCTTGAAACATAAAATAATTAGCATGAAAAATTTAAAAGAACTGTTTCAGACTTCAGAATGAAAATAAAAATAGCCAATAGTGATTTCAATGAAAGATTTTGTCCTAAATTCAGGAAAATCCAAGACAGTCTGAGTGAATTAGGAGGCAAAGAAGAAAAATCTCCTCAGCATGAATCTATAATGTTCCTTAAAGAATGACTTATAAAGAGACATTTATGACTTTGTTTAACAATTGTGTATTACATCACTTTATATTTATCTGCTCCTTTATGTGTTAAGTGTTTGTGGTTATGTGAAGGTCCTGGAAGCACATGGAGGTTGGAGGACAAGTTGGATGGACGGAATAAGCTCCGTCCATCAGGTGTAGCCACAAGTACCTTTACCTATTGACCCATCCTTTTCGCTCCTATGAATATATTCCTCTAGCATATTTGGTTTCTGTGAAGAAAAAATGATTAAAATATCATAATAAATATCATGAATATTTTGAAGCATATTTATTTTATTTTCACCTGCCGTTTATTATTTGTGCTCTCATTCCTTCAGTATTTTTCTTCCCTTTCTGTTGTTTATTTGTTTTTGTTCATTTGCTATATATTGTGTGTGTATATGTGTGTGTGTGTGTGTGTGTGTGTGTGTGTGTGTGTGTGTGTGCCTGTGTGTATATGTAGCTTGCACCAGTGCATTCTGTTTTTCTGAGTGAGGCCACCAAAGCCAGAGGAGGATATCATCAGATGTCTATGCCTTTATGCCATATGACCGTGACACAGGGTCTTGCATTTCAGTTGGAGCTAATTGTTTTAACCCCACGTGGTTGCTGAATCATCCCCTGAAATTTGTCCTCTGCCGACATTGGAATTTCAGGCACACAAAGTCACAAAATGTTTGCTGTTGTTTGTTTGGTCTCTTCTCTTCTCTTCTCTTCTCTTCTCTTCTCTTCTCTTCTCTTCTCTTCTCTTCTTTCCTTTTCTTTTCATTTATTCCAGGTCTCATGCCTTTTCCTTGCATGTCAAATGTTATTACACAATAAGCCATTTTCCCAGTCCTTGATGCTATTCCAATAATAAAATATATTCTCAGGCATCACGTCTCAAACCTTTCATTCTTGTTCTTCAGAGACTAGGGAGGAAAGACCAGTTTCGGTCCAGTTTTGGACCAGGATGTTCTTCAGGGAGGCTTAGTCTCAAAAACCTTAAACATATATTTAGAAGATAGATAGATGATTGATTAGTGGTAGATAGATAGATAGATAGATAGATAGATAGACAGACAGAAAGAACGAGCATACATAGAAGAATGTAACTTCACTGACAGCTTTGTCACCTCCGGTTTCAGAAGAGCAGATTTTGTAGGTGGTGTGGGACCTTTCTTCAGTTGTTGTTGATCAAGACTCTTAATAATGTACTATTTTAGTAACTTGGCTCCTATGAGCTTGGTTTACAATATGTGTCCTTGCAATGATAATTAGATCTGGGATTGGTGGCTTTTCATAGCAGCAACATGCACGCAGGAGTAAAATGTATTACACGATATATCAGTGTATGAATTTGAAATAAAAATTTAACAATCCAGAGCCTGGATTTTGCCGGGAAACCTCAAAGAACAATTTTTTTTTCTGAAGACTGTAAGAATAAACAGATTGCTTCCAGCTCGCCTCGTGCAGAGTAAAATAGAATAGATGATCTTACTTTGAGGGTACACTGCTAATGCTATCAACTGTTTATACCTACAGCATCGAGATTAGAACCCTGCCACTCTGCTGCCTCCACTGGAAAGTACTACCCTTAAGAATGCTCTTGAACTTTCTTTTTGGATTCTGTTTTTGTTTGTGTGTATCGCTTGCACATTTGAAACATTCGACTCTCAGATATTGTTAATGCTGTCAGCACAAACAGGCTGTTTTTTTTAGGAGTGCATTTTGTTCTCTTTGGTGAAGGTTATTTTTGTCTCGCTATGTCTCCTCACACAAAGCCTTCTGATCCATTATCTCTTGACCTTTTCCTGCTTTTTACATCTTGAGAAATCTCGAGATGACTTTCTATTACTTTTCACTAAAAGCACGTTATTTTATTGAGAGATTTTATACTTTATTCATATTGTAAACAATGTTCTCTGACATTTCTCAGTAAAATATTTTCAGTTGCTACCATCAACATATGGTTAACCGGAGGTTTGGGATAACTTGAAATGGACTCATCTACTGCAGTACTTTAAATTATGTAAGTGTAAAATCTAATGGTTTTGATTATCATAAGCGTTCAAGCTTCAATTCTATAGAATTTTCTTTTGGTTATTACAGTCCATCTGTGAAGCATCTCGGATACTTGATAGTTTTTCACTTTAGTATGATGGTGTTAATCACAAAGTAATTCCAAATAAAGCTTATTAGGTGAGATGACTACTCCTTATCTAAAATCCAAAGTAATCAGTCACATAACAAGAAGTTTAATTTCAAGTATTCATAAAAAAAAGTATCCAAAATTTGAGTTTGAACATTCAATATGAAATACTTTTTATATACAATTCACACTAAACTGTCTCAAAAGTGCTTTCTATTCTAAAGGTTCTTTGAATTGCTTTTATTTTTTTCTCTCCAGGGCATGTTCATTATTTTATCTCAATACGATTATTGGTCCATTCACACTATTATTATTTAAATTATAAAAGTATTTCGAATTTTAAAACAGGAAAAAATTGAAAATGATCAATATGTTAGCTGAAATATGCTTAGCAATTCACTAAATACTTATCTATAATTAGTAGGATGCTAATTTCAAATGGAACTAGAAAGTCAGTAAGAAATCTGAAAATATAGTTTTAATTGAAATTAATTTTGCTTAGGTTCTATGCTACTTTTCTCTACAAATCGATGCTAATACTTCTTGAGATTGAGTCATTCACATTTGCCTCCTTGAAAGCTATCCATTTTAGATATGTAAGGCCATCATTCCATTTTTCTTTTCTTCTTTAGTAAATCAGTTATTGTTGAGTGTTTTAAAGGATAAAATTAATGAAATACCAAGTTTGCTCTAAATATCCTTAACAGATGTCTTGCATATATAAATTAAAAACATTTCACTGACCTGTACTCAGTTAAAGAACTTTCAATTTTAATGTTGGAGATAGTAATAGATTTTGAAGCAATGAGTAACAAATTTGAATGGAAATGATGAGCCCTTTCTTGAGAGAAAAAAAATATGAAGTTCAAAGTACTGTTGAGATAGAAAGCATTCACAAATAAGAGGTAGTATTCTCTGCATATATAACTATAAGGATTTTTCTTTTAAAAATTTAGAAAATACACATTTAGAATGGGGAGTCTGTCATAAAATAAACTGTAACAATAAATGTTACAGGATTTGCTTGAACTTATCAAGTAAACCAAATGAGTTTAGGAAAAAAAGTATTAAGCATGACAAATAACTTCCTAAGAATAAACAGATTTATGATCTATATGTGAGGAAAAATCTACATTCTGGGTGATATATTCAGAATAGAAATGAAATATTTTGAAATTCATGTGCAAATTACAGCAATGAAGGAATGATAGTTCAGCTCATTCAATAAGACCTTGGAGGAATATATTACTGAAAGAATTACTGACTATCACATAGAGCTAAACTTATACGACAAAAAGAAACTGTTTACCTTCACAATATCACAAAATACTAATATTATGTGCATTGCCAGCTTAAATTTTCTTTGCATATTTGACTCTAAACTTTAAAAAATAATATGCATTGAGTTTAACTATTGGATGGGATGAATGAATCAAAATCAGAGAAATTCCTTAATATTTCCAGGGCAATGTATCTGACAATTAGCACTTTAAATAATCATTATTAAGCTTATGGATATTTTTATTCGATATATTCTTTATTTACATTTCAAATGATTGCCCCTTTCCTGGATCCCCAAAAGTGCTTATGGGTATTTTTAACTTATTTGAAATAGTTCAGAAATAGGTTTATTGAGGGACAGTAAACCAGCTAGCACGATTGTTTCCCGTACTGCATCTGTTTAACCTTTTGATCCTTGTCCAAGGTGTCATAATTACACTTACACTATTCTGTTCTAGCAAAAGAACGTGGTGTATAATTAAGAAAATTAAACACATATACAGGAATCCCATTAATAATTTCTAGTCTTCAAATTTGCTGTAAATATGTTATATATCTCGTATATAATCACAGACCTAAAATAGAACCAATTGCTAACATTTATATCAACAAGTTTTACCTAGACTTAATGAAATCTAGTTAGTTACTCTTTCCTGATTTCATCATATAACTTAATATATGCCTTTTAAATAGGTAACAAGA
This sequence comes from Apodemus agrarius, assembly GCA_964023405.1. Classification (NCBI taxonomy): domain Eukaryota; kingdom Metazoa; phylum Chordata; class Mammalia; order Rodentia; family Muridae; genus Apodemus; species Apodemus agrarius. Next base: position 43,564,274 of record OZ030023.1, read on the forward strand.
TCAAATTTTAGTATCCACATATTGACCTATTATTCAGGAAGCACTAAATGTTTATAAAGGTTATTTACAAATGGATGCATACGGACAAAATTAAGTGATTATTTTTTCCAGTTGTTTATAAATCACTATAAAAGAATCATTTATTCAAAAAAACAGGAGCATGGAGCAGAGGGAACGTACACAGGATGTGAACAGTCCTGCCTCTCTTTCCCCATCCTCATAGGATCTAGATTTCCAGGTGATATGTTTTTGATTTTACATGTTAGTGGTTGTGACTTTATTGGGCTTTATGAACTCAAAAAAGTGATTTTAAATGTACTTTTCCCCCACAATAATGTTCTAAGTCTACTATCCGAATATGACCACAGTGATTGGTAAATACTTTGATAGCTCCCTTCAGGATCTGGCAGGAATCCTTACTGCACAGGACAATTAACTGTGACTGCAGTAGATTAAGATCCGAGGCAAAATCACTTGGTGAGAGTATATTTTCTGGGTCAGTACCAACATTTATCCTTATAATAATAATAATAATAGTAATAATAATAATAATAGCAGTGACAATAACAACAACAACAACAACAACAACAACAACAATAATAATAATAATAATGCTTCTTCACTTTAGATACAAAGTCCAGAGAACTGGTTACACTATCCACAACTTTTAAAATATTCATATTCAACAAGAGAAAATAGCATTGATGCTTTAAGGCTTTCTTGGAGCAGTCAAAGTCATCTTTAAAAAGCTGTATAAAGATCTAAACACTAGCGAGGCTGCCATTTCTGTGCTACTCTTTTCTCTAATATTATCAAGCAGTGACCTCATTCCTCTTATTTTATTTTATATTTTAATTATACCTCACCATGCTTTTGGAATCAACTTCCTGGAAAGAATGACAATAAAACGAGTTATTATAACAGCTCAGGACAGGAACTCTACTAAATATTCCCTTTCCATTTATTTGCTATCAGGTTTTTTTTTTATAAAAAAAATCCCCACTATTAACATTTAAATAAAGGTTCTGCAAGTAAGGAAGGTAGCTTTTGCTTGCTATGAAAAACAAAAAGATCCTATCTTTTCCAATTGTTTTTGTCACTAAATTATTTTATAAGTGACTCATGTATTAAGTTTCTACGTCCCGTTGAAGTTGCATTTTTTTCATAAATGAACAAATGAGCAGGGCATCATATGCCTATAGATAGATGTCTATAGATAAATGTCCTCAAAGATAGCGGTAGAGCTGCACAATCCCTCACAGAAAATACTTCCTGGTCCTTGGAATTAAAAGAGAATTTCAGAAGGAACAATAAAATGTAGTCCATCATATACGTGGAACTCTACTTATGTTAGAAATGTATATATGCATATACATAAGCATATATGATTATGATCTACAGATTCATATTAACGTGCAAAATACCTGCCCGTACTTATACCTGTAAGTATAATTAAGCTACATTTTAAATAGTATTTCACACAATACAAAATAGGTGGAAAGCATTTCCATACATCAAAAGTATTCGTGACAAGGGTAAGGTGAAATTAAAGATTTAATTAAACTAGTGCTAAAATTTGAAGCTATCATTTGAAGTAAACCTTGGGATCTCCACTGTTTCTGCTGAGGCTTCTAATCCATGATATATTTGTCAGTTATTTCTGCTTATGTCTGATGAAAGTTTTACATGGATCTTGCAGTATTTCCCATATATATACATACATACATATATATATATATATATATATATATATATATATATATATGTGTGTGTGTGTGTGTGTGTGTGTGTGTGTGTGTGTATACATATATGTGTGTGTGTGTGTGTGTGTGTGTGTGTGTGTGTAGATATATGAAGCTTTTAAAAAGGAATGATAGGGTCCACATACCCTTTGAAATTCACACTTCATATGTGTGCATTCTCTAATAATCCGAAGTGAAAGGCACGTCTAGTGAGAGAGTTTTATACCTAGACAAATCCAACAGAAAGTTGATAAGAAAGAAAGTAAAGGTATGAGATTTCAACTTCTGCTGCACCACCACTGACTGATAAAGCATTATTATCTCTTATAGGACAGATTAATGGCAAGAAGGCAGAAGTTACGCTTTTTCCCAATCTCTCACTCTCCTTATGTATTTACTGAAAATTAATACTCTTGAAATATTTTTAGGTCTAAGCTCAATTGCTACTTTCTTAAGGTGCTTGACGAAAATTACATAATTTGCTAAGTTAGGCTAGAGCGAATGTGAAGAAATAGATTGAAAATGTAAGTAATGCATAAAATGAAAAAAAATAAATTCTATATACTTGACTTAATGATTCTCCAGTTTCCACAATTGTCTTGAGTAAAGCAAATTGTCATTTAGAAAGTAAAGGTTTGCTTTAATTTTAGAGACTTTAACAGATATCCATGCGTGGTTGTTGTGATTTCCAAATAAAACTTTAAAATTAATAACTAAGCTATTTCCCATTTTTTCAATGTTGCTCATAGTGCTACTTTAGGTGTCACAGTAGTAGTTAACTAATATGTATTTTAGGCATTCTATGTGTATGTCCATATATGTGATATACCGTGCGTTAATTAAGTCACTACCTCTCCCATAAACCTGTAGCTAGTTTCTGTAGGGTTATCACTTCATTGTATAAAGGTGGCAGTAAGCCATGATGTTTCAAAAACTTTTGAATATCTGTTTCCAAAGTCATTGTGATTCAATTATATCATTTATAGTGCAGATACAAATGAGCATAAATGCATCTGGTTTTCTTAGAAGATAATCATAATAATTATAGCAATCATATAAGAACATTTTACTCTATTTAACAAAATGAACTATTGTGTTAGTAGCTGTCTTTTAAATATCCAGTCAGAGTTATAGTATTTAAGGTAGTTGACAGATTTAGTAATGATAAGAAATTAAAGTTTCAGTTCCTTTCTCTGAAGCCCTTAAGTTCTTTGCTGTGTGAGGGACTTAAATTTGAGATAATTTGTTTAGAAGTATCTATATTTATTTTATCTGTGTCATATGAGTCAAGATAAGACTAGATCCTTGACAAAGCTAGCTACATTATTAATTGAGTTCCAAGCCCTCTTGATATTGTGTAAATCTACCCGAAATGCAGTCTCAGGGATATACAATTAGGGGTTATTCAATTATCTCATGAATTAGATGCAATCACATGTATTTTAAAGACACATGTGAACAGTGGAAAGCCCATTTAACTCAAACAATTGCTTGTAGCAATTTTCTGAAGGGTGTTTTGCATATCTTCATGTTTCTTAAAATATTTGATGTAAAGCTGTAACCTTTTAATTACTAAATTGTGATTCTAAAATAAGACTTAGTTGGTATGTTTCAGACTACTTAGACATAATACTGTACCACATTGTAGTATACAGAGATACACTGACTAGGCAGATACTGGTTGAGGTAGAGTTGACTAATCACAAGTCTCAGTACTGAGTGCAATGACCCTTGACTCTGCTTAAGCCTTTTCTGCTCTATCTGTAGATTGGGCAGTGCATTTTTCTCAACTGTATAGTTATTTTCTCAGATGCATTAATTACTGGGGATAACGTTTAAAAATATATATAGGCTATATTATCCTTGCTACTGTAATTGTGGACATGAAGTCAGTAAACAGGTACTTTGAAGAACACAACCCTTGCTATTTGAAGACTTTCTCGGTGTGGCCAGACCACACACGTTTCAAATTTTCTATAATTCTACAGAAAGAATAACATTAATTCAGTATAATCACTGCAAAGCTACAAAGTTCTGTTAACTTTTCAACTATTTTAGGGCAAACATATCCCTCCCTATTGAAGTTTACAAAACAAAAACTTAGTTGTATTTAGCCTGATTGTTTGCTTTTAGGTACAAGTTTACACACACACACACACACACACACACACACACACTCCCTATATTTTTAAACATTATTCATGCCACGACAGAAGTGCATTGTTTTTAATGGAGTTATTATTTGTCATAATCTATCACCTTGGAAGTGCCTGATATTTTCATCTGAATAAATCCAGTTGCACTTCAATTTATAAAAGAAGCTCTTTAGAAATGTTTCCTGAGAGTTATAAAAAGCTCACAGAACTGAATTTTTGATCCGTATATTTTAGTCATATTGCGGTGAATTGTCTCAAAGATCGCAGAAAATCCCATGTTCCTGACAAAGCAACTCCATATACATTTTTTTCCCCCAGCAACGTGCTTTAATCGGTATAAATGAATGTTAGATTTGTTCTAGGGCCCTTTTCCATTGCTCCATCTGCTGGATGTGACTACATCTCCTGCAGCAAGCAGGAACCTCACAAACTGACATGAATTAATTCAGCAGGTGGCTTCAAAAGGCTGAAGAATGTGTCTTGTGAAACTTATAATTACTTTAAAAAATTTTTTTTTTTTGGTTCGGTAAGAGTTCCTATTTTACTGCAAAGAAAGGAAAGGGGGGAAACAATATAATCTTAGGGAAGATACTCTTCACAGTAGGTGAAGTATTACAGACAAGCTACAGGCTGGTCTGCAGGTTTGAACACTAGCTCTACTAAACTGATTTCTACGACAGGTCCTGAAGCCTCCCCTAACCCAGAAATGAAAATCATATGTAAAATAACTTTTTAAAGCATTTTTTTAAAAACATGACATCGAGGAAACAGAATATCACAAAAGGTAATCAAGACTCTCAGCAGGATTAGCCAAGTGACTGGGTGTCATTCTCTTACTGACCCCGCGGCGTCTATGCAGGCAGCTTTTGAGTCGCACGCTTGGACAAGGCAGCCTCAGTTTTCTGTCTTCTCCCAGTCACAGGCAGCCGCTGCCACCAGCCAGGCCGCTTTCCCTGCCGCCGCCGCTGCTACTGCTGCTTCCAAACCGCGGTTGCTGCTACTGCAAAGAAAGGGTTACTCTTCCCCGGGAGTCAAGCGCTTGCAAACTTCCCCTGGTTTACGTGTAGGATTTCCTGCAAACTTGTAAGCCCCTTTCTGCAGAAGGGCCCAGGAAACCTTTAACAAACCTCACAGGCAATAGCATCACAACCAACATCACTAGAAGATATGAGCTGCGATTCTATCCGAAAGGCAGTCTTCATTCAGACGGGAAGAATCGTTTGCAGCATCAACTGCCCCCACTCGGTTCCTATAAGCAAATTTACCAGCGTGAGCAGTCGCCGCTGCCACCAGCTAGTGTGAAGGTGGAGGTAAAGTTTGATGAACGGTGACCGACCACCCCTGGAAGGGAAAGCATCTAGACGGCTACCTACCCACGCGGGCTGGGTGAGAGAAGATTCCTGTAAGAAAAGTGTCACGTACCTTTCTCTGGTTGCCAGGGTGCTAGCCCAGGACCCCGAGAGTCTGCGATCAGTCGGGGCGAGCGTCCAGCCCTGGCCGCGGGCTTCTTCCCAGGTTGACCGGAGACGCTGCCGCCGCTGCGCCCGGGCGCGGGGCCGAGCAGCCTGCGACGCGCCAAGGGCGCCGGGCACTGCCAGTCACTTGGCCCAGAGAAGTTGGGCAGAACCTCCGTGGCGAGCCTCGGCCACCCGGGAGAGCAACACGTTTAGTTTGAACTTTCCAGCTTCAGTCCCAGCGAATACACACTCACGCACACACACACGCGCGCAGTGAGCCTGTCACAGGCGAGCGGACTGGCACCGGTGGCTCTCTGGCCGCGTCTTTCTCTCTCCCTCGCTCTTATTGGCGCGGAGGTTATTGTTTTATTTATTTATTTCCTCCTCTTGGCTCCATCCCCCCGCCCCGCATCTCCCGCCCTGCCTTAGCCCCCTCCCTCTCCTCCCCACTAAGTGTCTCTGAGCCCAGCGGTGGCTGTCGCTCCAGCTGCGGCGTTGAGGGCTTGCTGGCAGGTCCCCCCCCCCTTGTTCAGACGCGGGGACCCAGGCTCCCTGGGAGGGCGGGGCACCAGGAGGGAGAGGACACCCAGGGGGGGGCTCTGCTTGCTGTGGAGGAGGCGACGAGTGTCAGTGGAGGTGAGGGGACTTCTCTTCGGATTCCCCGGGACAGTGCTGCCTGCAGCCTCACTGCTTGCGAAAAGGGAGAAGCCGGTGATCGCCGAGCAGAGACTCTCCGCCCTGGTGGTGGATGCGCCTGAACCGCCGCTGCCTCCGTGAGTGCAGATGCACCCGCTCCAGCAAAGAGCCCGGAGACCCGCTCTTTCACCAGCGGCTGGGCTGCTATCCTCCTCCAGGGCGTCCCCAAACCCCAGAGGGTCCCTCCTGTTCCCAAGCTGGCTTTTAGACTCAGGCAATAGGAGTGGTGGTCATTTTTGTAAATGGTGGTTGAAGTGTTTGTAGTTAGGCTTCCACACTTCCCTGCCTGTCTCTTACTCTCGGAAAGGTGTCTTCCCCCCTCAGGTGCAACACCCATTCTTGGAATGGCCTAACCCTTCAGCCTCCCGGCTCAGCCGGGACGCTAGCTTTCCATTCCAAAGGGACCCACAAGATCTGATCGGGGAGCAGTGTCTTTGGGGCTATCATTGGCCTCCAAACTGAGCTCTTAAATGGCAGTTGACCGCAGGTGCCACTATTTTTCAGTCACAGCCTAACCTTTTCCCAAACCTGCAGAAGAGATGACCTTAAAGCCAGCTGCCCTCCCCCAGTCCTCCACAATCTGATAGCTGCTCTCCACCACGAAACCCATTTTGGGCTCAAGGAAATCCTTCCATTCGCCAGTAATGCTCCACTGCCCAGCGGCTTTTCCAGCGTAAATCTTTGCCAGGGATCCCCTAAAGAGGAGGGAGGAGGAATCAAAAATGAAATAAATCTAGACCGCATCATGATAAATAAGCAGCCGATAAACTAGGCACCATCCCAAAGGATGCGATGCAAATTCCGCCTCCTGGCTTTGGAAGCAGGATTCCTTTCCTCAGCGTTTTGCCTTCGGAAGCGCCAGCAATGTTTTATGAATTCTCTTTTTGTAAAAGCACTCGTTTAATGCTCGAGTGCTTACAGTGATCTTTTATTATAAGAATATATTATCCTGGTGTGTGCATTTGCTTTATATTATACCCAATTATTTGTCCAAACTTTCTGAAATTTACCGGTTTGATATTTACTCATTGGCGTTTTCAATATTTACCAAGAAATTCTCTATTAATATACAAATACCCCTTACGGAATTGGTATATTTTTCCACTTTGTGTTCTCATTGACATCCCAAGTAAGCCCCCCAGAGGTCAGTTGAGGAACAGGTTGAGGACTGACATGGGGGACAGAAAAAAAAAAGCTTATTCTTTCTCCAGACTACAGTTGCTCACTTAGAAAATGTGTAGTTATCATTTGCAAAGAATCGTGAGAACATCTGCACTTTCAGGCCTTAGGAAGCAGCAGCTAACGGGGCAAAGGGGCCACAGATAGTTAAGTCCTTTCTGGTAAATGGTTGGACACAGATATCAGCAAGGAAAAGCAATGCAGTACATCACTGCTCCTGAGTGATGAACGCAACACGAATGTTAGTCACTTCAGACAGCATATCTTTCAGTGACACGGTGATATCTTCACTTGAAATTATCATGGGCCAAATATTATTTAAAGCCCAAAAGATTGGAAGAGCATGCATTTGCTGTGCCTTCAACAGATAAACAGATGCTAACATGTTGGAGGGCTCTCTCTAACACTAGCATTTTGAAGTTTACATGCATGTTCCAATAAATGCATATAGATCCTCCCCTGTGTTCATCCTAATCCCATATCTATATCTCCTGGGCTGCAGTTGCATGGTATTATTCTTCATGGCATTCCCTATGTGAATTTTGGTCTTTGGTAACCTTTTCTTTAGTGGGCGTCTACTCACCCATATATCAAAAGGACAGATGTTTGCTGGGAGCTGAATTACACACAATGATGCTGTAATAAACCCAAACACACATTTGACATTGAAAATGATGTGGATGAGGAAATAAATAAAAAGTAATTGATTTGTTACCTTGAAAAGTGATTGAACACTATCCATGGATATTAGCACTAAGTTTGGTGGTACACACAGGTAACCGCAACACTAAAGAGGGTCCAGGCTCAAATGTTCTTGGCTGGTCTGAACTACATATAGAAATGGCATCCAAACCAGTCTGCCAATAACTCTTTTATTATGTCTGTAACTGTATGCACAGTCTAACTCAAATGCAGTTAAGATGTGTGAACTACAATTATAAATACATAAAGGATACTTTTTTTTGTTTGTTAAGGGTTACTGAATTTATTAATCACTGCATAGATATTGAAGAATAGCTTAATATATTAAGAGGATATTTTAGGAAACTCCAAAATAAACTCCTTGAAAATAGTATATAGTTGCATAATTTCATCAACTTGCTTAATATTCATATATATATTTCTTCTTTTTATCTAATCTTTTTAACACTCCAGATTTTATTCACCTCCTGGTCCACCCTCTGACTGTTCCACATCCTGTACCTCCTCCCTGTACCCCTGTCTACAAGAGGATGTCTCCATGCCCCCACCCCCAACCCCACTAGACCTCTAAACTCCCTGGGGCATTCAGTCTCTTGAGAGTTAGGAGCATCTTCTCTGACAGAACCCAGACCCAGCAGTCCACTGCTGTATATGGGTTGGGGGTCTCATATCAGCTGGTGTATGCTGCCTGGTTGGTGGTCTGGTGTCTGAGAGATCTCAGGGGTCCAGGTTAATTGAGACTGCTGGTCCTTCAACAGGGTTGTCCTCCTTCTCAGTTTCTTCAAGTTTTCCTCTAATTCAACAAGAGGGCTCAGCAGCTTCTGTCCATTGGTTTGGTGCAAATATCTGCATCTGAGTCTTTCAGCTACTTGTTGGGTCTTTCGGAGGACAGTCATGATAGGCCCCATTTTGTGAGCACTCCATACCCTCAGTAACAGTGTCAGACCTTGGGGCCTCCCCTTGAGCTGGATCCCACTTTGGGTCTGTCACTGGACCTTCTTTTCCTCAAGTTCCTCTCCATTTCTATCCCTGCAGTTCTTTCAGACAGGAACAATTATGGGTCAGAGTTTTGAATGTAGAATGGTAACCCATCCCTCACTTGATGTCCTGTCTTTCTGCTGGAGGTGGGCTCTACAAGTTCCCTCTTCCCACTGTAGGGCATTTCATCTAAGGTCCCTCCTTTGTGTCCTGAGATTCTCTCACCTCTCAGGTCTCTGGTACATTCTGGAGGGTCCCCCAAATCTCCTACCTCCTGAGGTTGCCTGTTTCCATGCTTTCTGCTGGCCCTCGGGGCTTCAGTCCTTTCCCCCCACCCAATAACATATCTGGTCCCCCTCCCTGCCGCTGCACTCTTTCCCTGCCAGATCCCTCCCTCCCCACTTGGGATTGCTTTCTTCTCCCTCCAAAGTGGGACTGAGACATCCTCACTTGGGTCTTCAGCTTGTTGACCTTCTTGAGTTCTGTGGACTGTATTGTGGATATTCTGTACTTTTATTTTTTTGGGGGGGTAATATCTACTTATTTATTAGCCTGTTTTCTTGACAGAGAAAATTCTAGGAAATGGAAAAGATAATAGGAGGGTATAAAAGCTCACTAAAAGGAAAGTAAATTTGTATGAGATAGAGATGGCATGTTAAGAAGCAGGAAGTATAGAGAGGCAGAGGGTCCATCCTGTCTGCTGAGAACATCCACGTGCACAGACTATGTTACATAATTACAACACTTTCAACAGTTGTTCATGTCTATATGATATACCCAGTTTAGGGCATTATTCTAAAGTTTTGCATAAGTTGCATCTACATTGACAACATGAAATCAGACAATAGTGGAAGCAGAAATCCTATTTTAAATATGAGATACCATGAGTCCTAATACCATTTGTTTCAAAACTTTAGCTATTTTTAAATAATTCTAAATGTTTCATCACTTTGCTAGAATTTCTAATTCTTAAAGAATGACCTATTTCTCTGTGTGTAGGTATCCACACATTGTCAACATCTAACTTTCCTGGCTGTGTGTATAATTATCTAGTTTATACATGTGGAAATTAGAGGTTACATATAAAAAGAAGTGTGCTGACTGCTGGGCAGGACACAGCAATCTGTTCTTTGAGGCTAAGTCTGAATCTTTACCCGTTGTAAAAATCAGTATCAAATTATTTGTAAATAAAACTTTAATATTTAACATGTTCTATTTTCTCAATTTCTTCATCAATTTTATTCTTTTATAAAGTTACCTGATACGATGTATTCTTTTGACATCCTTGTATATTATGTAGCAAAGAATCTTTATCCACCACTCCTGTGAGAGTTGAACATAGTTCCCTCCTGCTGTGTTCAATAGCACACCAGTCTTGTTTATATCATCATCATCATCATCATCATTATCATTACCATTTCATTCATACAGATGTATTAAGTCTTGCAAGGTGTTGGGACAGATTTCAAAAAGGTTTTTGCAAAGTATTTATTATTATTATTATATTTCAATGGAACGCTAAAGATGGGCTTGCGCTTAAGCTCAAGGTTAGAGATGTTCAAGACAATTCAAAAGTCAATTGTCCAGACAGAACATTTTATGTTTGAAAAGAGAGAACTGTATGCCAAATGTGGCTTTCTTAGTATTGTAGACATAAGCTCTTGAAGGAAACCCTCCTAGATTTCCTGCTGTTTGTATGTTCTACACTCATCAGTGTCTTTCTGACTTCCATTTTGACAAACTGGGCTTATTTGATTCTGTATTAAAATTTATTTATCTTGGACCATTATAAATGACGATCCATCATTAAATCCCATGGGTATTATTCTGAAGGCTGTAGTGAGGTCGGCTCTAATAGAATACCTGAAGATATATTAGTGGCCCAAAAGTGAATAGTTCTAGGAGAAATATGAGTCAAAACAATGTATTAAGGACCATTAAATAGATAATAGATATTGAACAATTATATTATTTTATAATTAATAAACTGCATTGGTTTTAATAAAGTTATATTTTTGTCATTATTATAGATAGCCCTGTTGTTTTTCACTGATCTTTTTGTTTATATAAAAACAACACACGTTCCTTATTAAAACATTAAATTTATACTTAGCATATGTTTTGATAATTAGAAATCATAAAAGTAAAAAATTCACAGCATGTTGACATTCTAAAGAACAAAGTCTTTATTCACCATAATTTAAAACTGTTTTGGTTTAGTATTTAAATATTTCTTAAAGTAAAAATTTCATCTAAATTAAATATTGATTACTTAGTTTAAAATTGATAATGTCAGGTACATTTTACTCTTATACATTATACTATTACTTATTAGAAATAGAAATTAATTTAAATAAAACTAGTATATAACATACATTGACTTTTTACAGATAGTATCTATCTATATGAGTCTATATAAGACTAATTTACAAAGCACTTTTAATTTTAGAAGCATCTATGAAAGCGATAGACTATGTAGAAAGTGATAGAATAGAAAAAAACAAGATGAGCATTTTAAAATCCAGAACCCTACCCCCTTTTATTGAAAAGTGATTCTTTTATCATAAATTCTGATCACAACACCCCCCCCCATTCTAATCCTGCCAGTTTGTTCCAATCTCTCCTCCCGTCTGGATCCTCTCCTTTATGTCTTTCATTGGAGAATTACAGGCTTCTAAGAAAGAACAAGCAAAAATGGCAAAATAAAATATACTAAGAGAAAGCAGAATCATCACGCCAAATTTGGATCAGGCAACATAACAGAAGGAAAAGAACCAAACCAAGAGCAGGCACAAGAATCAGAGACCCACCCGCTCTCACATTCAGGGACCCCATCCTGTGCTACTGAGCTGAAAGCTATTAGTATATTTTCAGGGCACCAGTATGCAGTGCCAGCCCATGTAGCCTCTCCACTTGCTTCTTCAGGCTCTCTGAGTTCATATACACCTTCCTTAGTTAGTTGAGGGGGCCTTGTGAAAGTCAGACGTTTTGATGAGGGTTAATAGAGAGAAGCACAGGGATATTGATGTTAAGCTGGAAAAAGTGACTCTCAAATGCCAGTAGAAATGCTATTTCATGGAGAAGAGCCACTCTCTTTTGGTGGTGCTTGAAGCATCCTACTTAGAGTAGTAGGAATAAAATGACCTTAAAAAGGGATTAAAAATTACCATTCCAAAATACTTTGAGATAGTCTGATTTTTAAAGCTTAGAGGGTCAAGATTATATTATCTCTGATTCCTTAAACTCTTGTGTTTTCCAATGTAATTCGTGAAGCAAATTCATTAGTATTAATACATAAGAAGATGGCTGTTTTAATTTTTAAAACAACTTACTTTCAACTTTCTCATTCTGTTCCAGAAAATGTCAAATATCATTTAAATGATTTATATTTGGAAATATTTTCTAATCACCATTCCTTCCTCATGTCTGGTGATATTTATAGCTTTACTTAGCTATAAATGAATGCAGTCTCAAATATTCTCCCTTGTTGATTGAAGGGCTCAAATACACTAAGGTTATCTACATCAAGTGTTGTACAATATGTTTCCAAAACCAAAATTAATGCCACAATTTTGAGATAAGCTTTGAAATATTGCTTTGATATTTATTTCTACTAAACTTATTTTAAGACTAAAGTATTGATCTATGAAAGATATACGGGAGAAACCGGATCAATTAGCACAAGTATATCAAAATTAATCCTGATTTCACACATTCGTATTCAGAGTTTTCTTTTAAACATTGAGCTATTTCTTGGCCGCCTACAGGGAAACAGAGCGTATGAAGTTTGTGAGGAAAGAGAAGCAAGTAGCTGTACAATGTTGTTTTGGTTGATGTTATCCATGATAGGTTCATGGTGTTATAAAAATCTACCATAATCTGTACACCAAATGCTCATTTCCCGTAACTCAGTAGCCTTGAAAGTTCAAGACCAAAATGGCACAAAGCGGGAACTCCATGGACTCCCTTTACAAAAGAACAAAATGCATGCCAGTGGACCTAGCTCTTACCTTATAGTATTATGGCATTTGAAAAGAAATTTCCATGTTAGTTGATGAGGATGTTATTAAAAACTTGGACCATAATATATACAGAGAAAACAAATAATGCCGTTATCCAGGACTAGGGTTTCTGTGAAAGGTATTTGTAAGGCTAATTCTGTTTTAATTTTGTAGAAATGCACCTGAGTTAAATAATTTTCAAACAGAGGTAAAATATACAAGAAAATTATTATTTTAACTTATTTTTGCAGTTTACAAGTACAATCAAAATAAAATATAGAATATGGAGTATACTCATATTGTTGGGAAATTATATCTCCTTTCCTGTCTAGTCATTCCTCATCTTTCTGAACAAAAGTTTTTGTTTATAAATGATAGTCCATGGCTTTCATCCACCAGTTCATAGCCAGGAGCACTTAATTGTCATTGTTAACCCGCAGGAGTGCATTTGTGATGATTTGTTATTTTATGTCTGGCTTATTTCACTTAGCATGATGTTGTTCAGGATCAGCAATGTTGCAGTATATGACAAGAATATGACTTTGTTAAATGCTGAACCAAATTCCCTTGTTTGTAAATAATAAAGTTTTCCTGTCTGTATTTCCACTTACAGGCATCTGGGTGCTCTATTCTAGTGGCACTTATGGATAACATGAGTACAAATGTACTATAGAATAATCTATTAATTTCCTCATTTGTATATTTTAATAGGACTCTAAAATAGAAATACAAAATATAGTACTCTGATAATTCTGTTTAATTTTTAAAGAATCAACATACAACTCCCCATAACAACTGTATCAGTTTACATTTCCACCAGAGTGGATAAGAACTTCAGTTAAGCTATAATGTAATCAATAATTGTCACATGTTTATTTACTTTTATATATCCTCATAGAAGAGAAATGTCATCTCAATTTGATTACTGTTAGAATTTTCTAAATCATTACTAAAGTTAAGGATGTTTTGGGCTTACTGGTTATTTAGGCCTTTTGAAAAAAATCAAAGTCTTTGAATTTTTAATTGAGCATTGATTTTTGTTCTTTTTTGTTGTTGTATTTGTTTTTCTTTTTTTTATTGCATACCATCTTCATTTACATTGCCAATGGTATAACCTTTCCCGATTCCCCCCCTCCCCCAAGACCCCAAACCCCTTCTTCCACCCCCTGCCTCCACATATATGCCCCTCCACCCGACACACTCCCACCCCCCCACTCGGTTTCCCTTTGTTGGGGCCTCTATTGAACCTTTACCTGACCAATGACCATTCCTCCCAGTGATGCCCAACAAGGCCTTCCTCTCCCACATTTTTGGCTGAAACCATGTGTGCCTCTTGGTTGATGGTTCAGTGCCTGGGAGTCTTGGGGCATCTGGGTGGCCAAAATCATTGTTCTTCCCATGGGGATGTGAACCAACCCCTTCAGCTCTTCTGTAACACCTTCCTGCTCCTCCATTGGGGACCCCACACCCTGTCCAGTAGTTGGTTGCCTCTGTATTTGTAAGTCTCAGGCAGGGCTCCTCTAGGCCCCAACCATGGCATGCTCCTTTTGGTATACACTTCTTGTCATCCACAGTAGTGTTGGGGTTTGGTGACTTTATAGAATGAATCCCCAGGTAGGGCAGTCTCTGGGTGGCCTTAACTTCGGTCTTTGCTCCACACATTGTCTCCTTTATTGCTCCTGGGACTATTGTGTTCCCTCTCTCAGAGGAACCAAAGCACTCTCACTTAAGTCTTCCTTCTTCTTGAGCTTCCTGTTCTGGGTGAATTGTAACTTGTTTATTTTGAGCTTTTGGGTTAACACCCACTTATTTGTGAGTGCATACCATGTGCATTCTCAAAACAACACTGAGATTCTACCTTACACTAGTCAGAATGGCTAAGATGAAAAAACTCAGGGGACAGCAGATGCTGGAGAGAATGTGAGGGGAAAGGAACACCTCTCCATTGTTGTTGGGATTGCAAGCTGGTAAAACCACTCTGGAAATCAGTTTTGCGATTCCTCAGAACATTAGACATTAGACCTGCAGACCCAGCTATACCACTCCTGGGCATATGCCCAGGAGATGCTCCTACATGTAATAAGGACACATGCTCCACTATGTTCATAGCTGCCTTATTTAATAATGGCCAGAAGCTGGAAAGAACCCAGATGTCCCTCAACAGAGGAATGGATACAGAAATTGTGGTATATATACACAATGGAGTACTATTTCAGCTATTAAAAACAATAAATTCATGAAATTCTTAGGCAAATGGATGGAACTAGAAAGTGTCATCCTGAGTGAGGTAACCCTATCACAAAATAACTAACATTTTTTCCTTTTTTTAATTAATCATTTTATTCATAAAGAGGTTACTTTATTTTTATTAGATATATTTTTATTTACATTTCAAATAATTTCCCTTTCTTGGTCCCTCCCAAAGTCCCATAAGCCATCTCCCCTCCCCTGTTCACCAATCAACCCCCTCCTGCTTCCCTGTCCTGGTATTCCCCTATACTGCTGCATCAAGTCTTTCCAGGACCAGGGGCCTCTCCTCCCTATGATGTCCATCCTCTGCTACCTATGCTTCTGTAGCCATGGGTAACACCATGTATATTCTTTGGTTGATGGTTTTGTCCCTGAGAGCTCTGGGAACACTGGGTGACTCTTATTGTTGTTCCTCCTATGGCACTGCAAACCCTTTCAGTTCCTTGGGTCCTTTCTCTAGCTCCCCCATTGGGGACCCTGTGCTCAGTTCAATGGCTGACTGAGAGTGTCCCCCTCTATTTGTCATGCACTAGCAGAGCCTCCCAGGTGACAGCTATATCTGGCTCCAGTCAGCAAGTACTTGTGGGCATCTATAATATTGTCTGGGTTTTGTAACTGTATATGGGATGAATCCCTAGGTGGGGCAGTCTCTGGATGGTCTTTCCCTCAGTCTCTGCTCCACACTTTCTCTTGTATCCTTCTGTGAGTATTTTGCTCCCCTTTCTGAGAAGGACCAGAGTACCCATAATCTGTTCTTCCTTCTTCTTGGGCATCATTTGATATCTGAATTGTGATTTTTGGTCTTGAAATGTAGAAATTCTTTCTAAATTCTAGATCATACCAAATAAATAATATGGCATTTTCTCTTGTTTGATGGTGGCTGTTTGTTTTTGATCAGTTTACTTTGGTGATGACAAAATTACAAAAGAAATGTGACATTCATTTTTGTACAGAATTTCATAAATTTTTACTACAAAAATTTAAAAACAATTTGAACATATGTAAAAATTTTAATAAGTAAGTCAGCCTCACTATTTTAAGTGTGTGTGAAGTTTAAAATGTTAAAATTCATTATTTTTTCTATAAAATGCTTATTCTAGCTGTTCTAAAGACAAGGAAACCTATGTATTTTAATGCCTATGTCAGTATTTGTAGATTAAGCACACAAAAATATCTTAAGATCCCAGGCACTGTGCAATAAATAGCATTTAAACACATATTTCTCTTCATTTATATGTCCTTTATCTTCAGAAGAAGATAAAGAATCAAGTTCAAGTGTCTCCCTCCAACAATTTTCTTTCTGCTTAAGTACAATTATTACTTTTTCATACAGAGCTGTATTTCTTGATGAATACAGGAACTAAAGTTGGTCCCACAGGACAGCTGTCTCTAAAGTAGGTGGCAAAAAGCAGAGATAGTGATTTTAATACACACTGATTTGCCTAAAGCTTCTGATACCCTCCCCCAAATATATACTTTCTCATATTAAAATAGGGGAATGGGAAAAAAAAGAAGTATGTAATTGCTCTGAATGTCTGCCCAAAGTCTGCAACATTAGTGAATGTAATACCTGTCATATAGACTTGTAAATCTTAGTTTGTGGTACCACTCTGGGAGCTCCTTTGTCTTCCACACCAGTGATTGCATGTAGATATATGTTGCTGAACAGAACCTGTTCATTGTGCTACAGCTCTACACCTGGACTTAAGTCAAATGAAAGCAGTATAGTTCCTAATATAAATTTCTGTAATGTTTCCCATTGTCATGCACTGAGACAATCTATATTAAATGGTAGGATCAATGGTTGACTCTGTTTTGAAGCTAGTGCCTAAGAAAATATTTAAAAGGAATGGAGTTCATGCTCTTAACATCCTTAGAAAGCAGTCCTCAAAGACCAATGCTCCACTTGTCAATCTCCAGGACGTTGCCAGGTGACAACAAAGACCATGAAAGTTGGCTTGTAAACTGCTTTGAATTGGAGCAGTTTACTTTCTCAATAGACAAGAACAGAGGATTTAAAAAAATAAAATGAAATTCAACTTTATAAAGCTATCTGAATCTTTTTAACTACTTCCTTTAAACATGCATAGTAAAACCTTTCATGTGAATTTCATTAAGCTTCAAGGTCATTTGTGAGAAAATGGTAAGCATATCAATGACAGAAGCGCTCTGCATGTAATGCAGATGCTTGCCTATCAAGCAGATGTGTGGGAAGATGCGAGACTCATTCATTCACTTCCTTTGCACCACTACCAATATTCTTAGATCCTCAATATCCTCATACTTTGATTTTTCTAACTAAAATTGATCTATTATGCAATAAAAAATATTCTTGTTCCTGTGATTATTTTTACTTACACTAAATAAATGAAGAAGAAAGGAACAGAGGGAGGGAGGAACAAAAGAAGTACTGAAAGAGAGACAGAGAAAAGGGGAGAGAGTAAATACACAAAAGAATTCCTGATATTGTATGAATAACTAGGAATACCTCAATAATTTGGGCTCCATTTAGGAAAAATGTTTTGTAGGCATACTCAAAAAATTAGTAGTCATAACTATAGTTTCAATATATTGTAATTTGTATTTAGATTTAATTGAAACTTGTACATAGACAAACAATGAAATAAACAGATTCACACATATATAAATATATGTGCATGTGTGTGTGTGAGTGAGTGATTCATTAGTTCCTGAACTATATGTGTTTTCTGTGTCAGAGATCTAAGACTTAAAAAAATTTTTCATATCTTTATCTACATTATCTATATTTATCTATATTATCTACAAAACATTGTAATTAAATACATATGTATGTGTTAATGTGCACTAGTATTAAATAAAATTCTAATAAAGATGCAATAAAAATGCAAGTATTTTAAATATTGGCAAATTTTATATATATATATGTAATATATATATAAAATTATAAATATAAATTAAAAAGTATAAATATATATATATATATATATATATATATATACACATGTGTGTGTGTGTGTGTGTGTGTGTGTGTGCATAGTGAAACAATACCCTGGATTTTAAAGGTGATTGTGAAAATTTTTCTTCAGATAAACAAATAATTAGAACAGGCAATAGATATGTATGCTGTGCATTCATTGTGTATGTTAATTAGAGTAACTTGCAGATAAGTGGAGCTTAAACATGTATTATCATCATTTGTAGAAATATCTCTACACTACAGAAAACCACAATACCTCGTGTGAAAACAATGGTGAAAAATTCAAGCAAGTAGTTTGCATTAGGCAAGCTGAGTTTTTTCATAAACGGAAGGGTACCTACAATAGAGTGTGCAAGGGTATTTTTGCTTTAGAAGCACCATATATAATTAAGTAAATTTTGGTAAAAATTAATTGGAATAGCTCTTTTTCCATTATTAATTTTCCAGAAATAAATTACACAGTGCTTTCTATGGCTCTATCAGAAAATAAATTACAGTAAACACTTTAAGCAACACAATTTCAAAAATAATTTCCTTCATTATTTCAGCAATAATTGAGATTTTACTCTGTAAATAATGGGTTTGTAAACTAAAATTACAAGTCACGAAATTCTAGCTTATTCATCCTTAGAATGAGAACAGGAGTGTTGGGAGTGATCCCTCAAATCTACAAATCAAGTGTACATTTTAGTTTATTAATACTGGAAAATAAAAATATTTTCAATTGACATTTACTACTACCACATTATAGTTTGTACTACTGTTATCATGGCTAATAATTTTTAGGCTGCAAAAAGAAATCTTTTCCTTTTTTTAAACCTCAGAGTAACTGTTTAGTCTGTGTGTTGGTGAGTGCTTTGTCAGCTTGAATGAGACCAGGATCATATGGAAGAGGAAACATCAATTGAGAAATTGATCTCTGGTATTTGGCTGTAGACAAGTACATTCTCGGTATTTTCATGAATAATTACCGACACAAGAGAACCCAACTCACTGTAAGTGGGGCCACCTTTTCTTTTGCTGTCCTGGAGCATTGTATACAAGTCAACTTATAAAAGGGAGAACTCCATACAGTATCAGGCCTTGGGGCCTCCCCTTGAGCTGGATTTCACTTTGGGTCTGTCTCTGGACCTTCTTTTCCTCAGCCTCCTCTCCATTTCCATCCCTGCAGTTCTTTCAGACAGGAACAATTATGGGTCAGAGTTTTGACTGTGGGATGGCACCCCCATCCCTCACTTGATGTCCTGTCTTTCTGCAGGTGGTGGGCTCTATAAATTCACACTACCTACTGTCAGGCATTTTATCTAAAGTCCCTATCTTTGAGTCCTGAAAGTTTCTCACCTCCCAGATCTCTAGTACATTCTAGAGGGTCCTCCAAACTCCTACCTCCCAAAGTTGCTTGTTTCCATTTTCTGCTGGCCCTCAGTGATTTCAGTCATTTTCCCCACCCAATAGCCAATCATGTTCCCCTCCCACACCCCTATGCCCTTTCCCTCACAGGTCTCTTTCTCCCCTGATTGTGGTTGCTTTCTTTTCCTTCCCAAGTGGGACTGTGGCATGTTCACTTGGGCCCTTCAGTTTGTTGACCTTTTTGAGTTCTGTGGGCTATATCTTGGGTATTCTGTACTCTCCCCCCACCCCCCCCCCCCCCGCTAACAGTGAGTACAACTTACTAGTGAGTACATACCATGCATGTGCTTTTGGGTCTGAGTTATCTCACTTTGGTTGATATTTTTTTTTTTGTTCCAACCATTGCCCTCTGAAAGACCCGCCAAGCAGCTGAAAGAGTCAGATGCATATACTTGCACCCAACCAATGGACAGAAGCTGCTACACTTTGTAGTTGAATTAGGGAAAAGCTGGAAGAAGCTGAGGAGGGTGACCCTGTAGGAAGACCAGCATTCTCAATGAACCTGGACCCGTGAGACTTCTCAGATAGTGGAACACCAACCAGGCAGCATACATTAGAGGACTGCCTAGTCTGGGTTCAGTCAGAGAAGATGCACCTAACCCTCAAGACACTGGAGGCCCCAGGGAGTTTAGAGGTCTGGTGGGCAAGGTGTAGGGGGGTGGATACATCCTCATGGAGACAGGGTGGCCAGGACTAGGTATGGGATGTAGAACAGTTGGAGGTTGGACCTGGAGGGGAATAAAATCTGAAGTCAGGAAAAATAAAAGGGGTAGGGGAGAACTCATGGGGGTGGAGTATGGTTCCAGAGGCTTATAGTCTAAAATGGTGGAGCAGAGGTGGCTGACAGTAGGAACTGCACTGTGGGACCAGGAGTTTCAGGCTCATATCTCAATACAGAAGCAGAAAGCAAAGATAGCCAACTGGAAATGCCAATAGCCTTTAAATGGTTTAAGCTTACGCTCAGGGTTCAGGGACTTCCTGTAACAGGGCCCTACCTCAGATATTTTTAGCCAGTGCCATCACCTGGGAGCCAAGAATACAAATATCAGAACCCATTTAGGAGATTTCTTATTCAAACCTCTGTAGCATCTGAAGGTGAGCCTAAAGAAAGAGTCAATTAAAAGCATTTCTTCATGGTATCAATCAGTAGATTCCTGGCTCCA
Organism: Apodemus agrarius; assembly: GCA_964023405.1. NCBI lineage: Eukaryota > Metazoa > Chordata > Mammalia > Rodentia > Muridae > Apodemus > Apodemus agrarius. Next base: position 43,584,967 of record OZ030023.1, read on the forward strand.
GGTAGATTACTGGCTCTGTTAGAATTTCTATTTTGGCTTTTTTAGGGGATAGACTGTGGTGATGATATGTAAACCAAATGAATCCTTTCCTCTTTTTAAAATTTTTTTATTGGATATATTCTTTATTTACATTTCATTTCCCTTTTTCTGGTCCCCTGCCCCTCAAAGGTCCCACATGCCATTTTCCCTCCTCCTGTTCCCCCATCCACCCCTTCCCACTTCCCTGTTCTGGTATTTCCCTACACTGATGCATTGAGCCTTTCCAGAACCAGGGGCCACTCCTTCCTTCTTCTTGGACATCATTTGGTATGTGGATTGTGTCTTTGGTGTCCAAGATTCTAGGCTAATATCCACTTATCAGTGAGTACATACCATGGGTATTCTTTTGAGACTGGGTTACATCACTTAGTATGATGTTCTCCAGCTCCATCCATTTGTCTAAAAAATTCATGAATTCATTGTTTCTAATGACTTAATAGTGCTCCATTGTGTATATATACCACATTTTTTTTGTATCCATTACTCCGTTGAGGGAATCTGGGTTCTTTCCAGCTTCTGGCTATTATAAATAGGGCTGCTATGAGCATAGTGAAGCATATATCCTTATTGCATGCTGGGGAATCTTCTGGGTATATGCCCAGGAGTGGTATGGCAGGGTCATCCAGAATTATTGTTTCTAGTTTTCTGAAAGCCACCAGACTGATTTCCAGAGTGGTTGTACCAGCTTGCAATCCCATCAGCAGTGGAGGAGTGTTCCTCTTTCTCCACATCCTCGCCAACACCTGCTGTCTCCTGAGTTTTTAATTTTAGCCATTCTTACTGGTATGAGGTGAAATCTCAGGGTTGTTTTGATTTCCATTTCCCTTATGACTAATGATGTTGAACATGTCCTAAGGTGTTTCTCAGCCATCTGAAGTTCTTCTGGTGGAAATTCTTGGTTTAGCTCTGTACCCCATTTTTAATAGGGTTATTTGGTTTTCTGGGGTCAAACTTCTTGAGTTCTTTGTATATATTGGATATTAGCCCTCTGTCAGATGTAGGGTTGGTGAAGAACTTTTTCCAATTTGTTGGTTGCCATTTTGTCCTTTTGATGGTGTCCTTTGCCTTACAGAAACTGTAATTTTATGAGGTCCCATTTGTCAATTCTAGATCTTAGACCATAAGCTATTGGTGTTCTGTTCAGGAACTTTCCCCCTGTGCCCATGTCCTCAAGGGTCTTCCCCAGTTTCTTTTCTATTAGTTTTAGTGTGTCTGGTTTTATGTGGAGGTTCTTAATCCACTTGGAGTTGAGCTTAGTACAAGAAGATAAGAATGGATCAATTCACATTCTTCTGCATGCTGACCTCCAATTGAACCAGCACCATTTGTTGAAAAGGCTATCTTTTTTTCCACTGGATGTTTTCATCAACTTTGTCAAAGATCAAGTGACCACAGTTGTTTGGGTTCATTTCTGGGTCTTCAATCCTATTTCTTTGATCCACCTGCCTGTCACTGTACTAATACCATGCATTATTTTTTAAACACTATTGCTCTGTAGTATTGCTTGAGGTCCAGGATACTGATTTCCCCAGAAGTTCTTTTACTGTTAATAATAGTTTTAGCTATCCTGGGTTTTTTTTATTCCAGATGAATTTAAAAATTGCTCTTTCTAACTCTATGAAGAACTGATAGGGTTACTTGGTTTTCTGGGGTCTAACTTCTTGAGTTGTTTGTATATATTAGATATTAGCCCTCTGTCAGATGTAGGGTTGGTAAAGATCTTTTCCCAATTTATTGGTTGCTGATTTGTCCTTTTGACAGTGTCTTTTGCCTTACAGAAACTTTGAAATTTTATGAGGTCCCATTTGTCTATCCTTGATCTTCGAGCATAAGCTATTGGTGTTCTGTTCAGGAACTTTCCTCCTGAGCCAATGTCCTCAAAGGTCTTCCCCAGTTTCTTTTCTATTAGTTTTAGTGTGTCTGGTTTTATGTGGAGGTCCTTGATCCACTTGGATTTGAGCTTAGTACAAGGAGATAAGAGTGGATCAATTCTCATTCTTCTGCCTGTTGACCTCAAGTTCAGCCAGCACCATTTGTTGAAAAGCCTATCTGTTATCCACGGGATGTTTTCAGCTCCTTTGTTGAAGATCAATTGGCCATAGATGTGTGGGTTTAATTCTGGGTCTTCAATCCTATTCCATTGGTCCACCTCCCTGTCACTGTACCAATATCATGCAGTTTTTAACACTACTACTCTATAGTATTGCTTGGGGTCCGGGATACGGATTCCCCCATATGTTCTTTTATAAACCAAGAACCCTATCAAAAATGGGGTACAGAGCTAAACCAAGACTTTTCACCTGAAGAAATTTGGATGGCTGAGGAACACCTTAAAAAATGTTCAACATCATTAGTCATTAGAGAAATGCAAATCAAACAACCCTGAGATTTCACCTCACACCAGTCAGAATGGCTAAGATTAAAAACTCAGAAGACATTAGGTGTTGGCGAGGATGTGGAGAAAGAGGAACACTCCTCCCCTGCTGGTGGGACTGCAAGCTGGTACAACCACTCTGGAAATCAGTCTGGTGGTTCCTCAGAAAACTGGACACAATACTTCTGGAGGACCCAGCCATACCACTCCTGGGCATATACCCAGAAGATTCCCCAGCATGCAATAAAGATACATGCTTCACTATGTTCATAGCAGCCTTATTTATAATAGCCAGTAGCTGGAAAGAACCCAGATGTCCCTCAACAGAAAAATGGATACAAAAAATGTGGTATATATACACAATGGAGTACTATTCAGCCATTAGAAACAACGAATTCATGAAATTCTTAGAGAAATGGATGGAGCTGGATAACATCATTCTAAGTAAGGTAACCCAGTCTCAAAAGAATACCCATGGTATGTACTCACTGATAAGTGGATATTAGCCTAGAATCTTGGGACGCCAAAGACACAATTCACATACGAAATGATGTCCGACAAGAAGGAAGGAGTGGTCCCTGGTTCTGGAAAGGCTCAATGCATCAGTGTAGGGGAATACCAGAGCGGGGAAGTGGGAAAGGGTGGATGGGGGAACACGGGGAGGGAAAAGGGCATGTGGGACCTTTGGGGGGCAGGGAACCAGAAAAAGGGAAATGAAATGTAAATATAGAATATATCCAATAAAAAAAGCTGTTTAAAAAAAAAAGAACTGAGTTGGGATTTTGATGGGGATTGCGTTGAATCTGTATATTGCTTTTAGCAAGATGGCCATTTTAACTATATTAATCCTGCCAATACATGAGCATGGAAGATTTTTCCATTTTCTGAGGTCTTCTCAATTTCTTTTTTCAGAGATCTGAAGTTCTTGTGATGCAAATCTTTCACTTGTTTGGTTAAAGTCACACCAAGATACTTCATATTTTTTGTGGCTATTGTGAAGGGTGTCATTTCCCTAATTTCTTTCTCTGTCTGCTTATCTTTTAAGAATAGGAAGGTTATTGATTTGATTGAATTGATTTTATAACCAGCCACTTTGCTGAAGTTGTTTATCAGCTATAGGAGTTCTCTGGTGGAGTTTTTTTGGGTCACTTAAGTATACTATCATATCATCTGTAAATAGTGATAGTTTAACTTCCTCCTTTTCCATTTGTTTCCCTTTGATCTCCTTATGCTGTCTAATTAATTGCTCTAGCTAGTACCTCAAGTACTATATTGAAAAGATATGGAGAGGGCAGCCTTGTCTAGTCCCTGATTTTAGTGGGATTGCTTCAAGTTTCCCTCCATTTAGTTTGATGTTGGCTACTGGTTTGCTGTATATTGCTTTTACTATGTTTAGGTATGGGCCTTGAATTCCTGTTCTCCAAGCAACATTTTAAAATCTCTTCATTCTCTATTTTATTCCCGCTTGTTCTCTTTCTTTCTTTCTGTCTCTTTCTGTCTCGTTCTCCTCCTTCCTTCCTTCCTTTCTTTCTTCCTTCCTTCCTTTCTTTCTTTCTTTCTTTCTTTCTTTCTTTCTTTCATATGCATGTGTGTCTGAGTCCATACATCATCTTTGCTTCTATGCCTGCGTGCCATCTAACCATCACACTAGTACCTGCATCTTATTTATACAGATTTTCTATCTCTTCTATATTAAAGGTTTTTGCAAAATTATTTATCTACTAAAGCCACATGCTCATAGATTCCTATGATTATGGGGTAAACCTTTTATTTTCACTTAGGACACTGTGAACTATTATTATACCCACCTCCTAGTCAAATAGAGCAAGGAAGAAATTTAGAAGATTCAAAATATATTCCCCTAAAAATTCAGCTCCTAGAGCCATTGATGAAAAGTTAATATTAAAAAGCAAAATACTTGAGGAAACTCCGAAACAACAGACATTTACAGTCATATCCAAAACACAGGCACATACATAAGCATACAACAAAGGCATGCAAGCCATTTTCTCAGTCAATTTGAAGAGAGATAATCACATTTTAATCCCAAGTCAGTCTTCGAATATCAAGGACAAAATTACAAAGTGACAGAAATACTGAAGGACAATAAAGAAACTGTAGGTGCTAGAAACTCATCGTAAAAATGATAGGCATTCCAGAAGATAAAGTGGAACAGATGGAAGAAAGGCAATAATTAAATAATAGAAGATAATTCATCTGCGATGACAAAGGAGTCACATCTGCAGACAGAGAGGGCTCACTGCGTTCCAGGCTGTATTGATGAAAAAAGACCCATACTTGGCACATCCTCTGGGCTTCCTGAAGGATAAGGGCATAGAGAATAATAATGCAAGCATGAAGTAAACTTTCCAGATTTCTGACAAAGGAAGAAAAGCAAGCAATAGTTTGTATTTCTCCTTTGCAAACTTAAAGGCTAGAGTATAGTGCACTCATATCTTCAAGCATGTGTGAAGTATGTCGTCACAAGACTCTGTGCATAGAAGTCATATCTTGGAGGAAGAAATTTTGCGAGAACAGATGAAAAACATGGAATAGTTTGTCTTATGCCCTATCTGATACAAGTGCTCAAGAAAAGACACTTAATACTTGATAATGCATGATCTGAAGCACAACTGTAAAAATAGGAGTTGACAGAAAGAAAAGGGAAATCACAGGGGTCAGTCACTCATTATGATTCCTTTGGCCACTGAGTATAGAGATTACTCAGTTTCAGAGTAGAAGGTGGGTAAATAAAATTGTGAAATGAGAGTTTTTCCTGTGGTCAGAGGCTCAGTCTCTGAGGTACATAGTGCCCAAATAGGAAAATCTGATTTAAGATATCTACTACTCACATAAAATCACAGTTTAACATAATCTCAAACAGTTAGGTGGTGATGGAGTAACAGGAAGTTACTATCTTACTAGCTTAGACAATTAATAAACTAGGTTCAGTGAGAGATACAACCTGAAAAATTATCATGAAGTTAATAGAGGGAGACATGATATGGATATCTGTAGCATTCATGAACATATGTGTGGACACACATAAATCTCTCTCTCTCTCTCTCTCTCTCTCTCTCTCTCTCTCTCTCTCTCTCTCTCTCTGTTTAAGAGTCTGACAGAGATACAGACAGAAGGATCTTTGCTTTATTGAAACTAGTACCCGGAAAATATTTGTGAAAAAGAAAAAAAGACTAGCAGTGAATGTGTTAAAAATGTCTTAATGATGGGAACTCTTTGTAACCCAAGGGCAATAGTATAGAATATCAGGAAAAGAGATGTAGATAAAAAGGAAAGAAGAAATTAATAGAATGGAAAATAGACATTTCAATGAAGCAGGGAAAATTTTATGGCAGTTTTATCAAACAATTAAAAAAATGAGGAATAACACATGTATCTACTTGAAAATATCCACATCTCAGCCTTTCAAATTTCTTTCACATTCGGATCCATGTCATTCCCTTAATGACATAAATTAATTTAATACCTTCAAATATTATACTGTGGTATATATTTTAAAAGTCTAATCTATCTCTTGGATATCTTCACCCCTTTCAACTACTCATTGAATCACCTTAATTCAAACATCCAATATGAAAAGACACCAGAGTAAAGTCAGTGGACTCCAGCAATAATGAAAGGACAAGAGAGGTCTAGACACTGCCCACCCAAATTTCCAGCATTTTCAGTCACTGTGACAAGGAATGTGGATACCCTAAGCCAAATATGTTCTCAATAAAGCTAAAAATGTTAAACCAGAGAAGCAAATACACTTAGAGTTCGTAAGACACAGCACCAGAAAAAAAAAGATATTTTTCAAAGAAATGTAGGAGTAAATTTGGGGACAGAATTTGAGATGTGCTTCAAGTTTCTTGAAAACTAAGTGTGAATTGACAAAGGCCACTGAGGAAACTGTCTACACCAGATACAGAGCAGATGAAATACTTTTATGTAGCATATCAGATAGTGAGATGCTCAGGAAATGTACAAGGCCACATGAGCCAAGCTTGAAAACTTTATGCTTCATAGTGTGGTAGGGAAAAGTCTCAGACTTTGGGATCTCTAGACTGTGAAAAAGTAGAGGACTAATAGGTGATTAAGTCTCATAGAGTAAATAAAAATTGAAACAATTTAAAGATTCAACTAATTTAATCACTTCTTCAAACAAAAATTGAATATTAACTATAGGAACAGAAAACATTTATGAACATCTAGGAAAAGTGTCCATAATATAGCATCTGCCTAGGTGTTATCAGATGAAAAGAATGGCCTATCATCAATAGTGGATCTATACAGTTGGAAAAAATATGAATATAAGGCTATAGAAACTAATAATAATATTAAATTTTAGTTTTATTTAATACTAAGACTAATTAATTAGCTGAAGAAATTGAACATCATAATTATCTAATACCTGTAGGTTTGACTCCTGAGACATACAACCAAATATGTGTGAAGTTTTAGAGATTAAATTAAACTTAGTTGAAAACAATCCTAATTGAATTAATAGATAATTAATAAGAGATGTACAATAAAAAGGCAGAACAATAGAAACCATTCAAATATAAAAGCAGTGATATAATAAAAATTTACAAAATGAATGGAGCATCTACCAAAATACTTTCAAATTACTCATAATGCTCTGACTGGAAGAAAAGGACAAAAGACAGAAGTAAACTTCTAGAAACATTTTATCTAGATTCAATAACATTACACCAATGAAGACAGCTATATCTAATATTTCACACAACAATTTTAAATGACAAAACACTTAACATAAATGAAATATATATTTAAACCAAATTAGAATGAAAGAAAACAGATAAACTAAAAATAAAATGTAAACATAAAATATTAATACTAGACAAAACCACATAAAATATCAGAAAGACTAGAGTTCCAGTATCTTCCTTCATGAAAACAAGAAAAAGGAATGAAATGGACTGATATGTACAATAATAGAAATAGAAAACTATTCTCTATACCAAGCAAAATATTATTTATATGTGTTTCAAAACCAAAGCCACAGATGCAAACCTTAGCAGAAGATGTTATTCATAATCAGACTGTCAAGAATAGATCATTATTAATTTACTGTCTTTATAAATTAAGATCTGCATGAAATTACAAATACTGAGAGCTAATAGTTGAAAAGGGAAACATATTTGAAAGATACTTCCAGGCAATTGGCATTTTATGAAAAAAAAAACAATAATATATTTGGTTTCCTAGGATATTCACTATGCTCATAAATAATTTTCTTTGTAAAAGCATAAAATCTTACAGTAGCTTTCCAGTTTCGTGAGGTCCCATTCATCAATTTTTTTTTTTGGTTTTTTGAGACAGGGTTTCTCTGTGTAGCCCTGGCTGTCCTGGAACTCACTCTGTAGACCAGGCTGGCCTTGAACTCAGAAATCCACCTGCCTCTGCCTCCCAAGTGCTGGGATTACAGGTGTGTGCCACCACTGCCCGGCTTCCATTCATCAATTCTTGATCTTAGAGCAAGAGCTATTGGAGTTCCCTATAGGAAATTTCCCTCATGTGCCAATGAGTTCAAGGCTCTTTTCTAATTTCTCTTCTATTATATTCAGCGTATCTGGTTTTATGTTGAGGTTGTTGGTTCACTTGGACTTGAGCTTTGTGCAAGGTAACAAATATGGGTCTATTTTCATTTTTATATATACAGATAGCTAGTTAGGCCAAGCACCATTTATTGAAGATGCTTTCTTTTTCCCATTGAATATTTTTGGCTTCTTTCTCAAAGATCAAGGGTGGGTAAATGGGCGGTTTTAATTCTGGGTCTTCAATTCTGTTCCATTTATCAATGTGTCTGTCTCTGTACCAATACCATACAGTTTTTTTTATCACTACTGCTCTGTTGTAAAGCTTGAGGTCAGTGATGGTGATTCCCCCAGCCATTCTATTATTTTTTTATTTGATATATTAATTTACACTTCATATGTTTTTCCCCTTTCCAGGCTCCCCCTCCCCGAAAGTCCCATAAGCCCTCTTCCCTCCCCCTGTTCCCCCATTCACACCTTCCCTCTTACCTGTTCTGGTATTTCCCTACTCTGCTGTATTGAGCCTTTCCAGAGTCAGGGGCCCTTTCTTTCTTCTTCTTGGACATCATTTGATATGCGGATTGTGTCTTAGGTATTCCAGTCTTCTAGGCTAATATCCGCTTATCAGTGAGTGCATACCATGAGTGTTATTTTGAAATTGGGTTACCTCACTTAGGATGATGTTCTACAGCTCCATCCATTTGTCTAAGAAGTTCATGAATTTATTGTTTCTAATGGCCAAATAGTACTCCATTGTGTATATATACCATATTTTTTGTATCCATTCCTCCAGTGAGGGGCATCTGGGTTCTTTTTAGCTTCTGGCTATTATAAATAAGGCTGCTATGAACATAGTGGAACATGTGTCCTTATTACATGCTGGGGAATCCTCTGGGTATATGCCCAGGAATGGTATATCAGGGTCCTCCAGAAGTGTCCTGCTCAGTTTTCTGAGGAACCACCAGACTGGTTTCCAGAGTGGTTGTACCAACTTGCAATCCTACCAGCAGTAGAGGAGTGTTCCTCTTTCTCCACATCCTCCCCAACAACTGCTGTCTCCTGAGTTTTTAATCTTAGCCATTCTGACTGGTGTGAGGTGAAATCTCAGGGTTGCTTTGATTTGCATTTCCCTAATGACTAATGATGTTGAACATTTCTTAAGATGCTTCTCAGTCATCTAAAATTCTTCAGGTGAAAAGTCTTTGTTTAGCTCTCTACCCATTTTTTAATAGGGTTGTTTGGCTCTCTGGAGTCTAACTTCTTGAGTTCTTTGTATATATTGGATATTAACCCTCTGTCAGATGTAGGGTTGGTAAAGATCCTTTCCCAATTTGTTGGTTGCCGTTTTGTCTGCTGGACAGTGTCCTTTGCCTTACAGAAACTTTGTAATTTTATGAGGTCCCATTTGTCAATTCTTGATCTTAGAGCATAAGCTATTGGTGTTCTGTTCAGGAACTTTCCCCCAGTGCCCATGTCCTCAAGGGTCTTCCCCAGTTTCTTGTCTATTAGTTTCAGTGGTTTTATGTGGAGGTCCTTGATCAACTTGGAGTTGCGCTTAGTACAAGAAGATAAGAATAAATCAATTTGCATTCTTCTGCAAGCTGACCTCCAGTTGAGCCAGCACCATTTGTTGAAAAGACTCTCTTTTTTCCACTGGATGGTTTCAGCTCCTTTGTCAAAGATCAGGTGACCATAGGTGTATGGGTTCATTTCTGGGTATTCAATCCTATTCCATTGATCTACGTGTCTGTCACTGTACCAATACCATGCACTTTTTAACACCATTGCTCTGTAGTACTGCTTGAGGTCCGGGATATTGATTCCCTGGAAGTTCTTTCACTGTAGAGAATAGTTTTAGCTATCCTGGATTTTTGTTATTCCAGATGAATTTGAGAATTGATATTTCTAACTCTTTGAAGAACTGAGTTGTGATTATGATGGGCATTGCATTGTATCTGTAGATTGCTTTTGGTAAGATTGCCATTTTTACTATATTAATCCTGCCAATCCCTGAGCTATTCTGGGATTTTTGCCTTTCAGGATAAATTTGAGAATTGCTCTTTCCAGGTCTTTGAAAAATTGTGTTGGGATTTTGATGGGGGATTGCATTGCATCTGTACATTGCCTTTTGTAGAGTGGCCATTTTTACTATATTAATTCTGCCAATCCATGATCATGGGAGGTCTCTCCATTTTCTGAGATCTTCTTTGATTTCTTTCTTGAGGGACTTGAACATATGGTCATTCATGCCTTTCATTTGTTTGATTAAAGTTACTTCAAGATATTTTATATAATTTGTGGCTATTGTGAAGGCAGTTGTTTCCCTAATTTCTTTCTGAGTCTGTTTATCATTTGTATAATGGAAGGCTACTGATTTATTTCAGTTAATTTATTTCAGGCTACTTTACTGAAGTTGTTTATCAGTCAGAGAAGTTCTCTGGTAGAATTTTTTCAGTCATTTATGCATACTATCATATCATCTGCAGATAGTGATACTGTTATTTCTTCTTTGCCAATGAGTATATCTCCTAGATCTATTTTTGTTGTCTTATTGTTCTGGCTAGCACGTACAGATTGGGAACAAATCTTCAGTAACCCCAAATCTTATAGAGGGCTAATATCCAAAATATATAAAGAACTCAAGAAGCTAGCCACCAAAAAACAAAACAACCCAAACAAAAAATGGGGTATAGAACTAAACAGAGATTTCACTACAGAGGAATCTGGAATGGCTGTGGAACACCTAAAGAATGTTCAAAGTCCTTAGTGATCATAGAAATGTAAATCAAAACAACCCTGAGATTCTACCTTACATTGATTAGAGTAGCAAAGATCAAAATCAGGTGACTGCACAAGTTGATGAAGTTGTGGAGAAAGAGGAACACTCCTCCATTGCTGGTAGGATTGCAAACTGGTACAACCATTCTGGAAATCAATCTGAAGGCTCCTCAGAAAATTGGAATAGATCTACCTGAAGACCCAGCAATACCACTCTTGGGATACACACAAAAGATGTCTCACCATGCCACAGGTGTATGTTCATAGCAACCTTATTTGTAATAGGCAGAATATGAAAACAACCCAGATGTCTCACAACAGACGAATGGATACCGAAAATGTGGTTCGTTTACCTAGCTATTAAGAACAAGTACATCCTGAGTGTTGGAGTCAATGGATGGAACTAGAAAATATCATCCTGAGTGAGGTAACAGTAACTCAGACCCGAAAGGACATGCATGGTAGGTACTCACTAATAAGTGGATACTAGCCAAAACAAACAAACAAACAACAACAACAACAAAAGTATAGAGTACCCAAGATAGAGTTCACAGAACTCAAAAAGGTCAACAAGCTGAAGGGCCCGAGTGCGGATGCATCAATCCCACTTGAAAGGGAGAAGAAAACAATTACAAATGTTGAAGAAGGGACCTGGGAGAGGAAGTAGACGAGGAAGTCGAAAGAGAGAAACGTGATCTGGTATTGGGTGAGGGAAAATGACTAAAGCTCTGGGGGGCAGCCTAAAGAAGGTAGAGGTTGGAGGAACCCAGGTGTCAGACTACATTCTGGAGGGTTCCCCCAACCTCTTACCTCCAATAGAAAGATAGTGCATCAAGTGAGGAATACAGTCAAAACTCTAACCCAGAATTGCTCCTGTCTGAAAAAACTGCAGGGATGGAAATGGAAAGGAGTCTGAGGAAAAGAAGGTCCAGTGACAAGCCCAGGGTGGGATACAGCTCAGGGGGCGGAGAGACCTGACACTATTACTGAGCCTATGGAAAGTTCACAGAAAGTGACCTACCATGACTGCCCTCTGAAAGACCCAACAAAATGGCTAAAAGAGTCAGATGCAGATATTTGCACCCAACCAGTGGACAGAAGCTGCTGACCCCTGTGGTTGAATTAGGGAAAAGCTGGAGGAAGCTGAGGATGAAGGAAACCCTGTAGGAGGACTGGCAATTTCAATTAACCTGGACTTCCAAGACCTCTCAAACACTGGACTACCAACCAGGCAGCATACACCAGCTGAAATGAGGCCCACAACACATATACAGCAGAGGACTGCTGGGTCTGGGTTCAGTCAGAGAAGATGCACCTAATCCTTAAGAAACTGGAGGCCCCAGGGAGTTTAGAGGTATCGTTGGGTGTGTGGTGTGGGGTGGGGACATCCTAGTGGAGAACTGGAGTGGAGAGGAGGTATGGGATATGGAACAGTTGGAGGGTGGTGGGGCATATGGATAAATTCTGTAGTGTAAATGAATAAAAGATTAAATTACAAAGCATACAATATGAATAGAAAGCATACCAATAATTTTTCTATATCTGTTTGCTAATACAATTTCTGATAATAACTATAACAAATTAAATTTTATGGTACAGATCACACACCAACAACAATAATTAAAAATGAAAACTGGCAAAGTATAAGAACTGAAATAATAAAAGGACCCTAAAATGCTGGAAATAATGAAATATACAGAAAGGAAGGAACAAGGGAGAAATTGCCTCAGTCACAGGAGGTAAGTTCAATCCTACTGCAACTTGATATGCCAAGGCAGGTTGATAGCCATGGGAGGCATCAATTCTCTGAGCAGTCCATGAGGGGAGAATGGAGAGATGGGGGAGAGGAGGGAAATGGAGCTGCAATCAGGATAAAAAGTAAATTAATTGATTAATTAATGAAAATAAAACACTATTAGGACTTTAGATAAGCAATCCCTCAATCTAATGAACTATATTATGTTGTATAGAAGCTATCTACACTGGGTACCTAAAAACATTTATTATCTGATAACCAGATAATAAAAACTGGTTGTAAAATATAATTAATTAAGAATTACATAAGTAGGGTGAGGTGTATACCAAAAAAAAAAGGCTTTGTAAACAAGAAGCCAAGAATACAGTGTGTCTCATTCTTATCTTCACCTAGGCTTACCCAAATATGATACTATAATATAAAACCTACATGTTGTAAAGATTTATTATGAAGTGAGAATAACCAATAGAGTACAATACTAGTGTTTTACTTAGGGTTTTACTGCTGTAAACAGATACTGTGACCAAGCCAAGTCTTATAAGGGCAACATTTAATTAGGGCTGGCTTACAGGTTCAGAGGCTCAGTCCATTATCATCAAGGCAGGAGTATGACAGCATTCAGACAGGCATGGTGTACTAGAAACTAAAAGTTATACATCTTGTTCTGAAGGTAGGCAGAAGACTAGCTTCCAGGCAGCTTAATGGAAAGCCCATGCCCAGTGACACACCTATTCCAACAAGGCCACACCTACTCCAACAAGGCCATCCCTACTGCAACAAGGCCACACCTATTCCAACAAGGTCACATCTCTCAATAGTGTCACTCCCTGGGCACTATATGTATATACACAAACATATATACACACTGCCTGGACCCCATAGGCTTATTCAAATACATGATCTATGGGGGGCATATCTAGCCATAGCATCATAAAAAATATGTTTAGTCAAGATTCCAAAGTCCTCTAGTCTATAACAATCTCAACAATGTTAAAATTCTAAAGTTCAAAGTCTCTTTTGAGATTCATCCAGTCACTTAACTCTAATTCCCAGAGAAAGACAGAAAACAACATGGGCAAACTCCAGTCTCTGCATCTCCATGTGTGATGTCAAAGCACTCTTCATATCTCCAACTCCTTTTTTCATCTTTGTTTACTACAACAAATTTTTTTCTCCTGGGCTGGTTCCACTCCTTGTTATTTCCTCAGCAGATATCCCATGACTCTGGCGTCTAGAACATCTTGGGGTCTTCAAGGCAAATTCAACTTTACAGCTTCTTTTTCCAATATATAGGATCCACATGCATTCTTCTGATCTCCTCCAAAGGAATTGGATCAGATCTCCATCTTGGCACTCTGTAGCACTCTAAGTTCTTGGGGATTCCACGCCACTGCTGCTACTGTTCTTAGTGGTCATCCTATAGTACTAGGATCTCCAATACACCGGGGTCTTCTGCTGTAACTAGGCTTTACCAGTAGCCTCTCATAGGCTCCTGTCATGGTGCCAAGCTTCAGATCTTTTGCATGACTCCTTCAGTCCTGGGCAATCAAATGCAACTGAGTCTACATCTTCACCAATGTTTATTTCTGGCCTCTCACAGTGCCAAACCTCAGCTGCATTTCATGACCCCTCCATGCTTCCAAAACCACCTGGGTGATTCTTAAGCATCACCAAGTCCAGCTGAAAATACAGTTTTGACTATCTCTGGAACATGGCTTCTTTGTGCTCTCAGAAAACACTTCTCAGGTTTCATCTCAGTGATGCTGGTCTCTCTTTAATCACCATCAATATCCCCCCTTGGTTCCTTCTCCTCTTAACTATAAAGCCAGAGCCATATGACCAAAGCTTTTGAGTTCTGCTGCTTCCTACAATTTAAGTATGACCCCCCTTGTTCTTTTTTTGTTTATATCTCATCTGCATTTACCTTTTAAAGCAGAATATGATTGGGAAATAATTCCATTCAGAAGCCTTGTTGAGTTACAAGACCTAGGATAACTTAGGGTTTTCTTCTTGATACTTTGGAAAACAAGCCTATTGGGGAATTCCTCTGTCAAGTTGATTTAACTTGTATTACTTCTAAGACTAGTACATGCAGAATTAACTACAGGGAATGAAAAAAAATTAAGATGAAACATACACCATCTTAATTTGGTCTACTATGGAATCCAGCTCAACAGCTAAAACATTTAAGACCACAAAGTTAACATTAACAGTACGTCTTCCAACAAAATTTCTATCAACCTCTTGAGTCATGCCTATAGCATCAAAGTGTCACATGTAGATATTTTATCTTCCCCTTAGTTTTCATGTTTTAAATGTTAACAAAAATAAACAAAAACTCATGGAAAATATATTACCAGAAGGGATGAATTTAAGCAAACACAGTTCTGTTCTACCTTACTCTACTTCTTCCATGTGTGATGAGCCATCATATCCTTCCAGGGGTGGCATTTCTTCAGTTACAGCAGAGCACTGGAATCATCCACAGTAGGATCATCCTCATCAATACCTAGATCAAGGTTGATCATCCTGTAGATCTTAGCATGGGTCTGAGGATCTTCCAGATTGAAGCTAGAAGTCTGGAGTGTAGTTTCATACAGCAAGCTTTATCACCAACTTTGTGTTTTCCAAATCCTTCACTACCTAAGTAAGTTTTGCTGTCTCAGAACTTGCTCTATAGACTGATTTTTGAACTCAGAAATCTGCATGCCTGTCTCAAAAACTCTGCGATTAAAGGTGAGGTCTGTCATGACTGGACATAAGGTTTCCTTCACTTAGAACTTACTCTATCCAAGACTGGCCTTGAACTCGGAGATCTGCTTGGCTTTGTCTCCTAGGATTAACGGGGTGTAACACCAAACCTGCACCTAAATTTAGCTGAGTAGGATCTTGCCCCAATGTTACCCTCAATTAATCTTTTAATTCCTAGAACATAGGTTTCAGCTCCATTATACTTCCTCATGCTCCTTTATTACTTTAACAATATATTCTGTATGTTTCCCTTTTCAGTTTGCTCCGTTTCATTGACATTCTTCATAATAGTGAACTTTAATAACCACACAATAGAGTTCATACCAAGCTGTTTTTCAGACTTCCTTTTTCAAAGCAATTAATCAAAATCTCTTTACTTTAGTCCCAGGCAGTCTCTTTTGACAATGGCTAAATGCAGTCACCCTTCACCAAAATATCACAAGAACAGTCCCTTGGCCACATATTAAAAGTCTTCTCCTTTGAAACCTCTAGGGTCAGGTTTCCAGAGTTCAAATCACACTCAAAAACAAAGTGGTCCTTATTCCTACTAGTATGGCCCATCAAGTCCCACTTAAGCATTCTCATGCTTTCCAAATCCAAAGTCCTCAAATCCACATTTTTCCAAAGAAAAGAATGGTCAGGCCTATCACAGAAATACCCCAATCCCTGGTCCCAACTTAGTTAGGATTTTACTGCTCTGAACAGAGACCATGACCAAAGAAAGTCTTATAAGTATAGCATTTAATTGGGGCTAGTTTACAGATTTTGAGGTTCAGTCTATTATCATCAAACATAGCATAAATGTTTAGGCAAAATGGTACAAGAGAAGAGGGTTCTAAATCTTTATCTGAAGATTGCTAGGAGAAGACTGGCTTCCAGGCAGCTAGGACCAGAATATTAAAGCTCACAGCCACAGTGATACACCTAATCCATCAACAACACACCTATCCAAACAAGGTCATACTTCCCAATAGTGTCACTCCGTAGAGCAAGCATATATGAACCATCAGAACTGGTATAGGAGCATATTCATCACTAGACAATACGAGAGAATATAGACATTAATCTCAACCTATAGGAACAATGGTTTTTCAACAAAACACAAAAGCATACAAGTTAAAAGAGGATAGGCATTGAGCATATTGATTGAGGGCAAATGGATAATATAAACTTTGTTTCATAATTTACACTAAATACTGAGATTAAGGTATGACTACTAAACCATTACATAAAACTAAAAATTTCAAATTGCTAAAAATTATTCTTTTTTGTTGGAAATTTTATGTATTTAAATTTCAAATGTTATCCACTTTCTCAGGGATAACCCTCCTCATGCTTCTATAAAGGTGTTCCCCAACCACCCACCCACTCCCACCTCATCACCCTGGCCTTCCACTACACTGGAGCCTTCACAGGATCAAGGGCCTCTCCTCCCACTAACGCCAGACAATGTCATCTTCTGCTACTTATGCAGCTGGAGCCATGGGTCCTTTCATGTGTAATCTTTGGTTACTGATTTAGTTTCTGGGAACTGTGGGGTATCTGGTTGGTTGATATTGTTGTTTTTCCTATGAGACTACAATCCCCTTTAGCTCCTTCAGTCTTTTCTCTAACTCCTCCACTGAGGTCCTCATGCTCAGTCTAATGTTTGGCTGGGAGCATCTATATTTGTCAGGCTCTGGCAGAGCCTCTCAGGAGACAGCTTTAACAGGCTCTTGTCAACAAGTACCTCGTGGCATTCACAATAGTGCCTGGGTTTGGTGTCTGTATATGGAATGAATCTCCAGGTAGGGCAGGCTCTAAATTGCCTTTCTTTTGGTCTCTGCTCCACACTTTGTCCCCATATTTCTTTTAGACAGGAGTAATTCTGGGTTACAAATTTGGAGATGAGTGGGTGGTCCCCTCCCTCAATGGGGGCCTTGCCTAACCTCTGAATATGGACTCTACATGTTCTCCCTCCCCTTTGTTGGGCATTATGAGAGATAGGGTCCTGAGCGTAGCCACCAGCAAGTCTTAGATGCCAGGAAAGCAAGAGGCTCCCAGGACCCAGTGGAGATGAGATTAGAAGATACTCTTTACAATAGCATCAAGCATGAGAAAAGTCAACTGTCCCTTTATGGGTATATGAAATAAAAAGAGCTATGACAAATACAAAAAGTGATATAATCTAGAGGTTAAAAATCTGGACAGTTAATACATGAAAATATGTAGGTAAATCTCATACAGCTATTGATCAGTGGGGATGAAAAAATGGCCAAGAGGCATACGCTCCAAAAAGATTTTTAATGTCTAACATACAGAAAGGTTGGGCAGTGCAATAGGGATCATGGAGAAGTGAAAATCAGAAGACATTTAAGTGTGAAAGGTATAATCATTAGCCTCAGCAAAGTAAAGATATGAATAACTATCAAGTTGTGTCAACTTGTAAAAATCTAGACTTTAAATTGCATTGTTGATTATTGTGTCAATTATACCACAGTGGAAGAGAAAAATAGAAAAATAAAAATGGTTTTTGGCGTTGAATATCTAATATAACTAAGATAATTAAAATAATTAATTAATTAATTGATAACCATATTTTTTCATTGACTCTGACTTCTAAAGAAAAAAAAGACATATTATCATTTAGAAAACACTTAGATAATCAACATATTCATCTTTGCTTTTATTCTACTGATTATGTTAAAAGCAATCCTGGGACCTAGCCCTCCATTTACTTAGACATCATAATATTTCACTTCACAAATAAACAAATTAATATTTTCCTGGCAGTGATTATAAATTCTTCAGAAATAACTATTTTTGAACATTATAGATCTATATTGTGTGCTTTTGAAATAGGTAGGAATTCTAGCCCCAAAACTTTACTTCCTTTGTGATGAGAAGGAAGAACACAGGAGACAACTTTTCATAAAATTAAACACTGCTATATTCATGCTAGGTATTCTACTTAAAATAGTACATTATAATTGGATAGCTGCATGTGTTAAACAGAAAAATAAATACAAAAATACTGGTTTGTCTCATTGTAAGTAATGGATCCTTAAATGAATACAGTTTGCAAACTGGAACAAAATAGACACAATTACTTGCTCTAAGGTATTCAGCTGTATTTGAATAGAGTTTTGCAACTTTCCTTGTAGCTGCTATGGACAACATATGAGCTTTCATTTTTGTGTGTCAACATAAGTAGGATAGAATTTCCCTGCTAAGTGCTTTGTGAACCTTCAATTCATTCAAATTTTGCAATTAAAAATGAAAAAAGGGATAGTGTCAAAGGCAAACTCTTATTTTCCCATCTGCTTTCATTGTGTCATTACAATACCACTCTCTTCTTTTCCTTTTATCATTGTGATTCAAATTGTTCTTCAGTGTTCAATGATCATTCCCTCCTTTGCAATATTTATTAAGCACATAAAAGTAAGAAGTGCTGCCCTAGATAATGAAGACACAGTAGCAACAAAGCAGGGAGAAATTTATCCTGCAGGTTCATAGTCAACAAATAGAAAGAGAGTTCAGAAGTCAAGAAGTGTAAATACAGTGAGGTCAGGAAAGGCTACTCTTGAGAATTATTCTTTCAGACTATGGACTAAATAGGTTTTTCTCACAAAAGCAAAAGGAGATCATCTTACAAGATCATAAGATTAAGTGGGACACCTAAGGAAGTGTTACTAGCAACAGGTGGTTCATTCACATGGAGACAGAGCATGGAGTCCAGGAGACACTTTCTTCTTAACAAAGCAAACAATTTCTTTGGCATAGAATTTGCTATCAACTTAGCAATATAAATTGCTATTCTGGTTACCATCTATTTTCTTGACTCAATTCTAAAGAGTTTCTGACCTAAATATTAAGTATGCTATTCTTATAAAAATACAGATTATTAAAATGTTTGATGACACTATTGAAACATATCAAAGAATAGAAATGAATGCCTGTAAATTGTCTCCCATTCATTCTTTCATAATTTACTCTGATTCAGTGAACCCTAGTGTAGGTGTTAAAATGGTCCAATTTATATCAGATTTGCATAATACAGACTTATTGCCACTTTGGAGCTATCATCAATCTCAAACTATTGCTTCTTCTAACAATATGCTGCATTTGTAAAATTATATTTTTGACATAAATTCTAGGGTATAACAATGGTTCCAATAGACAACCTAAGAGAAGCAGAAATCTGTACTCAAGGTGAAAATTCTCCACGTGTATTTGCAAAAACTTAAAACATTATTATTATTATTATTATTATTATTATTATTATTATTACCTGTGTGAAAGATAGAAGAGACTCACACACACACACACACACACACACACACACACACACAGACACACACACACAAAGAGAGAGAGAAAGAGAGAGATAGTTTCTCTATCCTAATTGTGTAACAGAACTTATTATTTCCAGTTATAAACTAGAATTTATCTTCAAACATAGATGATAAAATATTTTATTTACTTACTTACTTACTTACTTAATTTATTCATTCATTCATTGTTCTCTCATCTATTTCATTCTGACCACAGCAGTTTCCCCTCTCCTCCTATCCCAAGTTGCTCCTTTCATCCAATCCTCTTTTCAGAAAAGGGTTGGCTTCCCATGGATACTCACCAAACCTGGCAATGAGAAAAACAAAATAAACAAAACAAATTAGGAATATGACTTTGAAGTTTGTTGCAAATTTATCAGCATACTACAGTGTTCATGACTGGTCATCAAGTTTAACAGCGAATACAAAGGTACTGTTGATATTTCTCCCTGTGAATGATTTTGTACTGGAGAACACAGAATACAAAGTGGCCCCAAATGAGATAACCATTTTCTATGAGAATAGTAGAGGTAACAAAAAAATCATGAAATCAGAGTATTGATTTGTACTGTTATGTTCTGGATCTATATTCTTGAACTAAGATGAATTACATCTCGTTTTGGACTTTGTATTATGAGATAATGTTATAATCTGAACAAACAACAAATTGACATCCAGCAGAAGTGCACATTGAAAAGGAAATCATGCCTTTGGCCCCGAACAAAATGCAGTTTCATGAGCTACACCCGAAGTTCCATAATATAAACAGATTTGAGGGAGATGTATCAAAATCCACTGATTTCTCTAAAGCTAATTCATTTTCAAAACAATAAATTCCTTAGCAAGGAAACATTTATACAATACTCATGTTGGGAGTCATATAATCAGTGCATACATGACAGTTTGAGCAGAGAAGTTTCCAGAAACATACAAAAATTCACATAAAGAGTGACTGTATATAGTAATTATATCAGAGGTTTCTTCTTCTAATGATGGAAAGGGACCAATGTGATAACCATCAGGGACATGTCAAGAACCTCCCCTTTCCGTTATCTTTGCTATTCATGCAGTCAACCTTGCGGCTAGCAGTGACTTTCTCTATGTTGTTTTCTCACTTCCTCCATGGTCCCTTCACAGATGAAGGAGTTATGAGACAGGTAAGAGATTCAATTCCTCAGCTTTTCTTTGCTTTATCCGAAAAGTTCTTCTTTACAAAGAGTGTTGTCAACTCTCAATTTTTTGTAAATTCTTTACACATCCCCCCCCAATTTGAAAATACATTCATATGATCCTTCTCACCAGGTGCTAATCCCAGGTACTCAAATCCTCCATTTTTTAGAATGGTATCTGGAAAGATACCCAAGCTCTAGTAGATGGTATTGCATCCATACATATATAAGCATAGTAAACAGATATACACACACACACACAGAGACATACACACAGACACACACAGACACACACACACACACACACACACACACCATATCATGAATTTCAGAGGGAAAACTTAGGGGGATTATGTAGAATTAGAGGGCAGAGAAAGAATTAATTTTATCAAAGCATATTATGTGCATATGTAAGTTTTTAAATGATTATAAATGTATTACTAAATGATGAAATAGTATATTCTAACTGTGTGAGCATTTCAAAACTTAGTATAAATTTATTTATTTGGTTATTTTAAGAACCCCAAAATAAAATGATTACTATATAATTTAAATATTGTCCACCAGGAAAATTCTCAAAGAACAATAAGAAATTAAAGTGGAAAGTCTATTGATATATCAGGTGTTTAAAATAGCCAGAAGCTGGAAAGAACCCAGATGTCCCTCAAAAGAGGAATGGATACAAAAAAATATGGTATATATAGACAATGGAGTACTATTCAGCCATTAGAAACAATGAATTCATGAAATTCTTAGAGAAATGGATGGAGCTGGAGAACGTCATACTAAGTGAGGTGACCCAGTCTCAAAAGAATACCCATGGTATACAGTCACTGATAAGTGGATATTAGCCTAGAAGCTTGGAACACCAAAGACATAAATCACATATCAAGTGATGTCTCACAAGAAGGAAGGAGTGGACACTGGTGCTAGAATGGACCAAAACATCACTGTGGGGGAGTACAAGAAAAGTAAGGTGGGAGGGGGTGGATGAGGGAGCAGGTGGAGGGAAAAGGGCATGTGGGACCTTTGGGGGTGGGGAACCAGAAAAAGGGAAATGAATTGTAAATATAGAATATATCCAATAAAAAAATCTAAAAAAAAATAAAAAAAGAAATGTAAATATAGAATATATCCAATAAAAAGTTAAAAAAATAAGCAATACTATTAAAGCAATAAATTAAATTATCTAGTTAAAAAAATGTCTGTAACTATTTCAGAAATCTGCTACTTTAAGTGGCAAAATTAAACAACCTACTGACATTCAAAGAATGTGGCATTAAAACATGTGGATGACTAACTCATTCTTTAGATGTACACTTAGAATATTCGTCAAATATTCCAATTGAATAAAATTAAATATTAAATGAAAATCTATGGAACTGTAGAAATAAATAGCACAATTTACAGCAAACAGCTAATTCTGTACTATAAGCAAATAACTGATTTCAAAACTTCAATATTCATATGCAATTATGTTTAAATTGGTCATAAGCATGTTTAAAAGAAATAAAATAAAAAATTATTCACTTAACAGTGAAATTAACTGAATGAAAGTTATGTAAACCAGTTTAAGTAAAACTTAAAAATTCATAGCATTAATTAAACAAACAAGAAAAATAAGACAAAAATGCAAGGCACTGCTTGAAAAAGTAAAAGAAACAAAAGAAAACTAAAACTTAAAGTAAAAAAATAATAGAAATTAAAATCAGGAGAAATAAAATTAACTGTAAGATCCTATCCCCTGAAATCTTTTTAGAGAGAAAACAATTATATTAAATTTATCCATTTTTGTGCCCACATCTTCAATTCCAGCTCAAGGTTAGTGCAGTCTACAACATGAGTTCCAGGTTGGCAATGTTACACAAAATCAAAAAAAAAAAAAGTTATAAATTTCATCAATAATGATGCATCAGTTTTTTTTTAATTTTTATTTTCTATATTCTATGTTTACATTCCAAAGGCTTTCCCCTTTCCCAGTTCAAACCCACCATACTTCCCATAGTTCCTCTCCCCCCCAACTATTCCCCAATCATTCCCCCTACCCCCTCGGTTTTTTTTACAAAACTGGATCCAATCTTTATAGGCCCAGGGTCCTCTCCTTTCTTCTTCTTGGGAATCATTTGACTTGCTAATTGTGTCTTGAGTATTTAGGGCTTCTGGGCTCATTAATATCCACTTATCAGTGATTGCATTTCATGTGTATTCTTTTGTGATTGGGTTAACTCACTCAGGATGATATTTTCCAGGTCTAACCATTTACTACAAATTGCATGAATTCATTATTTTTAATTGCTGAGTAGTATTCCATTGTATAAATATACCACATTTTCTGTATCCATTCCTCCTCTGAGGGATATTTGGGCTCCTTCCAATTTCTGGCTATTATAAACAAGGCTGCTATAAACATAGTGGAGCATGTGTCTTTATTGTATGCAGGGGAATCCTCTGGGTGTATGGCCAGGAGTGGTATACCAGGGTCCTCTGGAAGTGACATGTCCAATTTTCTGAGGAACCGCCAAACTGATTTCCAGAGTGGTTTTACCATTTTGCAATCCCACCAACAGTGGAGGAGTGTTCCTCTTTCTCCACATCCTCACCAGCACTTGTTGTCTCTTGAGTTTTTAATCTTAGCCATTCTGACTGGTGTGAAGTGGAATCTCAGGGTTGTTTTGATTTGCATTTCCCTGATGATTAATGATGTTGAACATCTTTTAAGGTGTTTCTCGGCCATCCGAATTTCTTCTGGTAAAAATTCTATGCGATTCCCATCAAAATCCCAACTCAATTCTTCATAGATCTAGAAAGAGCAATTCTCAAATTCATCTGGAGCAACAAAAAACCCACGATAGCTAGAACTATTCTCAACAATAAAAGAACTTCTGAGGGAATCTATATCCCTGACCTTAAGCAGTATGACAGAACAATTGTGTTAAAAACTGCATGGTATTGGTATAGCAACAGGCAAGTAGATCAATGGAATAGGATTGAAGACCCAGAAATTAACCCACAGACTTATGGTCACTTGATCTTTGTTAAAGGAGCCACAACCATCCAGTGGAATAAAGATAGCCTTTTCAACAAATGGTGCTGGTTCAACTGGAAGTCAACATGCAGAAGAATGCGAATTAACCCACTCTTATCTCTTTGCACTAAGATCAACTCCAAGTGGACCAAGGATCTCCACATAAAACCAAACACACTGAAACTATTAGAAAAGAAACATGGGAAGACCCTGGAGGACTTGGGCACAGGGGAATAGTTCCTGAACAGAACACCAATAGCTTAAGCACTAAGATCAAGAATCGACAAATGGGACCTCATAAAATTACAAAGTTTCTGCAAAGCAAAGGACACTGTCAGAAGGACAAAATAGCAACCACCAAAGTGGGAAAAGATCTTCACCAACCCCACATCTGACAGAGGGTTAATATCCAATATATACAAAGAACTCAAGAAGTTAGATCGCAAAGAACCAAATAACCCTATCAAAAAATGGGGCACAGAGCTAAACAAAGAATTTTTACCAGATGCATCAGTTTTTACTTATTACTGTAAAAAATGCAACGCATGTGACAGTAATGGAATGGCAAAAATTGGTGGATGAGCTTGTAAAGATATTCTGTACTAAATGTGTAAACAATTTATTCTCTAAATCTAAATAGGAATAACATAAACTCTGCTGCAAGACATATCAAATATACACTAAAGAAAAATCAACATCACCAAATGTTGTTTGCTGACAAACCTTTAAATTTTTTTATGAAGTTAAACAAATAGCAAAATAGAAACATCTATTTTTAGAATAAGTACATAAAGAAAAGGGAATATAGACACTTATGCTACTGTCAATGGAATTAAAATTAATGCAGTGCATGCCAGCACACAATTTTCATCTAAGCATTTCTGAAGCAGAGGCAGGTCCATCTCTATGACCTCATGATGAGTTATCTATACATAGTAAATTCCAGGATAGCCAGAGTTACATAGAGACCCTGCTTTACATTTTTAAAAAGAAAAAAAAAAGGTTTACATTGGAGACATATACTTAGAGATCAAAATTATGTGGTCAAAGTCCTTGAAAATCAGCTACATTTATTATATACACCAGGACTATGACTTTATAAAAATTATGGCTGATCTTGGACTATTCTCTCTCACATAAATTATTAGCCAAGAAAATATGACATAGACATGTATAAAACCCACACTGATGAAGACATTATCTCAACTGAGGTTGATTCCTCTCAGATGACACTAAGGTGTGTCAAACAGATGAAAAATGAACTAGAACTCTTGATCAGTTAGCTGTCTAATTGGTAATTTTCAAGTTCCCACTGAAAATTCAGGTGTTATGGTAACGGGACTGGCTTTGCGTGTGACCTGATCCTCTGTACTTTTATGTGATTTCGTTGTTCTGCACATTTCCTGTTTTGATATTTATTAACCAAGGGAAGTTTCTTTTCAATCCTGTTTATTTGGTGTTCTGGGCACTTTCCCATTCATGACCATCTTGGTTTTTCTGATTAGGGAATATTTCTTCTATGATTTTGATAAAATTAATGAGAATTCCTTTGGTCTTTCTTCTGGATATGTTTATCATAAGTTTGTCATTTATACTTCTGAATTCCCTGGAAGTCTTGTACCTGGGTTTTTTTCTTAAGGTATAACTTCTCTTTCACTGAATGATATTTTCTTTTCTAATTACTTTTTCTTTCATACAATACTTTTGATCATGAACTTACCATGTCTCCATCTCCTTGTGGACACTTAGCAACTTCCAATCTCATGTGAATTTTCTCTTCCTTTGAAGAAAAACACAAAACCAAAACCATAAAAAGCACAGAATGAAAATGAAAACAAACAAAAAAACCTAAGAACACTAATGGTAAAATGGTCTGTGTTCTAAAGACGTCTACTTTCTAAAATATTACAAAACCTGCCTAATGATAATAAAGGCAGTATTTGTTCAGTCTACTGTACAGTGCCGCAGTTGGCTATGAAATAAACTTTTCTATCTTATATTCTACTCTATAGTGTGCATTATACTAGCCAATACTGTATAAAGATGCAAGTAGACCAGACCATTTAGAATCAAGTGTGTGTGTGTGTGTGTGTGTGTGTGTGTGTGTGTGTATGCATCTGTTGATATAAGAAAGGATGGATTTCAAATTATTAATCTGATAGTTATGTTTGGTACCAGTGACATTTTTCTCTAAAAGAAAAAAAAAATATACATGTAACTCTTCATCCCATCTCATATGAAAATACCCATTTCAGAATAAATAATAAATAAAAGATAAAAAAGCAGAAGATCACAAACATCTTGGGTGATTTTAGGAGATGAAAGGAATAGCCTAAGACAGTTGAGTGCAATAAGGCATGACAGGAAAACTTTTGATTACAATAAAAAGGGAGTCTCTAATATATGAAATGTAAAATTGTAGGGAGAAATGTACTATTAAAATAATAGCAAAACATAATAGGTTGGAAACTATTTGCAGTGCATATAATTTATTCAATTTGTGCAAAACCCAAACAATATCTATAGTTTTCTTTAGGGTACCCTATGTTATTATTCAAAGATATGCAGGTTGAATTGTATTTATGTCAAAGGGAAATCAATAATGCAAGTCACAGCGCAGCATAAATGGAATCATATGAATTGTTCTCTGAAGCAGTCCTGTTAGAAAGGGTGTATATGTGCATAATCAAATTAAACCCTGAAATAGTAAACGTTCCTTATTAAACAATGTTGAAAAACAAAAAAAATACAGATGATGATAAAAAAAGTGTTAAAACAGACAATGGAAACTCTATATTGAACTATGAACTTTAACTGTGGAGAAGAAGAACCATTAGTGTGTGGCTCATTGTACCACTGAAGGCCAAGGGCTTCCTCTAAAGCTTTGCTGATGTCGCTGGGCCCTGCTGATGCTAAGGGCCATATTGGATATGAATGCCCATGCTGCTTCTGAGAGCATGATGATGGTGTTCTTGATGTGAACTGCCTTTGAGTGCCTTGCTGAGCCCATGGATAAAGATAACCGGGGGCTGTGTTTGTTGTCTGTGTGGTCACCAGAAACTATTTGGGTGCCCATGATTGGAGTTGATGAGCTTAAAGATCAAGAAAGCTATTTTTGCCATGTGTCATTCATTGTTGACAAATAGGAAAGACAAGCGTGGGAGGCTACTTGACCATCCTTACCTTACATCCCTTTCAAAAGTAACAGCCTAGACATGAAGTCACTGAAGAGAACTCTTAAATGTCCCAGAGATGCCAAAGAGTAGTCTCTTGGGCTGGTGGGGGAGAGAAAGAACACAATTCCATGTCAACAGACAGGCCACTACAAATTTGACCATGCTCTGTAGCTACCCACAGCTAAGGCAAACTGGGTCCCTGGAACAGAAGCTAGGGAGGAAGGGGCGGGGAGCGGCGAAAAAGAATGGGCACCAGGACAACAGTT
The DNA here is from genome assembly GCA_964023405.1 of Apodemus agrarius. Lineage (NCBI taxonomy): Eukaryota > Metazoa > Chordata > Mammalia > Rodentia > Muridae > Apodemus > Apodemus agrarius. The sequence goes on from OZ030023.1 coordinate 43,612,175, forward strand.
GCTGTTCGAGGTGCAGAGTTTGTTTGGTGATCTGACAATTTAAGGGTTATCACTTTCTTGCAAAGTTGAGAATCAGCTCAGCTTGTGTTGGCTCCACACTGCTCAGCACCTAGCCTGCTTGATTCAGGAAACTGAAGGTCTGGTGGATCTAGATCCCAGCGCTCCACATGAGGCTAGCACCAGGTGCTGGCTAGCCCTGGCTCCCAGTTAATAAACAGGAGGCTGTATTGTTCTATGGAGAACAAAGGGCTAGAAATTCAGGGGCTTAGGCTAGCCCTGAGGTTGGAAAACCCCTGCTCAAAGGCTGGGGTAGGACACAATGCTCTAGTGAGTAGATAGTTAAAAACAAAATGGATTTTTTCTTTCCTTATTTTTAAGTATGGGTTTTGATGCGGGAGGTTATGGGACAGACATGGCAGGTCTGGGAAATGAGTGTGACTCAGGTACATTATGTGAACCTCCCAGAAAATCAATAAAAATAGGTTGAGAAAACATAAAGAAGAGTTAATAAATACAAATTAGCAATGGCAAAACTAAAGTTCTATCAGGAAGAAAAGAAGGACAGTAGATATTTAAGATGTCAAATCCTCTAGGATTATCATATTTTCATCTAACTCCCTCTGCTTTCCTTCTATGTGTGTAGTAGAGATCAGGTGTTTTATAAAGAACAGAGTCTTATCTGTTCCATAGATCGGAGAAGCCCAATACCATGGCACCAGTGTAAAGTCCACATATGATGAGGCTCTTCTTGATACATCAAACATTTTGGAAGACATACCATTATGTGTAAGTTTGGGGTCCCAATGATGCTATTCTTTCTCTGTGTATGTCCGATGCCTCTGATGTAGCCACTGGTAATTCTTTAATAAAACCATCTAACTCTAATGACTTCTTATAGGCCCTCCTCCTCAATGAATGTCAATGTATGAATTTAGTGATTAAGTTGCTAACATAGTAACCAAATACGAACACTGTGAATGCTTATGACATTTCAGGGAATCTACAATGTGCATGAAAAAAAACTTTGAGAAGACTGAATTATGTGAAGGTCAAGAAAGCCAAGTTTTCATGAGGGTAGATTATCAAATGAACTGTTGCACAGATGATGGATATTTCCAACATGACTATGAAATATTCACCTTACAAAAACAACAGCCCTGGCACAATTGATTATTGGTTGCCTAAAGACGATTTTAAACCTAAATTTAGGTGAAATTCAAGTTGCAACAAAATGTGTATAAGCATAATTTGAAACAGCAACAGAAAATACCTACACAGAGTCTTTACCTGATTGTCTGAAAAATGCATGATGCATATGAATCAGGGATAACAGAAATGAACCCCTTCAAAGCCTATGACAAAACAAAGAAAAATGATGGTAAAGTCATAACAGAAAAGAAAAGTTGTTAAAGAAAAACTACAAAGTAATATATGTGAATAGACATATTTATTTTTGGATCTCATCCAAAGATGAATGTTGCTTTTTTTTCTAGTGATTGAAAATTTCAAGTGTTTGACTTTCCTTTTCCCTTTCCCTACATTGCTTGAAGTAGTTTAAAAAACATGAATTATTTATATAATCAGAAAGAAAGAAACATTTTTTATTTAAAAAAGAAAATGTGTAATATGTAAATTCAAGCTAATCACTGTAAAATCCCACCCTGCGACTTGTGGATGGAAGATGTACAGGCATAGGTTATTTTTTATCTAATGGCAGCTAGCTCCTTTCCTTCATTTCTGCTCCCGTCCATTTTTGGATTGCTGCTACCTGTAAGCAGGTTGAAACAGAGTCATTTCTCTTTCTTAATTTGCAACCAATGTTGCCATTTTAGTTACACATTATATCGTTGGCTTTCTGCCATCTTTTTTGTTTCTGTATTTACTCTTGTTTCTTCTTTTAATTTCTTTTGATTAACTTGTTCTGAAGGATGCTCACGCTCCCCATGACTTTTCAACAGCTTTCTCTCTTTCATCTCCAGAATAAGTAGTGATATTTAGGTAGTTTTAAAGGTTCTTTAGTGGTACATTTCTCGTCCTTCTGTTAAACTTTTATTAGCTGGCCACATGCAGCTAATGTCTACAGTGTATATAAACAGTCTCATTAATGAATTGATATGCAAATATTATTTTCTTTATGAGGATTAAATTAAATAGATAAAATAGTCACTTGAGAACTATGGATATAAAGCAGAAGAGTGTAATATTGTAGTTAGTCACATGGTCACAGTGGGTGAACAATGTCATAGCTTTCTCTAGTGTCATATCATTTACTGTTCAGGAACATGTAAGCCTTGCCTGCCTGACTGTGCCAACATACGTACAATATCCAGAGGCTTCAGAGAAACAGTCAAGTTCAACATGTCTCCACTCACACACTTATCAGCTTCCATCTGGACTACATCTTGCCTTAATTGCTAGGCAGATGTCCCATAGTAGGGATTTGCTTGAGGTGAATTTATAATTATAGGATGGAGCACCAAGCTTCAGCTGCAGATAGTGGCATCAGTGATGAGAGGAAGAAGCCTTACAGTGTAAGCCATGACTGAAAGATTACTCAGACTGCTAATACTGGAATAGCCCTTGAATAAGTGGTCATCTTAGGTAGAACCTAATATGCATATATTTAGCTTGAATGGAAACTTTGGTTATAGGAGTCATATGAAAACATTTTAAGTGAGTAGAACACCACTTAGACCTCTTCTGTCTGTAAACTTTATCCTTCCAATAAACAACATTCAAACTTGTCTTGACTTAATCTTTGGTATTCAATGTACAAAAACTTATTGTAGATAGGAATTAAGTATTGATAGGGATAGACATGAATTAGAAAACACATATTAAGACAATGTTAAATAAACCATATAGTAAATAAATAAAGAAGGGCTGATCTCTTCAGAGGAAGAGCACCCAAAACATGAAAATGAGCCATCATTGTTAACCTACTGATGAGAGTATCTGAGCAGGTGATGAAAATGAGGAGCTCTACAACAGTACAATATCAGAAAACCTGGGCAAATGGTCACCCTTGTCTAGTGACTACTAGTAGAATGTTAGCAGTGTGATGTCCATGACAAAAGTTCTGTGGACCCAGAATTTTAAGTAATCTACAGAAGGAACAAATAGTGTGATTACATGGCCATTAAATTTATACATATACTAGATATGTCTGATATTTTTCTTTTTACTGAAAGAGATTTTGTTGTTGTTGTTGTTGTTATTTTTATTCTTGTTGTTGTATTCCAAGACTGGGTTTCTTTTTGTATAGGAAGGGCTGTCCTGGAACTTACGCTGCAGACTAAGCTGGCCTTGAACTGAAAGACATCTACCTGCATCTGTCTCCCAAGGGCCGGAATTAATAGAGGTGCTACCACAACCAGGGGAAAATAAATGTTCAAAACCATAATATATCCTTATTATAGTTTTGCCTTCCTTTTCTACTTCTAGTTCCTCAAACCTTTCTTCAGTTTCTGACTCTCATTCAGAAAGAAATAAAACACAAGAAGCACAAGCTTTTGGGTGTTAATAAAATATAATAAGATAAAACAAAACCAACACATCAATACCAAAGAAAATGAACCAAGGAAAGGGGCTCACGAGAAGGTCAAAGAAGAAACAGACAACACCACTCACGTATGCATTTAAGAAACACACATATACAAACACACACACACACACACACACACACAAAACAAAACAAAACAAAAACAAAAGACTCCACTAAGCTGGTAGCAATATTATATATGCAAAGGATGTGTAAGATAAAATATGAGAAGTAAAATATATAAAGTAAATACAAAAAATAAAAATAATAATAAAGTCACATTATTTTAAAAAAATCAAAACCTGCACAGGATATTATGAGGTAAGAGAACTCCAAAGGTTTGAGTTTAATTTTCTGTTGACCGCCTATTGCTGTTCATCCTCCCCTTAAGAAATAATTTTCTTTTCCAGTGAAACTCCCTTGGAAGAAAGTACATTTTCCTTTAAACATCTTAAATAGTAGCCTATTTCTAGATATCTAGGTGGTAAAATTCCTCTTCCATTTTTTAGGTGGCTACTTTGAATGACTGAGTTCATTTATTCAACAGAAATTTATTAGCTTCGGGAGGTCCTATGTATTAATTAGTATCTTATTCAGAAAGTGTCTTCCTATACCAACAAGTTAAAGGACTATTCACCATTTTCTTTTCTATCAGATTTTATATGAAGTCTTTGGTCTATTTGGAATTGAGTTTTGTGTAAGGTGAAAAGTAGGATTTTTGGATTCTACTAAATGTAGCTTGATTTACAGTTTGATTACTACCATTTGTTGGAAATCCTTTTTCTTTTCTCCCAGTGTGTATGTCTCCTTTTGAAAGTAAAAAAAAAATCAAGTGTCCATTGTGTGTGGATTTATATCTGGGTCTTTAATTTGATTCCATTCTCAATGATTGATGTGTTGGTCTTGTTCCATAGCAGGTAACTTTATGACCATACCTCACTAGTACAACTTGAAATAAGTGACAATGAAGTGTTAACAGTTCTCCTCTTAGTCTTCATTGTTTCAGGAATATAGGTGGTCTTTACCACTTTGTGGATCCTTTTCTCCAAACTATTTATCCCCCATTCCAAGTTTTAACTCTAACTTTAGGTAGGAAAGAAATAAGGATTGAGGGCATAGATAGCCCTGAATCTAATGTCTCTCCTTTTGTTTCTTCTTTTACCATGTGATTAACAAATTGAAAAAAAATCTTTTCTAATGATGAACAATTCCCACCTCACCTCTGGGGTGGATTTCCTTGCATTTATGTACTCTCTGAAAAGTTCCCAGTATTCTAAAGATACATAGTCAAAGAAAGTATCTGCAGCTGACAAAACCATCCTTTTTCTAGAACACAATTCAAATCATAGTCATTTACTGTGCAGTCAGAAAGAATCCAACAACCCTACACCTAGGATTAAAATGAAAGCAAATTCTTATAATATTTCTATCATTTCTAAAGAAACTGAAGTTCCACCATTCTCACAAATGTCGCAACATATCTATTCAATAACTATGCTATATGTTTGCTGTAATTTGCCTTTATTATGTTCATGTGAACCCTTGCATTGCTAAACTCTCCAGGAATTCTATCCTGAATTTTTTCAAACAAAAGTCTTACCAGCTGTTTGTGCTCAGTTTTGTGATTTTCAGTTCTAGACATATCATTCTCAAAGTCAAGATTATTATCACAAAACTCACATATTTTAGATGATACATGAAGAATTGTAATAATATTCTTACAAAAGAATTGAAATATGCTTTTGGATCTACGTGGCACTTTGAAACAATTCAAGACAAGTATATTATATTATTACAATGAATAAAACTTTATTAACTTATGATTCTACAGTATAGGAATTCAAAGATGGAGAGGTCAATTATTGGTAAGGGTTTAAGAAAGATATAATATTAAAGAAATAGGTGGCACCATCTTCACTTCTGCAACTGAGTGGGCTGTTACAGCCAGGAATGCAGGAGACATCCAAGTGTAAGATCACTTGGGACTTGGTCCACCAGGGCCCTACCTGTATGGAGGAGCTGGACAGTGCCACAGCTGTCTGTGCACCTATTGTACCAGAAGACATCTGCCCTGCAAGGAGTCCTGCATTTAGAGGGAGTCCTGCATTTAGAGGTGACGCCACCATCTTTGCTCCTGTGATTGAGCAGATGGTGCAGCCAGGAATTCAGGGAACACCCAAATGTAAGAACACTTTGGACTTAGTCCCCCAGGGTCCCACCTGCACCCAAGAGCTGTGCAGTGCCACAGCCATCTGGGCATCTATCCTGCCAGGGGACATCTGCTCTGCAGAGAGTCCCACAGAGGTGAAGCCACCATCTTTGCTCCTGCAACTGAGCAGGGTCTTACAGGCAGGAATGCAGGGAACAAGAGAGTGTAAGATCACTTGGGACTCCGTTCACCAGAGCTGCCAACTGCACCCAGGAGCTGGGCAGCACCACAGCACTCTGTGCCAGAAGAGAGACTGTTACCCAGGGGTGCTGAGACAGGCTTGCAGGCACAAAGGAGGTACAAGCACCATCCAGAGAGAGCAGGACCAACTAACACCAGAGATAACCAGATGGCAAAAGGCAAATGTAGGAATGTTGCTAACAGAAATCAGGGCAACATGGCACCATCCAAACCCAACAACTCCCACAACAGCAAGTCCTGGATACCCCAACACACCAGAAAAGCAAGATTTGGATTGAAAAATCACAGTTCATGATGCTGGTAGCAGGCTTCAAGAAGGACAAAAAATAACTCCCTTAAAGGAATACAGGAGAACACAAGTAAACAGGTGAAGGAACTGAACAAAACCATCCAGGATTTAAAAATGTAGAAACTAAGAAATCACAAAGGGAAACAACTTGGGACATAGAAAACCTAGGAAAGAAGTCAGGAGACGTGGATGCAAGCATGAACAACAGAATACAAGAGCTAAAAGAAAGAATCTCAGATGGTGAAGATACCATAGAAAGCATATCTAAAAGGACAGATGTTTACTGGGACCTGAATTACACACAATGACGCTATAATAAGCTCAACACACATTTGACATTGAATATGATGTTAATTAGGAAATAAATAAAGAGTAATTGATTTGTTATCTTGAAAAGTGATTGAATACTATCCATGGATTTTTGCACTGAGTTTGGTGGTCCACATGTGTAACCTCAGCCCTAAAGAGGGTCTCCAAAGAAATCACAGAATTAGCTTTTCTTTGTAAATCTTCCACATAATACATGTGAATTGTTTGCTGTCTTAATGTTTTATACATCTAGAAATACAAACGGTGTGTTATATTTTTCTTACTAAATTTATTATAACCTAAAAGGCTTATTTAAATAAATGTGAAGAAAATTACTTAAGATAAAGTAAATAATTAACAAATATTAATTAGTTATTTTCATATTATAAATGTGTTGTTTTTCCTGTCTGGTTTCTCTTTTCATGACTTTGGATAATTTTATGCACCTTTACAATCCTGTCTTCCATCTGAGATTGCTGAGGTGTTATTTACTCAGTTCCAGAGAAATGAACCTCAGGTACAATTTTTACCTTGCAAATCCATGGCAAAACAGTAAATATTTCAAAATAAGGGATTCAGGTGAGGTTTTGAGATTCACGCATTATCTCTAAAGCATTCTTCTAGGCAAGCACAAAGCATCCACCAGGGGGTGCCTATCTTGTACAGAATACTGAATTTCTGTTCAGTAAAACAGAGAAAATTCTTAGAATTGCAATTTTAAAAAGATTGCTCAGTAAGGCTGCACTTGATTATGACATAGAATTTTGGGTTTGTTACTTATGCGTAGTGGGCATGGAACTATTATGTAAGACTGAATTCACACTATGGGGATTTTTCAGAGCCATCAAACATGTTAAGACTTCGACTGGCTTAGAAATCCTGCACTGCAGTCCTCTTCCAGCCGTCCCTCCTTCCCTGACCAGCAGGCGCACCCTTTTGTACTTCTCTCTATAAGCTTCAAGTTGCTAGTTTTTATATCCCACCATAATTTCTATTTTTTCCCTTTTTGAGTAAGAAATGTATTGGTGATGTTCTTAAAAACAAACAAAAACAACTAAGTAATACCATGGAGTGTGCTTGAAACTGAAACTCAGTGCAGTTTCTCCACCTTCCATTATTTGCGTACTCCACTTGAAAAGATGGTCCTGATTCTTATAAGACACACTATACAGACCACACACACACACACACACACACGCACACGCACACGCACACGCACACGCACACGCACACGCACACGCACACGCACACGCACACGCACACGCACATACACACACATGCACACACACACACACACACACATACACACACACACCTCTGTAGGCTTTTAAAGACAAGATAGGATTATTTTAAAGTGGGTTTAAAAATAAATCAAAAAGGACTGAGCTCATTGTCACTAATAAGCAATTATTAAAATGAGTATTTGTGAAATTTAGAAGCTTGAAGAAACCCCTGCTGTAAGAGATAATTAATCAACTCTTTTAAGAATATATGGATTTAAAATACTTTAGAAATCTTATTTCATTAATGTGATTACCATTCAAAATGAAGTTATGGAGAGTATCTCAATTTGTTGCTCATAGGATATGATCTCTTTTCATTTTAAATCACATTATCCTCTGGAAAGCTTCAAACTATCAGGTTAGCTTGTTTGTCAGATTGCTAGATTAATCCTCTAATTCACTGAACTATCTATTACAATTTTCAAAAGAATTGACTGTAATGAATTAGAAAACTAATCTCAACAATTTATCAGTCAAATTAGGTTGTTATACATAACAGAGTGTTCTGGACTTCAGCCCATCACCAACACATCTTTATATATGTAAAATAGATGCATAATAGACATAGAAGGGTATAAACTTATTCTTCCTTTTACTTAACAAATTAAAATACACTAAATAGTTGCTATATGTCCAAATAGAAATAGCTTCCGTGTCTGCTAAAATTCATAAGTAAACTCTTCTATTCTTCACAAACAGCGTTATGAGTTGAAAAAGAACATGTCATACTTCATAAAAATTACTTCCTAGAAAAATGTAGAAACAGTTTTAAACAAGGCATTTTTTCAATAGTGGCTACAGTTCATTCAAATAACAACATTTAATGTCTATATATTTTAAATAATACTGTTAATATTAACCTGAAATATATTGAACATTTAAATGCTCATGGTATTTTTATATGTATATTTACCTAGGGCTATTGTGTCTTTGAAAGGGTTAGAAAGAGATACAGGAGTCTCAATTATAAAACCGTAAGTATATTATTGAACACTTGCAATGCACAAAAATCGAAATAAACATGAATATTAGGACTAATCCTTGTTTAATCCAAAATAATGTTCTTCAAGATCAGCATTACCAAAAACTTATGTATGAATTTGTACCAGAACTTACATGTTATTTTTGTGCTTCTTTTCTGTTTTTTTTTTTCTGTTATTTTCATGCAGTTTGATAATCGCTGATTGTCTACAGTTTCTTTTCTTTTCTTTTTTTATTCTTCTGTGAGGCACTCAAATCAGAGTTCTTACAAAATAATTATTGAACTCACCTCCTTTTTATTGAAAATATTTTTTTCAGGCAATCAATTCTGATCACAAATTCTCTTCCTTCATTTCATACCAGATCTTTTTACCTCCTCATCCATCCAATTACATTTAGTATAGCATTGTTTTTTTTTAAAAAGCTGAATATACAGTCATCTCAGATTTTTAGTAACAAATAAATGCTTAGATGATTGTTGTAACAACACATTTGGAGGAAGCTACTCAGGAAAAAGGGGGATAAAGTTCTTAAAATACATAAGAACATAGATAAATCTGAGGCCAAGAAGAAGAGCAGGTAGATCCCTAAAGGTACACTGTTGTGGATAGCTCTGGGCTTGTATTTTGATGCTAATTCCACTCCTAGGAGAGCCTTCAGATGAGGAATTGCCTCATCTTCTCCCCACCTTAACTTTTCAAAAAAAGGCTTGAGCCAATGATTGGGCAGGAGGAAGGGGGAGGAGCTAAAGTGTCTTTGGGAGTGGGGAGGAGCTACAGGGGATTTTGAATGCAGAGGCTACAGAGATGTTCCTGGCCTGGAGAAACCACAAGTTATATGGGATAATATAGATGGAAATAGAGTAATATAGTGGGAGATTTGCCCAATCTAGGCTTATAGCTTGTATTGATATTGATTGAGTTGAGATTTTTTTTATTGAGTAATTGGGTTGGAAACATATAGCAACATATACTATTTTATTTTGCAACATTACAGATGACTTTGAATGGAGATTGTCTTGATTTTTATTGGTTAGAGAAAACAATATGACCAAAACAGCAAGTTGGGGTATGTCTTAGTCAGGGTTTGTATTCCTGCACAAAACATCATGACCAAGAAGCAAGTTGGGGAGGAAAGAGTTTGTTCAGCTTCCACATTGCTGTTCATCACCAAAGGAAGTCAGGACTGAACCTCATGCAGGGCAGGAATTAGGAGGCAGGAGCTGATGCAAAGACCAAGGAGGGGCTTACTGGCATGTTTTCCACTCTTCTCCTCTTTCTATCAGTCAATGTAGTGCATTGCGTATCAAAAATCAAATCTGATTTTATTTTTCTCAATAGCCCTCTTCAGTGTATCTTACATTCTGTCCTATGTGTCTGGCTTGATAACCAAGTTATATTACTGAGTCTCTGAGGCTTCTTTTTTATATCTTCTGTCAGACACTCTGAACAGAGTTGCTATGAAATAATTATTGACCTCATATCATTTTTATTGAAAATATTTTTCATATCATCTATTCTGATGATAGATTCTCTTCTATTGTCTCTTGTCAGATCCTCTCATCTCTGTAACTGCTCACAGTTGCATCGAACGGGTTACCTGGAAGGGAAGCTGGGGATGTATGGGAAGGCGGCAAAAAGAGACAGAGACCAAGACAACATTGCTGTTCAAGGTCTCAAAGTTTAATGGAAAACTCCAAATATATAGGCAGGGGCAAAGGCAGGAAGCTTCTCAGCAGAACTGGTTCAGTTGCTTTGCAGGTGGCTAGTGTTTTTCAGGAAACTGCAGGTCCTTGGAGAATAATAGGCTTCACTTCTGTCTGAGCACTCCGCCACTAGGTGGAGGGGATTATGTCTGACACCCGAATTCCTACTCAAAGGCTGGGAGAGGAACTTCACATATGGTGGGTATCAAGCTCCTGCCAGGTGGCATGGCACCTCAATAAGGCTCTCTACACATCTCCCCATCCACTCACCCATTTAAAGACAATGTGCTTAGTGCCTTTGTATTTAAGATAGCTTAATGATGTGTTATAAGTTAACTTTGTCACTTTTGAGTTTTCACTGAAACTTTTTAACTTCCCATTCTTTTTCACTTGCTTCTCTGCTTGTTGATATAAATATTGTAGAAGTTTACATATGTATTTCCTTATATTATTATTTCTATCAGCCTATTCTCTTGAATGTATGTCATAATTCTCATTCAAAGACTAACATGTACAACTTCCATTCACAAATATTTAAATTATTTTAACTATTTGACTGCTGATAAGGTTATAAATTAAAGTCTAGACCAGGAAATGCCATCTAAGGAAAGTCTAATCCAGTCTGCTTTCTCCCATTTTTTTTTTCCTCAGTAGGGTAGCCTTATCACATGAAGTTTTATTATTTTCTTGGTTATAATTTGTTTACTGCCTAACAATACTTAACAATCTCTTCCAATTTTTCCTTCATTTGGAAAAATGTTACCAGCACTTCATTAGAAGGACAGGACCCTTTCCTTCAGTTTCCTGTTCTCTGAGGGTAATGTATTCCTCTGGCTACTTTCAAAAAGCTTATATTCTTTTTTTCACTCACCTTTCAGAAATCTGGTTCTGATGAGCTTTGATGTAGATTACCTAGGAAATATTCTTTTTTTATTGGCTATTTTATGTATTTACATTTCATATATTATCCTCTTTCCCAGTTTACATAGGAAAAAAATCTATTCAGAAAAGTGTCAAATTATCAAATATGCAATTTTCTCATTCACAAAGATTAAAATTTTCATAATTAATTTGTCCACACTTTAACTTGTGTTCTTATGACACTAACACTCTGAACCTTTTGATCATTTTTGGTATTTTCCTTAATCTCCTGGGTAGTTTTACTCATAGAAAGGAATACATAAATTCAATAGGGTTCCTTTGCTTTGTAACAAGTTCTAGTTTTTATTTTCAAATATTTTAGCGTGCATATATTTCCAAAAAGAACCAACATTTTAAGCCAAAAGTTATTCTAACTATAATCAAAAGCAAATGATGTATTTTAAGCCCTAATATGAGATTAAATCTATATGTTAATAATCTGATATAATCTCATAATCACATGTAGGGATATTTTCAATATACTGAGCTTTAACACAGCAGTTTTGAGCCTTATCATAGAGGATGGGGCACATAAATGCAAATGTAAATATTTACTAGATAGAGTAATAAAATGTGAAAATGTGTCTAAATAAAAATTATGACCTATAGTATATAGAAAATCTGTGAAAGTGTGAATTGAGTGTATGCAAAGTTCCATTTGACATCCGTCAACCTCTCCAAGCAAAAATCATGATTTGTGAAAGTTCTCAATCCCTGTGACCTGCATCACATATGATATGGCTGCATCAAAATGACAAACAATTCTGTGCTCTCTTTTAAATAGATTGTTTACCTGATGTTGCTAACTCTTTACACAGCTTGTGGGTGCCATCCACTTCTGTCACAATAGGAAAATAGCAAATAATGTATATTAAGGCCTCTTGCAGGAAAGCTGCCTTCTTAGATTTCTGCAACCCTTACATCTCCATCGCAATGTTAAGTTAGTTTACTGCAGGAAATTGCTGTTTTATTGTAAAATTTTGTGTGCAGTTATCCAAGCCAATTTATTTATTGCTATGTGTTATTGGCTTTTCCATATCATCAACACAATGTTTATGCTTTGAAGTACAAACTGTACATTTTATTGCTTACAAAATGAATTTGAAAAACCACATTAATTGTTGTGGGATCAGGAAGCATTTTTTTTTTTACCATTTTTACACCCAAACATGATAACTTCCAACTGTAGATCACTTTTATTACATTTAGTTGTGAAAAAAGTTGAAATTAGAATGAGTATATTATATATTTTCCTCTTAATATGACTGGGAAATCATCTTCTCATTTTAAAACTATGTGTATTCAGTATCCTGAATGCTTAGCAAGATACTATTTACCTTGTGTGGGACACACACACATCCCCCAAGGATGTTGCAGATAGGTTTTTACTTCAGGATAGGAGTTTGCATTCTTTCTTTTTAGTTAGAGTTGAAGCTTCAGTGGTCGTGAGCATATTGGATTTTTGTTGGCATTCAGTGTCCACTTCCTATGTTGTCTAGGATTTTAGGGCTAGGAATATATTTTAGGAAATTTATACAGCAGTAGGTTTCCATATATCATTTTCAAAAGAATTTTAGTGTTAGTTATCCCTCCATACTCTCTGTTCTTGCTCTTCTTCCTATATCCATCTCAGTTTATTACCCTCCCCTTCCATAACTCACTGTTTTACCCACTAAATGCAAAATCTTCCTTCTATTGTGCTCTCCATAATCATAAGAATTATATCTGCCTGTCTGTCTGTCTATCCATCCATCCTGCATACTATATTCTCCAGCCACATTTTTGTTATGTCAACTTACAAAGAATGGGGTTCTGTTTGTCTCTTAAGCTGTGTTTCACTGATTAGTAGGGTCAATACTTAATACTCAACCTCATTGGCATGCTGGATTGCATCACATTTCCCAAGATATAGATCAGCGACCTGAGGACTTCAAAACAGGATTTAAAGGAAGTCTCTTTTGTCAGTTCTCTTTTTACCAATAATTCCTTAACCTGTTCCTGTTATATGTGCTCTCACTAGGACAGAAAGATGGAGGTTTGGTTAGCCTATTCTCTTTCCTATCTCCATCTGTCTCTCCATCTGTACATCTGTGTCTGTCATCAGGGAAGGCAAAACAGAACATTTGGCAATCAAAAGTGCCCATTATTTTGTGATTATTCTGAGGAGAGACAAGAAACCCAGTTGTCATTCTATTCTCCTGAAAACATTGTCCCTTCTACCATCATGTTCCAGACATATTTGCTTGGTATCTGAGTCATAAAAGAAAAATGAACATAGAGACATGTGCATGTGAGGTAGGTTCTACATGATTTTTCAGCATTAAGAGAACATACCACACAGACTTTATTCTGAACTGTGGCTCTTCTTTCACAATTCTGTCTGTGCCTTATTCACTTATGAACACTTGATACTCTGATTTCAACCAAGTGATAGCAGAGGAAATAAAAAATGATAAATTCATCATTTGGTGAGTGGTAGTTCAAAATCTTGTTTCTCCCAGTCTTCTGTATTACCCCTTTGATGGCTATTTTGTGAGCTTCATCCAGGGTTTATGGCTATAGTGGACAGAGTTGGATAGAGTGTACTTACTCTATCTTACCCAGAATTAGAGCATGAACTGTCAGGTTTAAAGTGTATATATAACTGAGTTGTGATCCTATATCATCTGGGACTGAAATAGGAAAGTCACAGCTTCAATAGGATTATATATTTTAGGGGAAGCATGTTTCAAGGCTTTGAACTAAAATGCATGTTGGCCTAATATGTCCCTGTGGAGAGGAGCAAAGCAGAGTTTTACTAATACTGCATGTCAGTTATAGCAATGGAACAAAAGACCAGGGTCTAACTCAGTCTTAAAGAAAGTAATACCAGACATCCCAAGTAACATCAGTAAATCAGAGCTACGAGTTATCCTTTTCATCTTCTGTCTTGGATCTTTTGACAAAGAACACAATAAATGGGGGATTATTTTGTTTGTTAAATTGGAAATAGACACCTTACCAAATATTTCAGAAAGATTATAAGTTTTCACCATTTTCTCAAGCACATTTTTTCTCAAGACACTAAATTCCTCTGGATGATATTTAATACTAAAAATCCAAACCAAAATCACATATAATTTTAAGTGGTGTGCTATTATAATGAAGAGTTCCTTGCACATATGCTTATAAAGAAGGCCTATACTTTATACAAGTGTTTGACATCTATAGCAAATTTTGCTCCTGGAGACACAAATACCATAATAACATTGAGTTACAGATTAAACATATATAAACTTGAGAACCTGGCTACAGAGATTCCTGTGAATGAGAGATATAAAGAACATTTATTATTTTTTTCTTTGTGTTTCTGCCTGTCTCTTTGGGTGCATGAATACATAAAATCAAATAGAATTTTAGTTATTAAGAAATCACAAGAAGGGACTAAATCTGGCAAATTTGTCAAATTTTAACCATATTTGAATTTTTTCCACCAAAAATGTATTTGTATTTTATTATAAAAATAAGTTCACAAAAGCAAAAGAAGCAAAAATAATAATAAATACAAGGTACAACTAATTTTGAGTCCATTTTGCTTAATTTACAGTACTGTTACATGTTATTCTATAGATAGACTTCTGTGGGGAGAAATAGAAATGTTTTGGTTTCTTTGTTTCTTTATTCCTCCTACTAAGAGCCTTCACCATTTTATCTTCACAAGTGAACAGTTTGTCATAGAAAATAAATCATATTTTAGGGGCAAAACAATGATTGCTTTATAAATGAAATAAAAATAAAACAACCATAACTTGTAGATCTATTGACAAATTAAAATCCAGTGAAGTAATTATAATATGGCAGTGGATTTTAGGTTAGTATTGGATTCAAAAGCAACCAATATTTATAACTTAAGGTTCAAGTGACATCATGTATATTTTTACAACATAAAATAACTGCAGAATGACAAAAGGAAAGGTGCTTTGTGGAAGGCAGAAATGTGTGGAGGAGAAAACTCGTTTCCAGTAACCAGAGAAACTGCAATAGTAAATATTGTACAAATATTAAAATTTAAAGATGTCTAAGCAAGAAATTGAAACTGGAAACAACTTTTGCACATTTTGAAGCTCAACAAATATTCCAAGAGATTTCCAAGAAATATGTGAGAAAACATTACACGGAAGGATTAAAGTTAACTTAGGTATTGAATAAACTTTCTAGTATTGTTTCTCTTTTTGTTTGTTTGCTTTACTTGGTTTTCTTACACAATGAAATTTAAATTCCTGTATAAATTAGACTCTCACTCTACCCCTTACTGCTTCTCTCTGGTGACTGTCAAGATATTTATCTTGAAATTTATCTAGAAAGAAACAGCTTACAATGTAGGTATATTTTAAATGTTGCTCTTCTTCTTGGTGTAAGGCTCATTTTTCATGATAGTTCGAAAAGTAGACACACCATTCAGTTGGTGTTTCTGTAACAATAGATAATGGAGAGAAACCATCTCTAATGGTAGCATGCAGGGAAGCTCTCTTTTTGTTAAAAAATCCACATGTGGACTTACCTGTATAGGACTCTTTGAAGTTACTTGTTCATATGAACTATTCAGTTCTCATTACGACTATATAAGTGTATAACAATGAACATCAGAACCGAAAGGCAACAGTATTTTACAAATAAAAATTTCCAATTCCATATTATACTATGTTTCACCTCTCAGATAATTAAGAAATTAATCTCTATAGTTTTTAAAATATATTTAGGCACTCACCACATATTACCTCTTAAATACCCTACAGTATCAGAGTTTCCCCCAAATGAGTACATCTTTACTGAGCTAGACTTAACCTATAGCAATATTACAGTTTTACTTCCATTAGATTTCTCTGAGATATAATTGCACTTTTGAAGAGATTGTGCAATTGCATCAATCCACGATGAGATTATCACATTGGAGTTTGTGAACAAGCCATTTACTTCTAAAACAGTGCTCAGGTCTCTGAGTGATAGTGTCAGTGTCAATGTGCCAATATGTAAATACAATAAACAAGTGACAAGGACACATTCTTTATAACACAATGTAAGGCTCAGGTGCTCTACTGTGACCTTTAGTTGTTGCATTGTGTCACCAAACTCTAGATGCCTTCCAGATCCCTAGATCGTCCATCAGTGTGTGATTGATCATGTAGCCAACATGGAAAATAGTGTGGCTTTTCCTGGAAAATAAGATGAATTAAGCTCAATTGTTCTGTGACCTAGATATTCAACTTCCGGATTTGTATCAAAGCTAAGTGAAACGAGAATCTTAAAGAGTTCTGACATTTTCATTCACAAAATTAAGAGTATGTTTAAACATACTAGCTCCTCAGTTGACAGGTTGAATAGATGCAGGGAATATATACCAAACATCAACAATGCAGATAAATATTGAAGACATTAAGCTCAGTTAAATAAGGCAGCCATGAGAGCAAAAACACAGATGACAGCACATGTTGGTGAGAATATGGAGAAAGAGGAACATTCCCCCATTACTGGTGGGATTGCAAATGGGTACAACTACTCTATAAATAAATCTGGAGATTCTTCAGAAAATTAGATATAGCTCTACCTAAAGACACAGATATACCATTCTTTGGTATGTGCTCAGAAGATGCCCCACCATGCCACACAGGCACATGCTCTACTATGTTGATATTTGTCATAGTCAGAAGCTGGAGACAATCCACATGTCCCACCAAAGAAGAACAGATACAGAAAATGTGGTTCATTTACACAACGAGATACTATTCACCTATTAAGAATGAGGACATCATGAGTTTTACTGGCAAATGGATGGAACTAAAAACTATGATCCTTAGTGAGTTAATTCAGATACAAAAGGACATGCATGGTATGTACTCACTAAATGGATATTATCCAAAAAATAAAAATGTACAGAATACGCAAGATACAGTCCACAGAACTCAAAAAGGTCAACAGGATGAAGGGCCCAAGTGAGGATGCTTCAGTCCCACTTGGAAGGGAGAAGAAAACAACCACAAGTGTGGAGGGAGGGAGCAACCTGAGAGGGAAAAGTGGACTGGGGTTGTGGGAAGGAGATAATAATCTGATCTGTATTGGGTGAGGGAAAAGGATTGAATCCCTGAGGATCTGCAGAAAGAGTGTAAACAGACCTTTGGAGGTAGGAAGTTGGGGGTACCCTCCAGAATGCACCAGAGACCTGGGAAGTAAGAGACTCTCAGGACTCAAATAGGGGGGGCTGTAGGTGAAATGCCCTACAGTGGGGAGAAGAAACTTATAGAGCCCACCTCCAGCAGGAAGACAGGGCATCAAATGAGGGAGAGGGGGGTCATCCTGCAGTCAAAACTGACCCATAATTGCTCCGGTCTGAAAGAACTGCAGGGATGGAAAAGGAGAGGAGCCTGAGGAAAAGAAGGTCCAGTGACAGCCCCAAGTGGGATCCAGCTCAAGTGGAGACCCCAAGACCTGACTCTATTATTGAAGCTATGGAATGCTCACAAAAATGGACCTAGCATGACTGCACTCTGAAAGACCCAACAAGCAGCTGAAAGAGTCAGATGCAGATATTTTTACCCAACCAATGGACAGAAACTGCTGACCCCTGTGATTGAATTAGGGAAAAGCTAAAAGAATCTGAGGAGGAGGGAGACCCTGTAGGAGGACCAGTTGTCTCAATTAACCTAGACCCCCGAGATCTCTCAAACACTACACCAAGTAGATCAACCCGACTGAATATGAGACCCCCCACACATATACAGCAGAAGACTGCTGGGTCTGAGTTTAATCAGGGATAATGCATCTAACCATCAAGATACTGTAGGCCCCAGGAGGTTTAGAGATCAGGTGGGGTGGGGTTGGGGGATATCCTTGTGGAGACAGGGGTCTGAGGAAGAGGGATAGGATGTGGAACAGTTGGAGGGTGGACTGGGGAGTAGGCAGTAAAATCTGGAGTGTAAACAATTAATTAAAAATGTAAATGAACTAAGAAGAAATATTGAATACAATTTCATTGAGCATTTCTTTGTATAACAGTTAAAGATCACAGTAATACATTATCATGATATATCTGTATTTTTTTTTACCTTGCAAATATCTGTAACTAAGCAGGTCATATTTCTAATTTCATGTTTTATTTCAATGTGTACATAGAGATATTAGCAAAATTTCTAAAATCCACTAATGCAAAAATGCAGTTAATTCCTCATCTATGATACAAAATTATACATATTGAAATCCTTAGTTTTACCTTCAAAAACTTTGTTTTAATAGAATGAAAGCAATATGTAAGGATGCAAAATGAAAGGAGAACCCCTTGCTAATAGTTTAAAAGTTGTAATTTTATACTATCATTACTAACATGATCCCCACATAATATACAATTTGATCTGTCAAAGTTCCTTTTACATCCTTTTGTAGAAAGTTAAATGCTAATGTTCAAGTTCCTGAGGCATTGCACTGAATCACAAATAGCCAAAGTAATTTGCTAAAAGGAAACACAAAAACAAACAAAAAAGAATCACATTTTCTTTTTTTTAAGATTAAAATATTTTTATTTTCTCTCCTATTTTACATTCTAACTGCAGTTGGCCCTCCCTCCCCTGCATGCAGCATCACCCTCCACCCTCTGCTTTCCCCAAGACTCACCTCTCTGCTTCCCCTCAGAAAAGAGCAGGCTTCCCATGGAATCAAGCACACACAGCATAACTAACTTCAATAAGTTCAGGCACCATGTCAAAGCTTGTCACTCGTGTCAACCCTGTAGGAGAAGAAGGATCTTACAAGCAGGTAAAATACCAGAGACAGCCTCTAGCCCACTGGTAGGATTCCCACAAGAGCACTAAGCTACATAACCATAACATAGATGCAGAGAACCAAGGTCAGACCCATGACTTGCTGGAGACCCTCAGTGATATTCCTGTCTCTCCATAACTCCATCTTCAAGCACTAGATTACAGTGATGTGTCTGTGCTTAGTCTTTTACTCGTGGCCTGAGTATTCTGAATCATGGCCTTATGTTCACAGGGTAAACTCTCTTACCTACTGAGATGTCTCATAAACTCTGTGTCTATTCTTTTGGAATCAGTAATGGTGGGGTGTAATTTGAAATTTTACAGTTCTAAATTTTGACAGTGATGATGTTTCTGCCTGCAGGATTTTATTTTTAACAGGCTGACCAGGAGATTAATGAATTCTATATATTGAGGATTTATATATTACACTTGCTAATATTTTCTATGGCTAGGGTGGTGACATTCTTTCCTTTTTTCTGCTTCCTTGATAGACGTTGTATATTCCAAGATGTCTTTCATAGTGTGTCTAGTTGAGTTCTGAGTTTATGGTGGTACTAAAGTTGCCAAACATTGGTTGAGGTCAGTGTAAGCCAATCAGTGGCATATTATTCTTCTCTCAGAGGGACTGATTGGGAGAGACACAAAGCACACTCCACAAGTAATTAGCACACACTGTTCCACATGCCAGTAATTGTCTTAGATTTGTCCAATTGCAACAATAGCCAGGAATTTAATTTGATGAGCATTTGGCAAGAAAAGCTCTCTCATTTTGTTCATGAATAAGGTGCAGCACAGTCATGATTGCTCCTGGAAGTCAGGTTGAAAGTTTATGGCAAGGCAACCTGAAGATAATGGAAAGAGAGTGAGCATGTAAAAATGGAAGTTATTTCCAACATAGACAGAATCTTCTCAAATGCTAACAATATTGTTTAATGAGACAACAAGTAAGCTTTTGGCTGATATTTTAATATTGAATGAATTCAAGATAATGGCAACGCACATTAAATAAAATTAGCTTATTTTTCGTGACATATATTCTAGAATATTTGAAAGTTATAAACAACAAATGAATTTCTAACCTTTATTTCTATCCGAATTCCCTAGGTGTATAAAATACTTTGAATGTGATATTCTACATTCTTAAAGACTTTTTCTCATTACTTAATGTATTTAGTTACCTCCCTCCTCTCCTCTCACTCCCATTCTAACATCCCTTTACTCCCTGGTTCCCTCTCCTTCTTCTCAAAGAAGAGGACTTCCCCTCACTTAATGGGTACTAACTACTTCAAGTCACAGCAGGACTAAGGACTCTCTCCTACTGAGCCCAGACAGGGCAGCTTAGCTCTAGGAAAGGGATCCAAAGACCTAAAGCATATAAAGACTCAACCAAGAAATACAATTTCAGACTAATTTCTATTATGAATATGTATGAAAAATACTCTCAAATAAACACAAGAACACATAAAATACATCATCTGCCATGATCAAGTAAATTTTATCCCAGTGATACAGGGAAGATTCAACATACAAAAATCCATCAATGTAGTCTATCATATTAACAAGCTGAAGGAATAAAACTACTTATTCATTTCATTAGAGCTGTAAAAGACTTTTATAAAATCTGACACCCCTCCATGTTAAAAGACTTGAAGAGATCAAGGATATAGTACAAATACCCACAATAGAGGCAATATGCAGGAAGTCAGCAGCCAACATCAAATTAAATGGAGAGAAGTTTCAAGCAATTCCAACAATGTCAGGAGCAAAACAAGGCTGTCTCCTCTCTGTATGTCTTCAGTATAGTGCTTGAAGTTCTAGTTAGAACAGTGAGACAATAATGTAGATCAAGGGGGTGCAAATTGTCAAGGAAGAAACCAAAGCATCGCTGTTTGCACTTGATATAATATTATACATTACTGAACTGAAAAATTCTATCAGAGAAATCCTACAACTGATACACACAGTCAGAAAAGCTCTGGATACAAAATTAACTCAAAGAGTAAATAGTTCTCCTTTATAGAAGCAATAAATGACTGAGAAAGAAATTAGGGAAAGTATACCCTTCCTATAGCCACAATAATGAAAACACATTGGGATCACTCTAAGCAATCAAGTAAAAGGCCTGTATAAGAACTTCATGTCTCTGAAGAAAGAAATGTAAGAAAATATTAGATGGATAGTTCTTCCATGTGTATAGATCAGTAGGTTTAATACAGTAAAATCTGCTATTTGACCACAAGCAATCTACAGATTCCATGCAATTTCCTTCAATATTCAAACACAATTCTCTACAGACCTTGAAAGAACAATTTTCAAATTCATATGGAAAAACATTCTTATAGAACTTTAAAGTTATCATGAAAATTTTTGATGCAATTAACCACTTTCAAGATGCACAAATGAATTTTATTTATCCTTTATTTCAATTTGGAAAGATTAATCCCTTTTTTGACTCACATAATTCTATGGAACAATGCATAATAAGGACATTTCATATGTATGTGTTTTATTTGTAGAAATATATTTCTGCCTTTCATGTATGCATCACTCTGTAACTTGCTTTTTGCAGTAAATAATACATTCTGGAACTTGTATTTGATACAAAAAACAAACAAACAAACAAAAACAAAACAAAAAAATTTATCATGACATGTTTACAAATTCAAAAAGCCATATATCCTTTTGATAGGTTTTGTTCTTATCAAATAATAAAAATATATGTAAAATGTTTATAATTATTTTATTTGCAAGCGCCTCAGAAGACACTTTTATTTTGTTTTCACTTTTTAATAATCAATTACCTTGAAATGGACTGTCGGAGGATATTTTTCTCTCTCAAATGTGTGTTTCCTAACCAATACACAATTAGGTACATTTTTCAGTCCTGGCTTAGTGGTATTCACTTCTACTAGAACTGAATAGGCTCATTCAATAATATGAAATACATTTTGGAGATAGATCAAGGCATGTAAACTGTGGCTACTGAAGAGTTACATAGATGCATATTTGGGTATTTCAGACACCTCCTGCCATACTAGAAGTGGCCCTAGCAGAATAACCGTTTTGTGTCCCAGCAGTGCATCTGACTCAGTTCTGGAGAACACGGTCCTTGAGGACAGATGTTTCCAGGAACATGCTACTTTAACTGGAACCAGGGGCTCACTGAAACTGTAAACTGCAGCCAAGCACTTGCTGTTCTAGAGCAGCATGATGTTTGGGGGATCCATGCTGTCTCGATGGATATACTCCAAGGATAATCAGGTCTTCTATAGCTAACAGTCAATTTAGACAAAGATGTGCATTCAATTGCAGCTCTAAATTGAATTTATCTGTAGTATTTCTTGAGAAACCCTTCTATAAAATTTTATGATTTTAGAAAATCAAAGCTGTAATATGGAACAACATGAGAAGAGGTAATCTGAATCACCTTAATTATGGTAATGAATCAATTTTAATTAATTTTTGAAATATGATTTTTTCAGTGTTACTCAGTTTCAATTTTTATTTTGTTCTTATATGGTTATGCAATGAATATATAAGCAATTACTTTCCCCCAACATGTGTATGTATATGTGTATGTGTATTATGTGTATGTGTATGCATATGATTGAACACCAAATTTTTAGTTAATATTTGTTTGTGTGCTGATCATGAAATATTACCTCTGGCAGGAGCAACCACGAAAACTTATCATCAGAAATTTTAACATACCAACGTAACTATGAAGTCAAAAAATATCATAGTCAAATACCATATCATTTTCCAAAAATAAATGTTCAGCAACAAATTGTACTTTATATTTCTCAACAGAGAACTACAGGAATCCACACCAGCTAAGTTCTAGATTTCAGGCTATGAGTGCCAGTGGGAACATGTTTTGCAACCTCTGATCAGTCCAAATGATGGTGTGAGTTGCCAGGGGATAGGGAGAGGAAGGCAGAACTACCTTGTTTAAATTGAAAGCTCATTAGTTTCTGAAAAACTTTCTATAGGCTAAGAGCATAGAATTAAAATCTACTTGTATTAATTATGTTTCAGCTTCTAAGACGTTTTGACGTTGTTATTCAGTTACTGCTTTGGATTTATATGCCCTCCAGCAGTGTATATAATCTGTTCTTTCTTTGTTCACATAGAAGATAATGGCTCACGCACGCACACATGTTTTAAATTGTGTCCATGTAGCAAGCACTAAAATTTAACTTAATGTAATTAAAACTGCCTGATTAGAGCTAAGGTAATAGTGTCTATTGATACATGTGGAAAATAATCAGTTCATTCATTTTGAGAGGTTATATAGTTACATATTTTGACAATATTTTTCTTGTTTATTTCGTTAATGAAATATTTATATTTTCTGTGTAAAGTGTAAATATATATAATTTTGTGATAATTTGATGTTTCCAGGTTTTAAAATAGATTGTTACTCCAATCTGGTTTGTATATATAAAATAACTTTAATAGTAAAAGTTTCCAATGTGAGTTTCAATTATTCAATCATCAATAAATGTAGGAATTATAAATTTATTATTAATTGTGCTTTTGTTTCTGTTTTATAACTCTTTGTTCTTCAGTGATTTTTCAACTGTTTATTAATTTGAATAAGAAATTTTATATCTGTGTATATATTATTTCATAAGCCAGTATACACACACACCCCAACAATATCACCATTGAGTAGAATACAATAATATTTGTAACATATCAAGCACCACCAGCAAAAGAAATGTCATCATTTTAATTTATATTAATTCAAGTTGCACCAGATTGAAATTATATATCACTGAAGGGATTTTTTTTCACATCATACTAATTGCAGACAGTTTAAACTCTTTCATGTTTCCTTTAATGAATTTGCACAACGAATTTCTCCAAAAGATATGTTTACATCTTTAGTTCATTTTCAGAATCTCTAGTTTTCAGAATTAGTTTCTTATAATAAATATGCTTTCTAATTCATCTGAAATAGTGTAGACTACATCCTTTTTTCTTATTTTTGATTACAAATTTCTCTCAAATCATTGGATATCTGAAGCTTCTCCTGGAATTATTTAGTAGTATGATATTGACAGCTAATCTTTTTTGTCTGTTCCTCCATTTAGCACTTGAGCAACATGTTTTAGAATGAGAAGCTGTATACTAGCCTCTGTCTCTCCTGCAAGGTATCTAGCTCATTTAAAAGAGATGAGGGTTTTTGTTTTTTTGTAAATTTTAAGATTAAAAGGATAAAACGATGTTGGTAAGAAAAAATTGTAATTACATTTTACATATTAACTATACATTTAATTAATTACATCCTAAGGTTTAGGAACAGGTGTTGAAATAGAAATATAGTTTCACAAGCTAAAGAAATGCTATATAACTTCTTCCAGTTTTGAAAGAAAAATCAATGATTGTCTTTGAATACAGTGTTTCCATGCTTATAGGCTTTAATATTGATATTTATTACTATTTAATCTCTTGTCTACATTTATCTTACCAAAAGCACAATTATGTGATGCTTAAATCTTACTCAACTCTGAGGATTAAAATACTTAAAATGTGTATTTGACACATTCCATACTGCAATACTGTGAAACATAAAATAATCTCCTATTTATTGAGGTAAAATGTACCTCTTTGATACCTAACTAATTTTTACCTTTGGTTATACTAAACCTTTTTATTTTATTTGAAGAATGTGTGACACAGGTATTCATAGAGTGAATTGAAATTTATGGTACCAGTAACATAATAATTTTCCCGGTAGGGGTAGACTGTATGTTCATCTTATGAGTTCAAATAACTCACTTCAGTTCACTGTGAACCAATAAATGACGTATAGTGGGGCATAGGCAGAAGTTTTAATTGTGAGTTGCATAAATAAAATTAAAAAAAATCAGAGCTGTCTTCCAATGATAGACCCAGAAAAGATATTCACTTGAGTAATCAAATAGCTGTTGAGTCTCATGTTAAGAGCTCAGACTTACACTGTCAACACCTGTGCAAAGGAGATAAGCACTCTTAACAAGGATGGAGCATCAAAGCAGACAGAGGAGCCCTGGATGCTCTTCACAAAGAACAGCAGGAATATGAAACTTAAGATACACTTAGAAGAGAATAACTTGGTGAGGGCATTACCTTGTGAACATAATGCAGAAGAGTGAACCAAAGGGAAATTTACATAGAAAAAAAAAAAGTTAAGGCAGATTGAACATCAAAACTCTTAACTGGTAATCATCAAAACGGCTTTGATTAGGTTGTGCAAAATATTGCTCATGTTTGTTTTACACGTAATGAAAATTGTTATTAACGTCCTGTTGAGTGAAATAATTAAAAAAGTAAGAACCAAATATCCACGTTCCCACACTCCTGCTTCTTACTCTGCCCCAGTCGCCTGGCCGGCCATGAACCAAAGATTCATGAAGATTCACTGGCCCAGAGCTCCAGAACCATCTTCACCCAGCTCTCTAGGTTCCCAGTGGATGGTCACTACCACGTCAACCCCATGCTTCAAATCCCTCATGGCCTTTCTGGTGCACATCTGGCAAACTCACGCTTTGCTGCCATACCATTCTCTCTTGAACCCAGATGAGCTGCCTTGTGAAGGAAAATGCAACACAAACTTAGTTCAGAAACAATGGTGACTCAATCTCTGGGCACAACATCTAAAACCTAATCTGGTAAGCCTTATTAAAATCTGATCCCTCCATTGGTGGATCCCTGTGGACCTGCCATGATGCTAGGAAATTCTGTCAGCTACATCTTACCCCATTGCTGCCCGAGCTCCAAAAGGAAGTAACTCTCTTCTGCTTCCTCTCTTCCTCCATCCAACCCAGAAGTCTCAACTACTCACCAGGTGATTTGCTCCCCTTTATTCATTAGGGAATTGGTGCACAAGAATAGCACCATGCCCATCCACAACAAGGTCTTAGCAGTACAAAGTCCAAAGGCAATGCAAAAGACTGAAGACTACTGTTTTTCTCTGCATCCTTTAAATTGCCACTTTCAATCATTTACTGATGATCATAGGGTAACCATTGTTGGGGGTCATAAATAACATGTATGTCATAAGTGGCTCTAAAATATAGATATCTGACTTATATAAAAAGTTAGATGATTGGCCTGGAGAGATGGCTCAGCTGTTAAGAGCACTGACTGCTCTTCTAGAGGTCCTGAGTTTAATTCTAAACAACCATGTGTTAGCTCACAACCATCTGTAATGGAAACTGATGCCCTCTTCTGGTGTGTCTGCACCAGTGTAGCTATAGTATACTCATATAGATAAAATAAGTCTTTTTAAAATGTTGGGTCTGGTGGGCTGACATATGGCTGCCTAGCCATAGAGGATTGCAGCAGAGCTACTGATGGTGTTTCAGGAGAGCAGATCTCTCCCCAAGTGTTACAGCTTTTATGACAGAAGCTCTCAGACAGATGGTGGACTAGTTCTCACACACCTTTAAGTCCCTGGGTAGGAGTTATATACAGTTCTTGGGGTGATTCAGTGTTTGACAGCAGGTAATGTCCAAGACCATTGACTTGGACTGAGAGCTTGGGGAAAACTCATTTACATGTGGGAAGGCTTGGTGCTGCTCTTACTACTTGACTGATAGCCACACACCATTCCTGCTGAGGGGGGTATCTGTGGGGGGGCTATAACTGTAACAGGAGCCAGGGGAGCCCAGGGGCCGGTGACCAAACTCCTTCAGTCCCATATAGGTGGAAACCCCGCCTACTAGGTTGCCAGGGTTCAAAGTTGATGCTCAACCTGGGACCAGGCTGCCTGTGCACAGCTCACCTTCTGACAGCATAGTAAATACATCTTTGTAGTAAATAGTTAGTAAATAAGTCTCTTTTGTTTGTTTCTTTGGGTCTCTGTGTTGCAGCTACCACATTTAAGACAAACTTTGTAGTTCATCTTATACTGTTGTGGTTTTAATAGTCTGTAAAATGCTGGAGTATAGTTTGATGTAGTGGCTTCATATGAACTTGGGATTTGTTAGCTATGTATCACCCTAACAGAAATCTTATATACAAACCCTTCCATCCAAATCTGGGTAATTTCTCCAGATTAGGCTGTCGATTAATACTCCACATCCTCTTTTGTTGTTCATCAGGGATGGAACCCTGCGGAAAGGACTGATGGATGTCCCAAGCAGGTATTGTCACAGTCTTTCAAGTAGGGATATGAGAGGGGATGCCAAGAGTTTGAATTAAAGTTCTGCATTAACTTAAGTCAAAGTAGGGAAATAGAACTACATCTATTCAACATTATTCTATGCTGTGGAAATCTGTGCCTTCTGACATGGAATTATATTCACTGGCTTATCTTCTTTTGACTTTATAATTTTCTTAAATTTTAATACAATAATTACACATCAAAGCTAGTTCTGGAATAAAGCTGAGTAAATAAGAAGCGGATGTTTGGGTGTCTCATTTGTTAGTTAACATGATATTGCTATTGGAATTTTCCACTCTTGTCATTTATTTCATCTCATAGAAATTTCCTGAAGAATAACTTGGTTTTCAGACATAATACACATAAAAAGTAAATAGCATACTATAGACATAAAAATAAAATAAAGTATGTCTTAGTTTCTATAATAAGGTCCAACTCTAAATTACTGTGTAACATGGTTAAAATCTTATCCAGTAGAAAATAGATCACTTTCTCATCAAACACACACCATATGTAGACTAATCACTGACCGCCCATTTGCTAATATAATAGTAGATGCTCAAATTCAATTTTACTTTACAACAAAATAATGGTAGCTCTATTCATGTGATCTGAGGAGAAACTTTTTTTTCTGTACCATTGGATCTTAGAAGAGTTTAAGCCCAAGAAAGATAACATTTACTTCAGTGAGATTAGTTTTCTTACGAATACAAAGTATTAATTCTTTTACAAAGCAAAATATTTTAGCATGTGTTAGATTCATACTTTTTTATTTTACATAAATTATTGCATTTAAAGTTTTCTCTGTCCAACACAAGAACAGTTGGGGGTACTTAGAAGGCTGAGATGGGAGAATCACTTGGTCTCAGGTATACATGGAAATCTTAGGTAAAACAGAAAACAAACACCACAGAATCCAAAGAAGTGGATCAGAAGTAGACTTATAGCAAAAAATTCCAATTTCAATGTGCTTTCTATGTCATGGGAGAGTGATAAAGCAATAGGACTACCCTATAACAGTCTGTTTAAACAGAGAGGAGACCTATAGCTATAAATCTAAGAGTTATATCAGAATCACAATAGTCTTCTGATCATCTGAGTTTTTAAGTGAATCAACAGTATCTTATAACCCTTTGAGAAGAAAATATAGAACATCAAAAATAAATCAACATCAATTCTGGCCATCTTGCTGTATTCAGTCAACTTTTTACTTTCACAGCTATTATTTAGGGCATATGTCTAATAGGTCCTGCTCAGAAATCTGTGATCCTGAGGAAACCAATACAAAAAATTCACAGATCCCCAACACTAATGAAAGTTTTCCAATAATAAGTAACAATAGAGTATTGTTGGTTTCATGTCAAAAAATCAAGCAATCCCATCCCTTTCAGTCCTGCATTATTTTTGAATGCTTTGTTATGTAATATTAATGGTTTTGAGACTGGATTGCTTTATTCTTAAAATAATCAATAATGAATCTATGTATTAGAGTTCTCATTAAATTGATCAATATCTTTGTAATGGTTCACATTTGTTTGTGATTCATGGGATAAAAATCTATACATATAATTTCTGATAAAATACAAGAACTGAAAAAATATGTGTAATCAAAAAGTACTCTTCAAGTATTTTGTAGACTATCATTGCTAACATATGTGTGTTCACATCACTGTCCTTAAAGAGCCATGCACTAACATTGATATATCTGCCTTTTCTGTTAAGAAACATGCATATATTTCTGCTATATCTTGAAACACAGTAGTGCCAGAAACTGGAATATGGAAAGTATAGTTTATGGTTTAGGATTAGCCACTATTATTCTAAATTTATTAAATATACACAATCATATATAGTGTATGATTTCAGGTTCTCTATTTGTAAAATTATAGCTTTGGTCTAGATATTCATTGATTTGTAAAATTATACTACTAGACTACAGAAAATTATGAGGTTGTACGAAGTGATAGTTAAAATCATTCACAATTCAAAAGCATATCTGTAAATGTGGAAACAAATACATATACATGTATATGATTTAGGAAAGTCAAAAAATGCTGAATTGATTAAACATTATGTAAAACTAAGTAAGAATAAATATTGTTATTCTTTTATTGGTATATGCACTATGTGCTATATAAAACAAGGATTATTTTGCATTGATCTTAGCACTTCCAATTATGAGCATACATTTTGATAATTATATTTTATTTACTCTTCAACAGGCCTTGAACTATCTGTGGAGAATGAATTGCAATGTTGATTCATCAGCAACATTACACTTGCGCACAGAGATAGGAACTTCTTTTTAGATAAACATGAATACTTAATTTTGACATTACCATTTCACATATAGGCTTACGGTTTAAAAGCATTATGTTTAATAAAATTTGGAAATTTTGTAAATCTTCAATGAGGATATAAAACCATGAACATGAGCACACCTTTTGCTTTATTTGTAAAAATACATTTCTATATGTGATAAAATAATTGCTAATTATCTCTGTAACTAAATCCTGAGTATTGGATTTTATATATCTCCAAATGTTCAGGCTAAAGGCACAATTGTTTGAAGTAGAGAGCAAAACTCCTAACATGTTAGGTCTATACTCATTATTCAGAGTTTCTTTTTTCATCTGATAGTACCCTCCCTTACCTTTGTGTTTCTTTTCTATAGGTTTCACAAAGTCTTTCATATTTCTTGTTTATGTGGTCTAGTACTTATCTTTGAGTATTGATTTTCTAATTCATGCTTTACCCATTTTACTTGAAAGCAAGAATGGGTTTTGTGGGAAGAAGGAGGTAATGGAAGGGGAAAAGTTTTAACTATATTATATTCTTGAAAAATAAAAGAAATAAGAAGTAAGGTAAGTAAGTGAGGTCTAGTGATATAAACAGTGTCATTACATCATTATGAATCCTACAGGTATGCATGAACAAAATGGAACTGGTCATATTCCCAGGCTCAATTAATGTTGTGTGACAGAGTTGACCCCAAGAGATTTTCTAGAACATATATTATCTTTCCTAAACAAATGAACATTTTAAACATTATGGCTATTTTTTTTCCATTTCATACTACAGAATCCATTACAGATGATAGAGATTAGTGACTTGATAGAAATTCACCCAGAGGAAAATTCTGTCATTAATGGCTACAAGACAGATGGATCAAAAATCAAACACCCAAGAGTAGGCTTGAGTATTGTGTATGGTCTCTGCTTTCAAAGATAATGTAGAATGGAATATTACAACGAACAGAAATCTCCAACAAACTGGTCATAAAGCCCTCAAAATTCTTCTAATAATTATTGGTGCTGCCTACAGCAGAAATGTGAGGTAAGGTGACAGGTGACCTTTGTGTTTGAGTCTGTAAGCCCCAAACCTAGGTAACTTTTGTATGTATAGTAGAAGAATAATAGGATATCATAGGCTTGATGTGGAAATTACATAAAACTCTGTCATAATGCACTCTCCAGTCAGTTGTAGAATTTAAAAATAGTAAATCTGGAGGCTGGCAATTGCCTCAGTGTTTAAGAACAGTTAATGTTCTCTTAAAGGACCAGGGTTTGGTTCCTAGCACCCACATTAGGTCACATAAAGTCATCTGTAGCCCCATTTCCACAGGCAATTTGACATCCTCTTCTGGTCTACATAGGTATCTATCTACATGTAGATGAAAATCACATAGACACAAAAATACACAGGTACCTAAATGTGAAGAAATCTGAAAAAAGAATCATTTTAAAATAACTAATATTAGCAAGAGAGATGCTCACAAATAATTGTACCTTCACCAAGTGTGTCAACCTGAGTGTCTTGTCCAAAACTAACTTGAAAAAGACAAATCTGACTACCATAATTTGACATCTGATATCCAACCCTGCATAGTATAATATTCATTCTGCATATATATTATTCATATAATAATGTGCCCATGTCAAAATAAAGTAAATTAAAAATTTACCAATAACAAATTAAAACAATAATTTGGCACAATAATTGGTATCCACAGGCACTATATTTTCATATATACTTTTTAACAAATTGTTCTGTTATTTTTCAATAGGCTCATGGCATGTTAATGTGTGTCTAATTATCTATTTTAAAATATAGAATATATATAGAATATATATAAAATATATAAAATTTTCTGTTATATATAAAAATATTTTGATAACTTTGTCCATTCCTTGTTTGTTTTTAAACCTTGTGCCTTTAGGGAATAGGAAAGAAGACTGACATCTCTTTTCATTGAGATTTCCAACTCAACTCCATTTTTATGGCATATGACATGCTAGAGAAATGATCACATTATGTAATTATAAATTTTATGTGAATAAAGTCCAATATTTTGTAATACAAAGTTTTTAGTGTTAACCAAGTGCATTTGAAACTGTGATTATGGTTGTCTCCTGAGTGAATCTGCCAGAGCCTCACAAATACAGAGACGGATGCTCGCAGCCAACCATTGGACTGAGAGTGGGTTCCCCTATGGAGGAGTTGGAGCAGGGACTTAAGGAGCTGAGGGGATTTGCAGCCCCGTGGGGGCAGCAACAGTATTAACTGGCAAGTCCCACTTTCAGAGCTCCTGGGGATTGGACCACCAACCAAAGAGTACCCTTGGCTCTGGCCACATATGTGGCAGGGGATAGCCTTGTTGGACATCAATGGGGATGAGCAGTTCTTGGGCCTGAGGGTGCCTCATGCCCCAATGTAGTGGAATGCCAGAGCTTTAAGACAGGAGCACTCTCGGAGAGGCAGGGGTATGGGGAGACAGGATAGAGGATTTCTGAAGAGACTTGGAAAGGGGAAACATTTGAATTGTAAATAAAGAAAATATCCAATAAAAAAAAGAATCTCAGTTGCCGTGTAGTTTATGTTTTTTACAATGAATTGAGGGTTTCCAGTCAATAATCTATATTTACTTTTGAGTTTGTGTTGTATATGAAGTATATAATAATCAAATTATTAAAATGTAAGATAATTATGCCAATAGATTTTTATAATTAGTATTGTTAGTTATAAATCTACATTGAGAAAACATAGACTTCTATGTTTGTAGATTCTGAAGCATAAAATGTATATTATATCAGATAAAATGTTTTTGATATAATTTTATTTTCTACACTTTTTACTTAATTTCATTATCTGTGGAAACCATAAGAAAACATAGCAGAATATTATGGTCAAGGATGCAATAAGTATTTTCCACCTCTGTGATTTATTACAATACAATAATTAAATGTTTTCTAAAGAAATCCAATAAAAGGTCTTATATTAAAATATCTATTATACATAAATTATTGTGTAAAATACCTGTAATGAGAGACATTTTATTGTAATTCCTTAATACATTCATCCTAAAACAGAAACAAAAACACAGACTGAAACCTTTATCATAAAAAGAAATAATTAAAAAAAATCTAGTTCACTCTAGTAATAAAAATAGGTTGACAATAAAAATAAATTTTCTGTCTTTTTCACTAATCAAATTATAAGACAAGTTGAGTCCACTACATCCTAGATGATCTATGTTGAAATATATTCTGGAAAATATGCTACAGCAATGTCTCAAACTGGGAAATAGCAGTATTCACAATGCAGGTTTTACTGGTAAACAGTTTAATTTTTCACCCCGTGGATTTAAATTCACCACAGTTTTGTATAATAAGAAAA
This sequence comes from Apodemus agrarius, assembly GCA_964023405.1. NCBI lineage: Eukaryota > Metazoa > Chordata > Mammalia > Rodentia > Muridae > Apodemus > Apodemus agrarius. Next base: position 43,645,232 of record OZ030023.1, read on the forward strand.
GCCTTATTTCTTTTAATCTGCTTTGAATTTAATATGCTATGTCTTTCTTGCAATAAGTTTCTTTTATCAAATAAAATACCTCAAAACACCACAGAGCTTTGAGAAAGTACACTCTGCCAAATATTATCTTGCCCTAGTCATATTTCAGGCGTTGTCATTAGTGTGTTGCTGTAGTTTATTTTAACTTTTTTTTGTAACGATTGTTATGACCTTGGGCACGAATATGCTCATTAAAAATTAAATTGCTTATTATAGCCTGGCATCAGTTTCTTCTTTGATCAGAAAGCACAATAGGTTTCTTGAGTGGGTTTACCTGAGAAATATTCTAGGAAGGAGACTACAAAGTACAAGCTTACTAACCACAGTGTGAAATAAAAGTCAGGAATGCTACAAAGGGGCAAAATAAACATTTTGGATAGAAAATATAAACTATAGACTCATAACGTAAAATTATCTTTTTGGCTCATTAAAGTATCACTACTTAAAAGCACAGTTACATGTTTGTTTACATAAAGCTATGTTCTACAACTCGTCATCTCCCTGTGATAATTCATTTACCTTACTTTACCTCTCTCTTTCCCTGTCTGCAATGAGAGCACACCATAATAAATACTTGAGTAATTCTGCTGCAAATGAAATCATGTAAGTGGTAATTTGAGATAGTTCTTAATTTTAGTAGCTCAAGATTCGAAAACCTTTCTAAAAATCTTAAGGCAGTTATTTCAATGTCGTGGTTGTATTTTTATACTTTAAGTTGTTGTCCCTCTTTTTCATGGAGTTTTATTGTGATTTCTTTCAACATTTGGGCAGAGAAATAAAAAAAGATGGAATGAATTGCAAAAACGATTTTCAGTAGATTTCATATTAAATGTAGTAGTCAGAAAATTCTCACAATGAATAACCAGCATATTTAGAGTGCATCAAATCTTAGTGGCTGAAATTTTTTAATTAATTGAAAATAGCGCATCTCTCATACAATACATCTCAACCACTGTTTCTTCTTCTCTAGCTCCCATCTTTGTCCCAAGTCTCCTTTCCCAAAGATCCACTGTCCTCTTTTTCCCTTCATGGAGAACAGACCTAAAAGAGACTACAGCTAAACAGGACAAAACAAGGTACAATAAGATGGTTGAAAGCCCCCATATCAAGGCTGGACAAGGCAACCCAATATGATGAAAGAATACCAGTAGGAGGGGTAAGAGTGAGGGATACACCATATACCTCTCTTAGGAGGCCTACAAAACCCACCAAGCTAACCGCTATAACATATGCAAAGAACTTGATGCATACCCACACAGGTTTCTTGCTTGCTACTTTAGTCTCTGTCAGTCCATGTGGGTCCTGCCTAGTTGATTTGGCAGACCTTATTCTCCTGATATTCTCCATCCCCTCTGATTCCCAACAGTTTTCTTTCCCCTCTTCCACGGGGTTCCTGATCCCTGAGGGGAGGGGTCTTATGGAGATCACCAACTTAGATTCTCTCTCTCTCTCTACATAACTTTGGCTGTGAGTCTCTGTACCTGCTCCCATCTGTGTTGAAAGGAAGTCTCTCACATTTTGACTGGACAAAGCACCAATATATGGTTATAGCAGAATACCATTACCCATCATATATTGCCTTTTCTGTTACTGTTGGCCATTCATTGGTTCTACCCTAGGTCTGTGTGCCATCAAATCTCTGGTTCCTGGCAGTGTCAGTCCTGGGCTGCCATTCATGGAGCGAGCCTCTTGTTAGAGCAAACACTGTTTAGCAACATCTACATGTTCTGCAGCCTGTTTAGTCCAACACATCTACATGAAGAACAGATTGTAGGATGAGGGTTTTGTGGCTGGGTGGGTGTCCAGTCTCTGCAGCTGTGGCTTCATTATGTGAATACATGGATACACATTTACATCTAGTCGCTGTCCTTGTGTTAGGTGAATGGACAAAATGATACTTTGCAAACTGAAACGTTTTAAAGATCGCATAAAATGAATTCCTATGTGAAGTTAAAACTTAATATCATGTGAATAAACATATTAATGTTCTATGAAAGTTACTAATTGTGACAAATATTTATGTTCCTCAAAAATACACATCTGAGGATGATGGTATTTATGATTCCATCTGCCAGGACACAAAGCATGATTCCAAAGTGGAGGGGACAACATGGCTATATAGAGAAAGCTTGTCCCATATGTAGCAGAGCTAAAAAGATACAAATAATTTATGATTCATTGTCATTTTCTTGTTTTTGTTTTTGTTTTTTTCTTTTTTTTTAATTCTATATTCTTTGTTTACATTCCAAAGGCTTTCCCCTTTCCCAGTTCCCCCCACCATATGTCCCATAAGTCCTCTACCCCCCCAACTATTCCCCAATCACCCCATCCCATCATTTTGCTGTTCTGGTACTCTCCTACAAAACTTGATCCAATCTTTTCAGGCCCAGGGTCCTCTCCTTTCTTCTTCTTGGGAATCATTTGACTTGCTAATTGTACCTTGAGTATTTAGGGCTTCTGGGCTCATTAATATCCACTTATCAGTGATTGCATTTCATGTGTATTCTTTTGTGATTGGGTTAACTCGCTTAGGAAGATATTTTCCAGATCTAACCATTTCCCTACAAATTGCATGAATTCATTATTTTTAATTGCTGAATAGTATTCCATTGTATAAATATACCACATTTTCTGTATCCATTCCTCCTTTGAGGGATATCTGGGCTCCTTACAACTTCTGGCTATTATAAACAAGGCTGCTATGAACATAGTGGAGCATGTGTCTCTATTGTATGCAGGGGAATCCTCTGGGTATATGCCCAGGAGTGGTATGACAGGGTCCTCTGGAAGTGACATGCCCAATTTTCTGAGGAACCGCCACACTGATTTCCAGAGCGGTTGTACCATCTTGCAATCCCACCAACAGTGGAGGAGTGTTCCTATTTCTCCACATCCTTGCCAGCACCTGTTGTCTCTTGAGTTTTTAATCTTAGCCATTCTGACTGGTGTGAGGTGGAATCTCAGGGTTGTTTTGATTTGCATTTCCCTGATGACTAATGATGTTGAACATCTCTTAAGGTGTTTCTCGGCCATCTGAATTTCTTCTGGTGAAAATTCTTTGTTTAGCTCTGTACCCCAGTTTTTGATAGGGTTATTTGGTTCTTTGAGGTCTAACTTCTTGAGTTAATATTGAGATAAAACCAGCCAAATAAGGCAGAGAGCCATTCAGCATAAACCTAGTGATTAAGAATTTCTCAAAAAAGAGAATCGTTATCCTAAAAAAGATTGTAGTTATAATTCAGGAGATAAATTATACTTCTCTTCTTGATAACTAAATGCAACATTTTACAGTTCTGATATAAAATAAACAAAGAAGAACAAATCAAGCACTGTCAATCTGGTGTTTTAATCTGCCTAAATGAGTTCTTACACAAAAATATGAGGATTAATATCTCTATGTCTGGCTCTGCATTAGTGCTTTTGATTGTTTCTACTTTCTTTTATTATATATCATCAAAGGTTAAATGTATTTCTATTTTATTATATATAACAAGTATTGTATAATATTTGATTAATTTCAATAAAATGTTTACCATAAAAGACAGAGAATAAAGATGGACCACTTGGAGGAGACTGGATATGTTGGTGAGGATACATTTTCATACTTGCTTTCTATGATCTTCATCTTGATACATTTTTATATAGCTACATGAGTTGATAATGTAAATAATTATATGCATTAGAATATTTCTTATGTAATTAATATTTTATATGTAGAAACAAAGAACCTAATTTGTGCTTTAATTAAGGCTATTTTGTTTAATAATAATTTCTTCTCTATTACATCCATCTACATATATAAGTATATGGACTACTTTATTAAATTATTGATAATGTACTTATTAGGAATTTGACTATATATCTTATATAAGTAGAAATAAACCCTTAGGAATTTTCCCGAATTTTGTAGTTAATACAACTGTGATATATTTATGTCCTTTACCTTTGACACATTTGCAAACAATATAAGCAGATGACCCAGGCTAATCCTCTGAAAACACGCTGATATTTGGACCTTTTGACAGACTAATTATATTGCCACAAGGAGGGTTTTTATCTGTGGAATGCTTAAGCAGTTTGCCTAAATTTTAACATTGCTTTGGGAAGACAAGTAGATGCACACAGTTTATGATATATCTTTCTTGGGAGATTTCAGGAAACATATATACAATTAGTCAAAAGAATCTAAAGGAGCCGGGTGTGGTAGTCCATGCCTGTAATCCCAGCACTTGGGAGGCAGAGGCAGGAGGATTTCTGAGTTCGAGTCAAGCCTGGTCTGCAGAGTGAGTTCCAGGACAGCCAGGACTATACAGAGAAACCCTGTCTCAAAAAACCAACCAACCAACCAAACAAACAAAACAAAAAAACAAACAAAAAACAAAACAAAAAACAAACAAAAAAGAATCTCAAGGCAAAATGCCTTTAAAGAATTCATTTGTTATTCTCATGAATGATCACATAACCTAAAATCTAAAAGTTACTCTCTAAAGAAATGAGGAAAATATTGCCTTCTATACCTTAGCCCACTCCCTGTTTCTACTATATGTGGATGCTTGCTATTCATACATGATTAAAATAACTAATAAGACACAGGTACATTTGTACTTCTGACACCATAATGAAACTGTTATTATTTGTTGTGTTCATGTAATCATATAGATTAAGGTATGTATGTATGTATATATATATATATAATAGATTCTATCATATAAGTCATAAGAATCATTAAATAAGATATATATATATAGCTATATGTATACATCATATTATGCAATGAATATATGGTCTGTTTTACATATATAAAATATGTTATTAAGCAAAGATTATTCATTTAATCAATAATATATACTACTATAAACTCTGCATCCAGAATGACAGTGTGTAAGGCACAGGAATATGCACAAATTGAATGAATGTCATAAGATATAAATAAATGTATGTTGTTGTGGTCTTCTACATCTTTGGAATTGTTTAAAGCCTTAAATATAATGATAAAGTTTGGCTACTAACAATGAATTTTTACTTTTAGTATTCAAAACAACAAAAAACAAAGAAACAGATAAATGAAAGAAAGCAACCTAAGTTCACGCTTACTCTGGGTACTTCTTAATAAAGAAACTTCACTGAAAATCAATAAAGTGCTGATCAATGCTTGGGGAAGAATAAGTCAATTTCAAAAGTGTCTGCAATGTCAACTCAATTGGGATTAATGTATTCAAAGAATCTATGGTTTTACTGGATGAACTTAGGGAATTGAGTGTTGATACTGAATGAATATAATTACAACATGCACAGAGAAAAATGAATCATTTATACAACTTCTTAAATAAAATGTTCAGATTAAAATTTTGGGAATTGAAGGTAAGAGAAATTATCAACATGTACATATTAAAACAGAATTGATGCACATTCTATGAACCAAAAAAAATAGAATAACACCAAATTTGTGACAACTAAGACCATGATTTCTTTTAAGGAAAATTTTAAGACACTTGTCAGTAAGTTCCTTTAAGTTATCAAAAGTAACTCAGAGGAAGAAGTTGTTAGTTCACCTTGAAATTTACGGCATATGCTCATGACCCACTCATTCCCCAACTAGAATTTCTTCTTGTGATGTTTATAGAACCTTTGGACACACTATGGGGCCTCATGTGAATGGATCTCTGTTCAGACAAGCCTGAAAGTTTTATTATCCAGAATCACTTTGTATTAATTTCTGATCGGGAGTGGCATGGAACCAACTGGCTCAATGATGTGGCTCAAATTAAGTTCTTTGTTTTGCTTCTTGTCAGGCATTTGATTATAGAAATGACAAAAAATAATAAATCTAACATAATACTCTTAAGTTAAAATTGCCTGTACTAAAGGAGGTAAGAAAGAATTATCACAAAATTGCTATTGTAGTTTATGGCATAAACATCAGATTAGAAAACATAGACTAAATTTTTTGAGATATACAGACCACTAAATACTCAATAATGATAGTACTGATAACATGTTTTTATGGAAAATATATTAGCTTTAAAAAGTAGCCTCTCTGATGCCTTCTTTAGATATTCTCAAGAAAGATACTGAGAATATTTCAGAGGACAGAGTCAAGACTCATAAAAAGGAGAGACTAGGGTGCTCTCCTTCCATAGTCAGTTTTCAGAGCTGATAGGAGATTGACGAAGTAGTATCTTTCTAGAATATTCTTTTTACAAATAGCCTTTATCAAGCTTCCCCTATACATTATAAATGTGCCATTTAAATCTTTGACCTTAAGATTAAGAAAGGTGTATTTATAGCCATTGGAGAGAATATACTATGTTTCTGTATAGGCACAGATTTGGAGTCTAGTTTGGGACTCCTTCATGTTTGCATGTGAAAGAGATATGTCGTTGTTTTGCAGAAGAGACAAGTGTCTGAATAACTATGTGAGTTACTTATCTTCATGATCTTACTAACTTCACCCTTGACATTGTCACTGTGGTAAGGTAAATGATGGCCCCTCAAATGATTTCATGTTGCAGCATCTAAAACCAGTGATCTTTTGGGGGACTAATGACAGAACATGATGCTTGTCATCGACAAGTCTTCTACCAACTGGGCATCCTTATTCTAAAGGAGCACCTTCTAGAGAATTTCTAGGTTTTTATGAGCATAATCATGCTCATCCAATCTTATAAATCGTAGTTTTATTTTTATTCTCTTTTTAGATAACCCTTAAACATTTCTGGAAGGATGTCACTTTTCATTTTACCAATAAATATTCCAAATAATTTTTACTTTGTCACTAGGCTGTGTGTGTATATATATATATATATATATATATATATATATATATATATATGAATATATATATAATATATAATATATATAATATATAATATATATAACATATATAAGAATATATATATTCTTTAAAAACAATCACACCTTGAAGCACTGATGGAGGGTTCAATAGAATCGTTCTTGTGTTGTTTACATTATTTGAAAATTACACAGCCATAATCTATAAGGGGTATAATATTTACAAACAATATAAACTCAAATGATATATACAATGGCATTAATATATTTGGTTTTAATGAATATTTTTACGTTTAAAATATAATTTAAAAGGTTTATATGAACAATTTTAAAGTTGTCCCAGCAAATAATATACTCAAGTTATTTAAAAGTTTGACAAAACTTTGAAACTACAGCATACAATGTTGTCCTTTATATACATTTCGAAACCTTCCTTTGAAATATAATTGTACACTTTTCCTTTAAAACTTTAGCTAATTCCTGAGAAAAGAAGTGATGGAGAGTCCCACAGTTTTGACCTATGGCTTCTGAACAATGTTGCCAGTGAATTTACCCCTCATTGTGAATTTACCACTGATTATATTAGTGGCCTGAGCCATAACCTCTGGGCTTCTCTATTTGTCATCTAAATTATTGGACTAATAATACTCCTTTGTTAGGATGGTGAGAATGAGCTATTTTTTGTTTTAACACAGAAAAGAAATATTCAAATCAGAATATATACTTTATTTTAGTATATCTTTACCTTTAGATACTGAAAAATTTAAAACAACACAAATTCCAAAAAGGGCTTGCGGATATTGACTTTAATGATCACTCAGATCAAATGTTGTAAATTTATTTCAGTTAAAAATTTTCTCCACACTGAATGCAGAAGCCCAGTCTTTAATATTGCATCAATCTAAATTTAAACATGAAATAAATGACTCTCATAATAAATTCAATGCTTTAACATTGCATTCTAAAACACTCGGTGTTTTCTTTTTTTTTTTTTGTTTTTTGTTTTTTTTTTTGTTTTTTTTTTTCATTCTCAACATTTATTTTATTTTATTTTCTATATTCTTTGTTTACATTCCAAAGGCTTTCCCCTTTCCCAGGTACCCCCCACCATATGTCCCATAATTCCTCTCCCCCCCATGCTATTTCCCACTCTTAAACCCCCCCCCCCAAGATTTCTCTGTTCTGGGTCTACAATACTGGATCCAATCTTTACAGGCCCAGGGTCCTCTCCTTTTTTTCTTCTTGAGAGTCATTTGACTTGCTAATTGTGCCTTGAGTATTTAGGGCTTCTGGGCTCATTAATATCCACTTATCAGTGATTGCATTTCGTGTGTATTCTTTTGTGATTGGGTTAGCTCACTTAGGATGATAGTTTCCAGATCTAACCATTTACCTACAAATTGCATGAATTCATTATTTTTAATTGCTGAGTAGTACTCCATTGTATAAATATACCACATTTTCTGTATCCATTCCTCCTTTGAGGGATATCTGGGCTCCTTCCAATTTCTGGCTATTATAAACAAGGCTGCTATAAACATAGTGGAGCATGTGTCTTTGTTGTATGCAGGGGAATCCTCTGGGTATATGCCCAGGAGTGGTATGCCAGGGTCCTCTGGGAGTGGCATGCCCAATTTTCTGAGGAACCGCCACACTGATTTCCAGAGTGGTTTTACCATTTTGCAATCCCACCAACAGTGGAGGAGTGTTCCTCTTTCTCCACATCCTTGCCAGCACTTGTTGTCTCTCAAGTTTTTAATCTTAGCCATTCTGACTGGAGTGAGGTGGAATCTCAGGGTTGTTTTGATTTGCATTTCCCTGATGACTAATGATGTTGAACATCTCTTAAGGTGTTTCTCGGCCATCCGAATTTCTTCTGGTGAAAATTCTTTGTTTAGCTCTGTACCCCATTTTTTGATAGGGTTATTTGGTTCTTTGTGGTCTAACTTCTTGAGTTCTTTGTATATATTGGATATTAGCCCTCTGTCGGATGTGGGGTTGGTGAAGATCATTTCCCACGTTGTTGGTTGCCGTTTTGTCTTTCTGACAGTGTCCTTTGCCTTACAGAAACTTTGTAATTTTATGAGGTCCCATTTGTCAATTCTTGATCTTAGAGCATAAGCTATTGGTGTTCTGTTCAGGAACTTTACCCCTGTGCCCATGTCCTCCAGGGTCTTCCCAAGTTTCTTTTCTAATAGTTTCAGTGTGTCTGGTTTTATGTGGAGGTCCTTGATCCACTTGGAGTTGATCTTAGTACAAGGAGATAAGAGTGGGTCAATTCGCATTCTTCTGCATGTTGACCTCCAGTTGAACCAGCACCATTTGTTGAAAAGGCTATCTTTTTTCCACCGGATGGTTGTGGCTCCATTATCAAAGATCAAGTGACCATAAGTCTGTGGGTTAATTTCTGGGTCTTCAATTCTATTCCATTGATCTACCTGCCTGTTGCTGTACCAATACCATGCAGTTTTTAACACAATTGCTCTGTAGTACTGCTTGAGGTCAGGGATATTGATTCCCCCAGAAGTCCTTTTATTGTTGAGAATAGTTTTAGCTATCCTGGGTTTTTTGTTGCTCCAGATGAATTTGAGAATTGTTCTTTCTAGATCTATGAAGAATTGATTTGGGATTTTGATGGGGATTACATTTAATCTGTAGATTGCTTTTGGCAAGATGGCCATTTTTACTATATTGATCCTGCCAATCCAGGAGCAAGAAATATTTTTCCATCTCCTGAGGTCTTCTTCGATTTCTTTCTTCAGGGACTTGAAGTTCCTGTCATACAGATCTTTCACTTGTTTGGTTAGAGTTACGCCAAGGTACTTTATGTTGTTTGTGGCTATTGTGAAGGGTGTTATTTCCCTAAATTCTTTCTCAGCCTGCTTGTCCTTTGAGTACAAGAAGGCTACTGATTTGCTTGAGTTAATTTTATAACCAGCCACGTTGCTGAAGTTGTTTATCAGCTGTAGAAGTTCTCTGGTGGAGTTTCTTGGATCGCTTAAGTAGACTATCATATCATCTGCAAATAATGATACTTTGACTTCTTCCTTTCCAATTTGTATCCCTTTGACTTCCTTATGTTGTCTGATTGCTCTCGCTAGAACTTCAAGTACTATATTGAAAAGATATGGAGAGAGAGGACAGCCTTGTCTAGTCCCTGATTTTAGTGGAATTGCTTCAAGTTTCTCTCCATTTATTTTGATGTTGGCTACTGGTTTGCTGTAGATTGCTTTTACTATGTTTAGGTATGGGCCTTGAATTCCTGCTCTTTCCAAGACTTTTAGCATGAAAGGATGCTGAATTTTGTCAAATGCTTTTTCAGCATCTAATGAGATGACCATGTGGTTTTTTCTTTTAGTTTGTTTATGTAGTGGATTACATTGATGGATTTCCGTATATTGAACCATCCCTGCATTCCTGGAATGAAGCCTACTTGATCATGGTGAATGATCGTTTTGATATGCTCTTGGATTCAGTTGGCAAGAATTTTATTTAGTATTTTTGCATCTATATTCATAAGAGAAATTGGCCTGTAGTTCTCTTTCTTTGTTGGATCTTTTTGTGGTTTAGGTATCAGCATAATTGTGGTTTCGAAGAACGAGTTGGACAGTGTCCCTTCTGTCTCTATTTTGTGGAATAGTTTGAAGAGTATTGGTGTTAAGTCTTCTTTGAAGGTCTGGTAGAATTCTGCACTAAAACCATCTGGTCCCGTACTTTTTTTGGTTGGGAGGCTTTCTATAACCCCTTCTATTTCTTTAAGGGTTATGGGACTGTTTAGCTGGTCTACTTGATGCTGATTTAATTTTGGTATTTGGTATCTGTCTAGGAAATTGTCCATTTCCTCCAGATTCTCCAGTTGTTTTGAGTATAGGCCTTTGTAGTAGGATCTGATGATCTTTTGAATTTCCTCTGTTTCTGTTGTTATATCCCCCTTTTCATTTTTAATTTTGTTAATTTGGATACTATCTCTGTGCCCTTTGGTTAGTCTAGCTAAGGGTTTATCTATCTTGTTGATTTTCTCGAAGAACCAGCTCTTGGTTTTGTTGATTCTTTGTATGGTTCTCTTTGTTTCTGCTTGATTGATTTCAGCCCTTAGTTTGATGATTTCCTCTCTTCTACTCCTCCTGGGTGAGTTAGCTTCTTTTTGTTCCAGCGCCTTCAGGTGTGCTATTAAGTTGCTAGTGTATGCTCTTTCCAGTTTCTTTTTGGAGGCACTCAGGGCTATGAGTTTTCCTCTTAGCACTGCTTTCATTGTATCCCAGAGATTTGGGTAGGTCGTACCTTCATTTTCATTGAAGTCTAAAAAGTCTTTGATTTCTTTCTTTATTTCTTCCTTGACCAGGGTGTCATTGAGTAGAGTATTGTTCAGTTTCCATGTGTATGTGGGCTTTCTGTTGTTCTTCTTGCTATTGAAGACCACTTTTACTCCATAGTGATCCGATAGGAGACATGGGATTAGTTCGGTCTTCTTGTATTTGTTGAGGTCTGTCTTGTGACCAATTATATGATCAATTTTTGAGAAGGTACAGTGCAGTGCTGAGAAAAAGGTATACTCTTTTGTTTTAGGATGGAATGTTCTATATATATCTGTTAAATCCAATTGGTCCAAAGCTTCAATTAGTTTCACTGTGTCCCTGTTTAGTTTCTGCTTTCCTGATCAGTCCATTGAGGAGAGTGGAGTGTTGAAGTCACCTACAATCATTGTGTTAGGTGCGATGTGTGCTTTAAGCTTTAGTAAAGTTTCTTTTACGAATGAGGGTGCCCTTGCATTTGGTGCATAGATGTTCAGTATTGAGAATTCTTCTTGGTGGATTTTCCCTTTGACAAGCAGGAAGTGACCTTCTCTGTCTCTTTTGATGACTTTAGGTTGAAAGTCGATTTTATCTGATATTAGAATGGCTACTCCAGCTTGTTTCCTGGGACCATTTGCTTGTAGCACTGTCTTCCAGCCTTTTACTCTAAGGTGGTGTTTGTCTTTGACACTGAGATGTGTTTCCTGTATGCAGCAAAATGTAGGGTCCTGTTTCCGTATCCAGTCTGTTAGTCTGTGTCTTTTGATTGGGGAATTGAGTCCATTGATATTAAGAGATATTAAGGAATAGTAATTATTACTTCCTGACATTTTGGGAATTGTTATTATTATTTGTATTTGAGTGGTTCTCTTCTTTTGGGTTGGATGAGATGGGGTTTCTATCTTGTTTCTTCTGGGGTGTTGTTTCCCCCCCTTGTGTTGGTATTTTTCCCCTATTATCCTTTGTAGGGCTGGGTTTGTAGATAAGTATCTTGCAAATTTGTTTTTGTCGTGGAATATCTTGGTTTCCCCATCTATGGCAATTGAGAGTTTTGCTGGGTATAGTAGTCTTGGCTGAAGTTTGTGTTCTCTTAGGGTCTGCATGAGGTCTGCCCAGGATCTTCTAGCTTTCATGGTCTCAGGTGAGAAGTCTGGTGTAATTCTTATAGGTCTTCCTTTATATGTTACTTGTCCTTTTTCTCTTACTGCCTTTAATATTCTTTCTTTGTTTAGTACATTTGGGGTTTTGATTATTATGTGACGGGAAGTATTTCTGTTCTGGTCCAGTCTATTTGGGGTTCTATAGGCTTCTTGTATATTCATGGGCATCTCTCTCTTTAGGTTGGGGAAATTTTCTTCCATAATTTTGTAGAAGATATTTGCTGGCCCTTTAAGTTGTAGATCTTCATTCTCATCTATCCCTATAATCCTTAGGTTTGGTCTTCTCATTGTGTCCTGGATTTCCTGAATGTTTTGGGTTACCAGCTTTTTGCATTTTGCATTTTCTTTAATTGTTGAATCCATGGTTCCTATGGTATCTTCAGCATCTGAGATTCTGTCTTCTATCTCTTGTATTCTATTGTTGATATTTGCATCTATGACTCTTGATTTCTTCCCAAGGTTTTCTATCTCCAACATTGTCTCCCTTTGCGATTGCTTAGTTGTTTCTACTTCTGTTTTTAGATTTTGTATGGTTTTGCTCAGATCTTTCAGTTGCTTGTTTGTGTTTTCCTGTAATTCTTTAAGGGATTTTTGTGTTTCCTCCTTTATGACTTCTACTCGTTGACCCATGTTCTCTTGTATTTCTTTGGGTGATTTTTGTTTCTCCCCCTTATTGGGATTCATTTTTTGCTCTATATTCTCCTGGATTTCTTTAAGTGATTTTTGTGTCTGCCTTGTATGGGCTTCTAGTTTTTGATCTATTTTCTCCTCTATTACTTTAAGAAATTTATCTAAGTGATCCTCAATCTGCATCTTTAAAAGTGATTTTAGATCTGAGTCTTGTTTTTCTGGTGTGTTGAGATATCTGGGATTTAATTGTGTTTGTCTTGCAATGGCTTCTAGCTTTCGATCTATTTTCTCATGTATTACTTTAAGAGATTTATCTAAGTGTTCCTCTATCAGCATCCTGACCAGTGATTTTAGATCTGAGTCTTGTTTTTCTGGTGTTTCGGGGTATCCAATATTTATTGCTGTTGGGGAACTGGGTTCGGATGCCGCCATATTGCCTTGATTTTTGTTAGTAGTGAGCTTACGTTTGCCTTTTGCCATCTGGTTAACTCTGGTGTTAGTTGGTCCTGTAGATACTAGCTGGTGCTTGACCCTCCTGTGGGGTTGTAAGGCTATTTCCCAGCGACTGGGATACCTGAATCACTGTCCTGCGGGGGTCTTGCTCACAGATTGCTGACAGGTGGCCTGAGTCCCCCGAGGTCTTAACCTCAGGATATCCCAGGTATTTGGTTCTGCCTGTTGGACGGCTGCTCTGCACTGCTCCTGCTCAGGGTTCGCTGTCTGATATCCTGTTTCCCCAGGGGTCTTAAAGTTGGGATATCTCAGTTATCTGGTTCTGCCTGCTGGTCCCAAGCTGCTGGGAAGCTGGCTGGGTCCGGTTTCCAGCTTCCCTGCCACTGGCTGGATGGGAGGCTGGTTCGGCCTCCGGCTGGGTCTGGGCACCTGGCACACTGGCTGACTCCGGCTTCCTCACCACCAGCTGGACGGGAAGCTGCAGGCAATATGGCAGCTGCCTGCAGGGAGCTCGGGGTCCGCCCGCGAGTGCAGAGTGCACCCGCTATTCTGTGCCCAACTCCCACTCCAGGCCTGAGTCCCCGAAGGTCTTAAGCTTGGGCTGTCTCGGGTACCTGGTTCTGCCGCCGCCGCCGGATGGTTCTGAGCACCTGGCACGCTGGGTGACCCTCCGGCTTCCCCACCACCAGCTGGGCGGGAAGCTGCAGGCAATATCCGGTGTTTTCATATTTATAAATTTGAAGTTTTCTTGGGTCTTTACACAGTGATATAGTCACATTTTTCTTTTTAATTTTCAATATGAGTATATTAACCCAATTTCTTTAGAACTTACCCAATTATGAATTGTGGAGGAGAGGTGGGGACAAGGGGATACAAGTAAAGGAGAAATTAATCTGTATGATTAAACAGTTTGTTTTCAACAAGAGTAAAAGTGATTAAAAAATAAAAGTGACAATCTCTATCTCATGAAGTGCAGCATCTCTCAGCATTAGAGGGAGTCATTTGAGATTGTGTTTCAAGTTTATTATACACCTTAAAAGCAGCTTTATGTCAGAACCAGCATTAATATTTATGTTAACTTTTCAATTCCTTGTCATATGCTTCAAATAATATATATATATATGTTATACAAGACACACACATGGACACAGGCACACACACATACATATACACCATATATATATATATATACACATATATATGTGTATATATATATATATATATGTGTGTGTGTGTGTGTGTGTGTGTGTGTAAATTTGAAAAAAAACACTCATGTTTTTTATCAGCTAAAACTACTCTTATCTAATGCAAGTAGCTAGTTGAAGTACCTCTTCTATTAGTTAACACAACTCTGGAGATTTATCACTACATAGCTTGCATCAATTACATTTTTCCTTGATTTCCACTTTCACTATATTTTTGAATCATAGACCATAACATAATCTACTTATACTTAATGCTTATGTTGATTAAACCTCTGAGTATTATGGAACAGGCTATATCCATTCTTTACTAAAATTTTTCAAGGACATCTTTAAACCTGACATAAGCCCCTAGTGCATCACAGCTTTATTCTCTATAATGGCAATAAAAATAAAGATCAGAAAGCTATAGCACATATTTACAGCTGCACTTAACACATCCAGGAAGGAACATCTTGACATTGAATGCCTCAAGCAAACTGTGCATAGAAGTAATAGAGTCTATCTCATGTTACTATTTCTACTCGTATTCACTTTAGGTGTTGTCTCTATAAAGACTGTGGTCATAGGGCATCCTTATAATTCCTATGCTCTGCAGCATCAGTTTAGCATTCATTTGTAAAATGAGATTCTACTTACAGCTGGGAGAATTTTATACCTGGTCTTATGAAGGCCAACTTTTATACCACGACAAAAGAGGCAGTCAGATGGGATTTGAACTAAGTCACCTTGAATGTCCTAGCTTTGAACATTCCCTTTTATCTAGAAACATAGCTCATCTCTGCTAATTTAAATTCTCCATTTTGGCCTAAGTAAAGGTGAAGATACACACATAGGCACATGAGAACTGTTCCTGGTTTTGTGCAGATTCACTTACCAAGTACATTAAAAGTGAAAAGTGAATATTGTGATAATAATCTCTTCCTTACTGAAAATTTTCTGTATAACTATGGGAAATACTTCAAAAGAAAGGCTTCTTAAGGTAATTTCTATTGATACTCTGCAAAACTAATCCTTCTCTTAGATCTTTAGATTTTAAATATGAATTTTAAGTAAAAATAGGGCCCACATCAAATTTTAATAGAGTTTGAATAATGTACATAATTATCTTTAGGACATTTGTTTCAAACATGTCCCGAGAGGCTGCTCCGTTAATTCTAAGGGTGTCATGGAAGGTCAGGTTGCTGTAGTGTCTGTGGATTCTGGGTTCCACTTAAGAGTTTAAAAGTCAAAGTAAGGAAAGTGAAAGATTTACCATTTCCTTCTTTCAAAATAAATCTAGTTGTTCTGTTGTAAAAGTAAATTTTGTCTCAAAATAAGGTGCTTATTCATTTCATTTGCTGAATACTAACACTGGAAGCAGTTCAGTTCTATGTGTAAAAAGAATTTGCTATTAAGAACCAAAGGACCAAAATCCTCTACAGATTAGAAGAAATTCTTCTAGGACAAATGTCATTGTATTGAAATAAAAATAATATTGTTGAAAAATTCCATTTTAACTTATGTCATACAATGACAAATCTAATTATTAGTGAAAATCCCACACTCATCTTTTATTGACTTTTTTTCCCAAAGTGGTACAAAAACAAGTAAATAATTAGCAAAAGTTTCAACTTAGGACATGCCACAGTTAGATAGCACTATTGGTAATTTGATAGAACATTAAAAAATGACTATAACTTTATGAATAAGCAAATGAATTTATAAATATATGAAGTAGCTCAGAGAACTAGTGAAAAGACAGGGAAATTCACATTATAAGACCTGACTGAAATCACAGGGCACAGGGTTGAGCAGCTTGGCAACAGTATGCAGAAAATGCTTTTCTGGAATTACGAGGTCACTGGTCGGTGTCTACTCTGTGCTAAATTCCAGTGCACAGACTGAGGGAGCATGATAATCATTTGAAGAGCTCTTAAGACAAATTGTTCCACTGTTAAGATCAATTGATGCTCTACCAAATGATTCAAGTTCAGTCCCCAGAACCCACAGCAGGTGACTCAGTATAGCCTGTAATTCTCATTCCAGACAATTTGAAACCCTCTCCTGGCCTTTGTGGGAATCTACACATGTATGTGCACATTAAATAAGTAAATAAATAAATAAACCCAACAAATGCAAAGACATGAGTGTAAATAATAAATATTTTTAAACCAAATGTCATATCATTATACTATATTATATTATATTATATTGTATTATATTATATCATTTAACTTATATTAATTTATTATATATCATCATTATGTTATAACATTCCTGATATTATTATTGTGGGCAACAGCACACCACCATTGTTTTCTTTTATTGTAAAGGACTTAATGGAAAATACATTAGGAAAAAAACAAAACAAAACAAGACAAAAACCAAAAAAATAACAACAGCAACAAAAACAACAACAACAACAAAATCTGCCTCATGCTCTTAATGAAATAACCTCAACCACTAGTAGGTATCCTATCAGCAAAAAATATTTTTGTTCAAAACACACAATGTGGTAAATATAATATTAATTATTTTCTTTATGCTATTTTAAGTCAACCTAATTTTGATCTGAATCCCTTCTACTCCTTCAACATTAATGCTATTTAAGTAATTTGGGACCATATTAAATAAGCAAAGGCATGTTTTTTCTCAGTTTCCTTTGAAGATCTTTAATATTCCTCGAACATCTATAAGCTATGCACAAGATATATGAAGAAAAATAGCAAAATAAGGATATAAAGAGGTAAATGAGCTACATATATGAAATAATATTTATTTAAAATAGTAATTTTCTAGATTTTTGTATTGCTCTTTTGAGATAATTTTCTTCAGGAATTTTGAAGATATAAGAAAAAAGCTTCAAAACTCTTCAAACTGTGCTAAATAACCTATTATTTGCTTATGTATGCTTTTCATTTTTAAAACAAAATTGGGGAAGAATAAAGACTCATCAAAATCAATATCTACAGTGTATCTTGGTATTTGGCTGCTGTAATTCTTACTTGTACCAAACACAGTCTTTGGAAGGACATTAGCTGCTCAAAGAATTAACTTCACTGAGAAGTATCCTAATAACCTTTGACAGAAAGTAATTCACTCTGTAATGCTTATTTTTTTATTTTTTCTACCATATAGATTAAAAATTTTACAAGATCTATGTCTCTGGCTACTGCAGAAATAATCACTGACAGCCGAAATGCTGACAAGTGCTTGCAACTTGAAACAAAAATCCATTGACTTAGCTTACCTTTCAAGGACATGAACTTTTTAAAAGACCTCTGCAAGGTAAAAGGCAAAGAAAAGAGAAATACTTCAGGAAATGAGTCAGAGACCATGAAGAAAACGCTTCTCTTTAGACCTTGGAGAAATGTGTCATCTAGATTCAGAGTAGCATGGAGATTATTTTAGATTACAATAATAAATTCAGATGGTTTAAGTATTAGACCAAATTTTCCCCAGTTCAGTGTTCAGTCTGCACATGACCAAGGCCATAGTCAGTCAATTGTCAAAAAGAAGTACTATTTTAACCCTAAATATCCAAGCCACATTTTAGGCACAAAAGATTGCTTTATTCTTAAAATGTCCTTTCATAGGAACCATTTCAATTGTAGTTTACTGCATTTGAACAGAGGTGGGTAACAGCCTTTTAATTGGTCTGATGAATACAATTTTCAACCTTTGTTGTAATCCACAAAACAAATTGCTGTCATTCTTAAAAAAAGAAAATTCCATTTGAAAAATAGTTTAAGTTCCTCTTATTTGAGTACTGTTGTGATGGCATTTTATTAACATTCTAAAATAGTGAATAGCATTTATCTACATGGCTCATGGGAAGTGTTAGGATTATTATATAAATTTGAATTGAAGGGGGGAAAGAGTGAAAGGGAGATCCATTTATCTTTACTGATCAATGGGGGAAATCTCGACTTTTTGAGGAAAGAGGTGTACAAAAATTATAATTACTCATCTGAATTTTGCATTTTGTATGAGCTAGGATGGCTGTAAGGGGAACAAGAGTGATTAATCTGTTAATTACATTATTTCACTTACTCAAGAATCAACGACTTGAGACAAGATAAAGAGGATCCTAAACAACACTCAATATTTAAAGTAACTACATAAAAAAACATTTTCATGCAAAGGAAGGCAAAAATTGGTGAGAAGAAACTGAAAAATAAGTAAATAAATCATTCTGCTATAAAGTTTCATAGGCAATTACTCAATATGTAAAACCAAACTGAATGATCATAGGTAGAAATATGGTGAAAGTTAATATTATACATTTCCTTAGATATTATAGAGAGATCATTTACCTCTTTCTAGATTGTCATATACTAATTATTATTTTTTGGTATTTGTATTTCTCTAATTTATTGAAACCATCCACGTCCTGTTCCATTTTGAAGGCAAGTAGTGAGATTGAGCTATTGAATATGTGTGATTTTTTTCATGGCATTCCTTTTACAATATAAGGTCTGTGATGCTTTTCACATGAACCCCCCAAAAGTAATTTTCTGACCTCTACTGCCTGTATGGTTACAGATTTCATAATGAATTTTAACAAATGGCAAGTGCTTTTTGCCAGAAGTTCAAACAGTTCAGAAAAATGTTAACAGCTAACTCTTTGAATATTAGTGAAAATTGATGTTTATCTGAAATAATTTTTTTAAATGAATATGTTTTATGTAGTGTTATGTAGATGAATTTTATTTCAGCAATATTTAAGCCTTACTCCAGCAAGGGATCACATTAAAAAGACCTTCTAGGTCTTTGTGATCCATCTGGATTACAGACATGCCAAACACCTTTAATCCTTAACACAGTAGGTGGAAAGGGTAGTGTTTAGAAGGCTGCCATGTTTTAAAATGACATCTAATTAGGGTGCAGACAAAAGTGGAATTGGAGGAAGATTTGAAAGAAGGAGTCAGAGATAAGATATGCCCAACTGCCATAAGTAGGAAATATGAACAGAGTGAATGTAAGTCAGTCAGTTTGGAATCAGTGCATTGCACTCAGTTCAGTTGAGTCCAGTTGAGTGCAGAGTAGTCAGTTAAATGGAATTCAGTTCAGTTCCATGTAGTCAATGCAGTTCAGTCTGTGAAATTCAGAGGAAGTTTTGTCAAGCAGAGCAATTCCATGAGACACTGAGAGAAGCCAGTTTGAATCAATCAGCTTGGAGAAAAGCTTGAGCCAGCCAGAGTCCAGAAATATCTGGAAAAGGTGAGCTTATTCAGTAATAAGCCTTAGAGAGAACGATTACATCTGGTTAATAAATGATACTTTTTACAATCTTACATCTAGTGACTTCTGGGAACACATACCACTACTGTCAATATATATATATATATATATATTATGCCTGGTATGATTTAGCTTGGTGGGAGAATGTATACATGTTGGAACTGGTGATGGGTTGTGGACTTTCAAAGTTGAACCAAGCTTCTAGTATGTTTCTTCTAAATATGTTGCATTTTGGAAGCATTGTGGAAAAATCATGGTTCACGCTATAAATTTCCTTCTTCAAACAAGGCTTCTTGATTACTTTTATGAAAATGTCACAATGAAGGTTACCTGTCTTGCATCCATCATTTAATTATATAGAGAGTTGAAGTCAAGAGGCTCTACATGCATGATCCAGCCACAGAATTCAGATACTGATGTACCATCTGATTTTACTACATCTTTGTCTTTCTAAACTGTCTGACATTGTCAGCCTGAAAATTAGATTCCTCAACTACAGAGAGCTGTTTTCCAGCTAGTTTTTTCCAGCTGTGAAATATCAGTAAGATATTGGAAGAAGTGGTTCCCTGATTCAGTTTTGTTTTTTTTGTTTTTCATTTTCCTAGAGCCATGTAGTTATTGGGGAGTAGTATAAAAAGGATAATAGTACCAGGCATATTGTATATACTTAGCATTCTTATCTCCAAAATATTCACTTCATCTTCTTCCTTCATATGCCTTTTCAGTTGCTTTCTCTGTACCATAGATGCCAAGCACAAACAGAATTATCAGTTATCATATTCTACAGCTATACTTTTAGTCTCTCTCTAAGCTTGTTAAGAGATATTATCTCTTAACATGACCACCACTTACTCAACTAATCAATATAATTCAGGTTACTATCTTCCCTCAATATTGTTTCATCACCTTTTCTCCATAACCATGTTTGAAAATTTACATATTGTTTGCATACACAAAGAATATTTAAATCACCACAAAGATTTTTAAAAGAGATTAATAGATTTTAAATTGAATTGAATTTATTTCTTATAAAACTCTAGTGATTACCATCTTTGCACTCATTTAATTTTGTTGTAATGATCAAGAATTGATGTACCACACTTAGGAAGTTATTTCCAAAGCATAACTAGTGTTAGTGCTCTCACATGTAAACTTAGAGTGTCATGGAAGAAAGAAATGTCATGGAGCTGGCTGGAGAGATTGCTCTGCAGTTAAGAGCACTGACTGATCTTCCAGAGGTTGTGAATTCAATTCCTAGCAACCACATGGTGTTTTATAAACATCTGTAATGGGATCTGATGCCCTCTGCTAGGTGTCTGAAGACAGCTACAGTGTACTCTTGTATACATAAAATAAATAAATCTTTGAAAAAGAAAGAAAGGAAGGAAGGAAGGAAGGAAGGAAGGAAGGAAGGAAGGAAGGAAGGAAGAAAGAAACAATGAAATGTCAGCATTCTTTGTAAGACAAATGTGAAGGAGACCAAAATAAGCTAAAACAGGGATGATGTGTGTATAAGAAGTCAATAATGTGAGATAACATGGTGAAAAGAATCAATTAATACAACAAACATATTCTCTGTCAATGTTAATGTTACAACATTGTAATTCAAAAACAGAGAATTTTGATTTTTAATTGCTATAAATTTTTCTTCAACTGCCAAACTTTATAAAGGTAATAACATGATCAATTGACAGGTTGACTTCTGCAGAATGGTTTTTCTGGGTCATGAATCTTTAATAGGAAAGATGATCTGTGCTTAAGAATAAAAAACGAGTCATAATACTTTTTTCATATTCCAATGTGTATCTGTATGTGTGTGTTACATGTGTGCACATGTACGAGTGCATATGCATTTATATATAAGAACCTAT
Source organism: Apodemus agrarius (assembly GCA_964023405.1). NCBI lineage: Eukaryota > Metazoa > Chordata > Mammalia > Rodentia > Muridae > Apodemus > Apodemus agrarius. The sequence continues at coordinate 43,666,897 of OZ030023.1, forward strand.
AGAAGGACTAAATGACAATAAGAAAAATATTGTCTCAATCCCTTACCAAAAAATTATTTAATAGATTTGAGGGAATACAGAAAGCTTGTGGTAATAAATTATTCAAGATAACAGTAATCTTAGGATACTTGCAACTTATTTTTAAATACCAGCCTGGAGCACACTTGCATATCAAAATACAGTTAACATTGCTTCGGGCAGAGATTATGCAGTTAAAGTTAAATAACAATTATGCCATTTTTCTTAATTCCATATACATGTATACTTATAATTCACCAAGTCAGTAAAATGAAAAATAATTTAATTATTCAAATAAATGTATTTTGTACTGTGAATTCTCAGTAAATATATAGTTACTTCATCTTTAATCATTAGTAGAGTATAGGGTTAGACAAATTACCTGGTATCTACAACAAATCATATTTCTAAAAGCAATGCTTTGATTTTTCCTAAAATTTCCTTTTGAAATCTCCAATTAACCCTCATATTTGACCTCTAGCATAAGAGAAGCATGTAGAAAAGCCTTCAAGGTACTGGTTAATTGGCTATGCAATTTCTAAGGTAGAAGTTTGATGAAAAATTACTTTTTGAAAATAGGCATGACTCTATGTAAGTATGGGCTTTCTGTCAATGTCTATGTATATACCTTTATATGAGAAGTTTATAGTTTCCTTTAAATCATTTTCAATGGTGTGTCACTCCAGTTAGCAAATATTTTAATATTTATCTGCCAGTTTGCATATCATACTAATGAGGAAAGGATGGCATGGCTTACAAACTCAACACTATTGTTAATTTTTCTCAGATATATTTGTTTCCAAATTTTTTGTGGGGGCGAGGGGAGTGGAATCCTGAATTTATTAATGGGGATAGAGGCTCAATTTTCAGGGCTTCCTTATGGGGAAGAAGGAAGTGCAGAATTTTAATAAATGGATTTCAGGTTTTACAACTGATCCATCAGATGAATGGCACATATTTTTCTGTGAGGAGGAGGGGGGGTGAGTTCTATCATGAACATTATAATCAAGACTTTTATTTGTCATCCAAAATATTCCTTTTACTACTTCTTTTTAAAATTATATTTTTACTTACATTCCAGTCGTTGCCCCATTTCCATTCCTCCCTCCCTCCCACTATTCCTCATCCTGTACTGAACCCCATGCCTCTAAGAGGGTGCTCCTACCCACCTGACCTCCCCAGGCCCTGGGACCTCAAGTCTCTAGAAGATTAAGCAAATCTTCTCTCACTGAGGCAGGTCCAGGCAGATCTCTTGCTACATTTTTTCCAGTGGCCTCAGACTGGCCTGTGTGTGGTCCTAGTTGGTTGCTCAGTCTCTAGGAACTCCAAGGGCTCTGGGTTAGTTGAGACTGCTGGTTGTACTATGGAGTTATCCTCTCCTTCAGCTTCTTCAATCATTCTTCTAAGTTAACCACAGGGGTCCTTGCCTCCAGTCCAGTGGTTGGGTGTAAGTATCTGTGTCTGTTTTAGTAAGCTGTTGGTAGGGTCTCTCAGAAGACAGCCATGCCAGGCTCCCATCTGTAAGCACAACATGGCATCAGCAATAGTGTCAGGTCTTGGTGCCCCTACCACGAGATAGGAAATAAATGTGTTGTTATTAGAAATGCTAATTTATGGGGTTTCATTAGGACAAAATTTTAGCTGAGATTGTTAAGAAATGATATGCCGTTTACTGAATATATTCCATATAATTGTGATTAAACATAGCAAGTCTAGGCAAGATATTAGATCCAGAATCAAAAATATTATAAATTAATAGGACATAGTTTTGGACTGACAACAGTACTTAGTGTTCTACCAAGGCAGAAGAAAATAGTTATGCTTTTCTTATTAGGGAGTAAACTGGAATACAAATTTCTTTGTCAAATTTGAAACAGAGATATAAGAGTATTGTATAGAGTTGTATATACTCTCAATAAGGAGCCTGTCCCAATGTAATTAAACTCTGTGTAAGCAATCATAACAATATGGAGATTGTCCATAATTACACCTAATACTGAGATTCTAACTTTAACATTGCACACTATGCAGAAGGTTCAAAGAACATGGGATGCAGAGAATTAATTGACGTTTTCTTGTGCAAGGAAGAGGATAAAAGGGCCATGGTTGATAAACATATGAAAATGAACAAATTACCTTTCTAACTATTTATAAATGCAACCATGGAAATCTAAAAACACCCAGAATTGATAGTATTTATCTGGCCAAAGGAGGCAACAAGGAAAAATATAAAGCTCAAGAATCACATTGAAATAGGAATAATAGCTTGATATTGGAGGAAATAGAAGGATCAGTTTGAAATATTTCTTTTTTTCAGAAATGCAACTGTAGATAATGGAGAAAACGAAAATGAACTGACATTCAAAGGTTTAAACTCAGCATTTGACATAAGTCTTTTCTAAGAAGAATGTTGCATTAAATTTGCACCTACTACAAAGATAAAAGGGCAAAAAAGCTTTACAGGAATAGTTATAAGATAAAGAAAAATAGTGAAGCATACATGATTACTTTCAACAAATTATGCAGGAAAGAAATTCATATTTCCATAGAATCAGCTCTTATTCAGAAGAATTCTATTTTTCCTATATCAATTAGAACTCTGAAAAAAATGGGGCTATAAGTTAGTGGTAGAAAAGTTGTATTGTATGTAGCTATGATTGCATTGCTAAGAATTGCCCAGAGGACAGTAAGATGCTCTACTGTATCATAGAATGAATTAACTAGGGAAAAATAAAAAACCTTACAGTTTCCACATGGGTAATCTAATGGCAATATTATTGAGGTCCTATTAATTTTTTTCATTACAAAGGTAGACAGTGGGCATTATACCATGTAGGAAACCTGAAGGCCATCCATAAATAAGCAAAAGGACTATCACTTGGTGTTGTGGGAAATAGTTTTTTAAAAGTTTCCAACACCACCACGAGCAAACAGTGGACCACCTGGCTCCAGCAGAGTGATCTCATCTTGGCAGGCTCTATGGGCCAGAACTCCTGAGTCCCTTGGCAGATCTCTGCCATGACAGTCCTAAGCAATGACCATCCACTGTCCAGTCAGCCTCCACACTTCATCAACAAGATAGAAACAAAACTCTTGAAGCTTGTAATTAACCATTCATATTTATGCATCCATAAATTCTCAATTCAGAAGATGCCAATACAATAATTTCAGAACCAACTTATAATGATAAAAGTTGCCAACCTAGATTAGTCAAATTATCCCAATTATTCTAACCTTATGATATCATAACTAAAACCACACCAGTTCACAGTCTTCTTCCTGTCTGTCCTCCTTCATCTTGGCCTTCCCCTTTCTGCAGTGACTCTGTATCTGCAATTCTTATCTCTGCCTCCATTTTCTCTGTTCAATCACAGGTGTTCTGTTGCATTAATATTTAATTTAATAGAACAGGCAAAATCCTGTCCCCAGTGAGGTCAAAGAGCAGATCAAAGAAGCCATCATGTAGTGCTTGTAGTGCATATTAGGGAACATTTAGATAAATCTGCTGGTATTCAAAATCATCTAAAACAGTTATTTAAAAGGCAAAAACTATAGAAATATTTCTAATATTATTTAAGGATACATCATCCTTAGTCATCAGAGAAATGCAAATAAAAATAACTCTGAGATTCCAACCTATACCAGTTAGAAAGGCTAAGATCAGAAACTCAGATGACAGCAGAGGCTGGAGAGTATCTAGAGGAACACTTCTCATTTGTTGGTGGGATTAGAAGCTGGTGCAACCACTTTGGAAATGAGTCAGGTGGTTTCTTAGAAAATTGGACATAGTACTACTTGAGGATCCATCTATATCACTCCTGGGCATATACCCAAAAGATGCTCCAACATATAAAAATGACATATGTTCCACTATGTTCATAGCATTCTTATTTATAATAGCCAGAAACTGGAAAGAACCCAGACGTCCCTCAGTAGTATAATGGATACAGAAAATGTGGTACATTTGCACAATGGCATACTACTCAGCAATTAAAAACAATGACTTCATGAAATTCTTAGGCAAATGGATGGAACAAGAAAATATCCTGAGTGAGGTAACATAGTCAAAAATAACATATATGGTATGTACTCATTAATAAATGGATATTAGGGGAAAAAAGCTGGAAATAACCACAATACAACTTAGAGACCATATGAAACTCAAGAAAAAAGAAGACCAAAATGTGGATGCTTCAGTCCTACTCATAAGGGGGAACAAAGTATTTATGGCAGGTAGAGCTTGGGAGTAAGTTGGGAGGAAGAAAGGAGGGGGAGCAAAAAAGGTAGGTCAGGATCAGGTGGGGGAGAGGTGGTGGAGAAGTACAGAGGATCAGGAAATTGAACAGAGGAGTCTAGCAATGGGCGATGGGATGTGGGAGTAGACACCAGAAAATCCCAGAAGCCAAGAAAACAAGAGGCTCCCAGGATCCAACTGGGATGACCTTAGCTGAAATACCCCATAAAGGGGAGAGAGAACCAATAGAGACCATACCCATAGGTAGGCACAGCCCCCAGTTGAGTGATGGGGCCACCCACCCATCACCAAAAGTTTAACATAGAATTGCTCCTGTCTAAAGAAAATACAGGACAGAGAAATGCAAATCAAAACTACCCTGAGTCTACCTTACACCAATCAGAATGACAAAGATCAAAATCTCAGGTGACAATACATGTTGGAAAGGATGTAGAGAAAGAGAAATATACTAAGTGTATATTAGCCAAAAAGAAAGTACAGAGTACACAAATTAAAGTCCATAGAACTCAAAAAGGTCAACAAGCTGAAGTGCCCAAGTGTGGACTTGTCAGGCCCCTTGGGAGGGAGAAGAAAGCACAAGTGGGGACAAAAAGAGGGACCTGGGAGGAAAAGTGTGAGTGGAGGTGAGAAGAGAACCTGATTTTTTATTTGGTGAGGGAAAAGGTCTGAAGCCCTGAGAGCCAGCAGAAAGAATGTATACAGGCAACCCTGAGAGGTAGGAGGTTGTGGGGACACACCAGAACGAACCAGAGACATGACAGCTGTGGGACTCTCAGGTCTCAAAGGGAGGGGGACCTTAAATGAAATGTCCTACAGTAGGGAGAAGGAACTTATAGAGCCCACCTCCATCAGGAAGACAGGGCATCAAATGAAGGAGTGGGGCATCCCACAGTCAAAACTCTGATCCATAATTGTTCCTGTATGAAAGAATTACAGGGATGGAAGTGGAGAGGAGCCCAAGGAAAAGAAGGTCCTGCAACAGGCCCAAAATTGCATCCAGCTCAAGGGTAGGCCCCAAGATCTGACACTATTACTGAGGCTGTGGAGCATTGACAAAATTGGTCCTAGTATGACTGCACTCCAGAAGACCCAACAAGCAGCTGAAAGAGTCAGATGCAGATATTTGCACCCTAGCAATAGACAGAAGCAGCTGGTGCCTGTTGTTGAATTAGGAAAAGGTTGAAAGAATCTGAGGAGAAAGGCAACCATGTAGGTGAACCAGGATTCTCAAGTAATCTGGACCCCTGAGATCTCTCAAACACTGGACCACCAACCAGGCAGCACATATCAACTGATATGAGGCCCCTAACACACATACAGCAGAGGACTGACAAGCCAGTGTTCATCCAGAGATGATGCACCTAACCCTCAAAAGACTGGAGGTCCCAGGGAGTTTAGAAGTAAGGTGGGTGGGGGATGGGGACAGGGTGGTGAGGAAGAGGTATGGAATGTGGAACATTTGGAAGGTGGACAAGCAGGGGCAGGAAAGAAATCTGGAGTGTAAATAAATAAATTAATTAATAAAATAAAAAATAAAATAACCAATAAATATTAAAATAAAGGGTGCATCATATAATCAAAAGGTTTAGAAAATTTGGAACTCAAAAGTAAACAAAAATAAGTAGAACTGAGAGTATGGTTTCAATATTCATAACTAGTTACAGATAAGTCAGAATATAAGAATTGCAAATATAGTGGAGCATGTGTCCTTGTTATATGTTGGAGAATTTTGGGGGTATTAACCCAAAAGCTCAGAATACACAAGATACAATTCAAAGACCAATGAAGCTCAAGAGGAAGGAAGACCAAAGTTTGCGTGCTTTGGTCCTTCTTAGAATGGGGAAGAAAATACTCACGGGAGCAAAATACAAAGTGGAGAAGAGACTGACGGAAAGACCGTCCAGAGACTGCCCCAGCTGGGGATCCATCCCATATACACTCATCAAACCCAAACACTACTGTAGATGCTAAAACGTGCATGCTGACAGAATCCTGATATAGCTGTCTCCTGAGAGGCTATGCCAGAGTCTGACAAATACAGAGGTGGATGCTCTCAGCCTACCATTGGACTGAGCCCAAGGTCCCCAAATGGAGGAGTTAGAAAAAGGACTGAAGGCGCTGAAGGGGTTTGCAGCCCCAATGGGAGGAACAATAATATGAACCAACCAGTATCCCCAGAGCTCCCAGGTACTAAATCACCAACCAAAGAGCACACATGGAGGGACCCATGGCTCCAGCTGCCTATGTGGCAGAGGATGGCCTTGCTGGGCATAAATGGGAGAAGAGCCCTTGGTCCTGTGAAGGCTCTTGGTCCCAGTGTAGAGGAATTCGAGTGTGTGGAGGTGGGAGTGGGTGGGTGGGTGGAGGAACATGCTCATAGTTGCAGTGGGATAAGGGGTTTCAGGGAGCACGAAACGGGATAACATCTAAAATGCAAAAAAAAATAATAATAAAATAAAAACATAAAAAACAAAACAAAACAAAAACACTCCCCCCCAAATAAGTTATGCAAACTTATAATAAGAATACAAGCTGTTGCAAGTGTAGGATGCTGGTATTTGTAACCAACCAATGAATAGAAGCTGTGGTTGAATTCGGGAAATGCTGGAAGAAACTGAGGAGAAGGGCGACCCTGTAGGAGGACCAGCAGTCTCAATCAACCTGGACCCATGAGATCTCTTACACACTGGACCACCAATGAGGCAGCATACATGAGCTTATATGAGACCCCAACACATATACAGCACAAGAATACTGGGTCTGGACTCAGTCAGAGAATAGCACTTAAACCTCAATATCTCTAGAAATGCAGAGGCCCTCAGCAATTCCCCAGAAATAACAATTCTATATGTAAACATGTGCATGAGAGGCCTGTAAATGTTTATGCACAAAATTGTAATTTATAATTATTAAATAATATCACCAACATTATATGAAATTCATATTCATCAGTAATTAAACAAATGGGTTAGGTTTGTTATAGAATAGTTTAAGGTACGTTACTAAAATTCATTTCAGTGAGCTCTATGATTTGAGCTGTACTGTACCCCAGGAACACAGATGTAAGAATACTGTTTCCTTCTCTACAGAACTTGGTACACATGGGAATCTTGATGCAATCCCCAGCATGGGATAAAGTAAAAATTAAGTGAAAAATATTTCTATAAACTTTTTAGGAAAATAATAAATGTCATATTAGTTTTCATGTATGCATGCAAATATAGGCATATAGAAAGAATATACAGCAATAACTATAAACAATAAACTGCTTTTCAGAGGACAGAAAGAAAAGAGTTTATTTTATATTTATGGTTTCACTTCATTTTAAAACGTTTGAAAGTAATCCACCAGGTATAGTAATTGATGATTTGTAGCTAAACAGCTCTCTCTATCTATGACTTTCACATATGAAGTATGACATGGTGAAGATGAGGAACATTTCAATGGTGTTTTACATCCTCTTCAGAGTGAAAGTGGAGAATAGGAACAACTTAGGGGGGCTATACTCTCCAAACGATCCAAAATATCTAAAGAGACCCATACTAGTGATGGAAGGAACAATCAATTAGACAGGTAGGAACTATTTATACCACCAGAAATTCCATGAAAAAACTGCTTAGCACATATGCCAATGTAAGAAGACATATAACTTGGTTATGATTCCCATAGCTTTCTAGTATTTGCTGCAATTTTATCTGTGTTATAAAACTGGTGACAATATTCATGATATATCTTTATATAAAGATAGTGATTTCTTGGCATGTAAGTGTCAGCACGTCTAAGAATTTAACCTCACTATTGACATATTCTAATTTAATATTAGGTGGTAGTCTCATTTACTTTTTTAAATTTATTTGTGTGTGTGTGTGTGTGTGTGTGAAAGAGAAAACAGACAGACAGAGACAGAGAGATAGATAAAGAGAGAGAGGCATAGGAAGACAGAGACAGAGACAGAGAGGTGGGGGGAGATCTGACTCTGACTGTGGGAGCCTGTTGTAGCATAAGTGATGTCACACCCCCTAGAACTGGTAATGCAAGTGTTTGTGTGCTACCCAATTATAAGTGCTGGGAAACACACTCAAGTCCTCTGTGAAAAATTAATTAATTAATTAATTTTATTTCAAAATAAAAATTTATATTTTGAAAAAGGCCTTTTAAACATTTTGACGCCTTCATGTTTAATGGGAAATATTTCACAGAATGTAAACCTAAAAATAACAAATGGACATTTTTTATTTTATGCTGCTTATATCCTTAATTTTTTCTTTGTTTCTAAAATATTAAAACATTATGATTTCTGATAAGCAAATTCCTTATTTCAGCCAGACTGTATTTTTTCCTTGTTTCTTCATACACACACACACACACACACACACACACACACACACAATCCTATCTATACTTACAGAACTATTAATAACTACTCTCATCAGTGGTAAAGTATCTTTTCCAATTATTCAATAGTAAAATACCTACACTCTTAACTTTCATTAAGTAATCACGATGACATTATCTGATGACTAAAAAATCTTGAAGTGGCATCTTCTGTGCTTGTAAATTAATTTTAGGTGAAAACACAGGCATTAGTAACACCCAGTGACTGTGATCATTAAGATGATTCAGGGGTGAGGGTATAAACCATGGGATGGTGATTATCTATTTCTATTTCAAACCACAAGATATAGTCTTAGAAATATTTTAAAATAACAAGGTAGTTAAAAATAGTGAATAAATATTCCAGAATCTTTAAAATGCTGTTATCATACTAAAAAATAAATTCCTCAAACTTATTTTAAAATATAGTTTGCTTTTGGAGAGGTGTGACTGCTTGGTCAGTGATATTATAGTATTTTAATTAAGAAGAAAGCATTAGAAAGATATTAAATGAGAAAGAAGAAAGGACAGTGTCACATGCTTACCACTAAGCATTCCAAACTTGTGCCTGGAGAAAAGAGATATAGGGGGAGAGGACTTATGGGACATATGGGGGGGAACTGGGAAAGGGGAAAGCCTTTGGAATGTAAACAAAGAATATAGAAAATAAAGAAAAAAATGAGAAAAAAATTTTTCCACTAACTCATACCATTGGTGAGAAAGCCTTTCCACATGAGTCATTAGGTAAATTCCAGAGAAATATTGTAGCATATAAACATATGTGCTGACACAATATTTTCCATCCATCATTCTTTGTCAAAAATTACTTTTTATATTATGGCTATACTTAATATTTCTTGATAAATATAGAGATGTGGATGGTTTTTAGAGATAATTGTACTCATATATAGAAAGCAACGGAATTAATCAACTCCATTGCCATCTTAATATTTTGGAGTTTACACATTCTTTACTAAATAACTCCAAAAATGTACATGCTCCTCAGTAGTATATGAGTTTCTTTTTTATCCTTTATCTCTGAAAATAACTTCTATTTATTCTCATATTCATTAAGATATCATAAAGGATGAGTGGTGAATATATCATTGGCTTTTGAAGTACATTTCATGGAAAATTTAATTGTGAGTTCAAAAATTTGACTATGTTATACAATGTAGGTTTTTGCATGTGGTTTCTCTTGAAACTTATTTTTGGTTTGACTTTCCTGAAGTTAAGGATAGTATATTTTGTTGTATTCTCTAAAATACATATGGCCTTGGTTATATATATAAGTATTGTTGTTAGTGTTGGAGAGGATTAGCTTTAATGTGTTGTCAGGCTTTCAAACATTTCCTTTTTTAATTTTTTTTTTTTTGTTTTTGTTTTTGTTTTTCGAGACAGGGTCTCTCTGTCTGTCCTGGCTGTCCTGGAACTCACTCTGTAGACCAGGCTGGCCTCGAACTCAGAAATCCGCCTGCCCCTGCCTCCCAAGTGCTACCTTTTTTAATATTTTAATGTATCCCATATCCACTCATTTTATGATTTTCATTTACATGGTGGACTTATTAGTGGGAAAATTTTTGACTGTTTAGGTTATAAAATATATAGATATTCTTATAAAAAGGCTAGTATTTTGCAGGACACAAAATTTTATAACACCATGAGAGTACTTATTAATATTTCCATTTTGAGATGCACTTTGGGGTGTTCATATACACAGTTTAATAAGGAGCTGCCTATCAATGGCACACAAGATGCGAGGGTTGAGAGTAAGATCAGAATTAGGACTGACCTACAGACTTACTTCCACAAACCAAGTGGGACCTGGCAGGACCCAAATATTGTCATCAAAATGTGGTTAAGAATTCCAAACTTGTACCTGTGTTAAACAGTTGAGACACAGCAGCAGTGCATATAATTTCTGAGTGATTCAAGCAATAAATACCTACTTATTGAAACATGACATTTAGAAAAAAAATGTGTATATAATAATTTACCTTTTGATTTTTTTTGTTTTGTTTTTTTGAGACAGGGTTTTTCTGTGTAACTCTGGCTGTCCTGGAACTCACTCTGTAGACCAGGCTGGCCTCAAACTCAGAAATCTGCCTGCCTCTGCCTCCCAAGTGCTGGGATTACAGGTGTGCACCACCACCGCCCGGCTTACCTTTTTGATTTTTATGTACTATATGTAAATAGAGGCAATTGTTGAAATTGTTCCTTATTCATTTTATTGTCCTTCTGTCCTTGCACAAATCTCTCTTTTTGTTGTATTTTGTGAGACACTGAATATATATACATAGTCTTGTCAGAATCTCCTGTCTCCTAAACTGATTGTAGTTTGTCTTTGGTCGATACTGTGTAGGAAACCATAATTGTTTGGTTATGAATATGAAAGATAATGAATACAATAGTTGTATAAAACACAAAGAACAGTGTTTTATTTTCCTATACCCTGTCTACTTTACTCTATCTTCAAAGTGAAGACCAGAATTCACACCCAGAGCTTGTGAAATATAACTATTATCTTAAAAATCACTTAAAACTAGAGCACCAAAGTACCCAGATGTTCACCTCAGGATTCTTGGTTGTAGCTGTGTGAGACTGTCTGAACACCTATGTATATAAACTCAAACACATATGTCAAGTTAAAACTGTAAAAAATAAATTACATTTATAAACTACTATATTTTGAAAGTAAAATTTTGTTTCATTTTTGTGATGTCATTGTATAAAGACCTCATGCCCCATTTTATTACCTTGGACAATGCAATATTGTCATGTTATGACCCTTCTTTTTTTTTTTCATAAGGAAAACAAAACATCTGCATTGCTTGTGCTGACAGTCACTTCTCACATGATGTAATGGAAGCACTTTGGGCTTTCAAATGTTATACTCTAGCCTGTGTGCTCTGGTTCCATACACTTATACTGTGGAACATCCTTATGGTCACAAGTTTCCATTCTCTTATCAAAATTTAACAAATCAGTTTGTGATGGTTTGTATATCATTGGCCCAGGAAGTGACCTCATTAGGAGGTGTGGCCTTGTTGGAGTAGGTGTGTCAATGTGGGTGTGGGCTTAAAACCCTCACCCTGGCTGCCTGGAAGTCAGTCTTCCACTAGCAGCCTTCAGTTGAAGAGAGAGAACTCTCAGCTCCTCCTGCACCATACCTGCCTGGATGCTGCCATGTTTCTGCCTTGATGACAATGGACTAAACCTCTGAGCCTGTAAGCCAACCCCAATTAAATGTTGTCTTTTATAAAACTTGCATTGGTCATGGTGTCTGTTCACAGTAGTAAAACCCTATCTAAGACACAGTTCAATACTATAATCACATAGGAGACAAATACAGACTCTTTCTTGAAACAAATGCCTGTCTATGCTTCTTTATGATTTTTAAAACAGAATTTGTATAAGGTTAGTATACTCTCTAATCTTAATTATTGCCACCTCCTGTTATAATGCAAACAGCAGGATTCCCCTGATCAAACTATTATCTTCTGCCTATGGGTCTGACATCCACTATATTTCCAAATTAATCATAATCTCCATCTCCCCAATATTGTTAATGGTCTTACTTGTACTGAATAGGTCAGCTCAGAAACTTTGGAAAATTCCACCAGACACTTCCTGAAAGAGAAAGGTCATAAAGAACAAAAGCATTCCTCCTCTCTGGAAGGGAGGGGCTAATCACATTTCTCAGACCACAGGGAGGAGGGCCTGACCATCAGCCATCTGTGGGTAGGTGTTCCCTCATCCTCCCATGACTTTTTGCAACCATTAGCCACCTGCTATTGGTCTTTCCCTAAAGACCAGTCTTACAACCAATGCCACCTACCTATTGGTCTTTCCCTAAAGACCAATCAGTTTAAAAGTCACAATGTTCTGCCAATCACATTGTGCCTAATGGCTGGTGCTTTAAGGACTGTATTAAGGCTCCTTGGAAGGGCTATTCACGGTCATTCTCTCTCTCTCTCTTCATGTGTAGGTCGACCCTAACATGTTAGAACAATAAATTCCTCTTGGTTTTTGCATTGATTCCTGACTCCAAGTTGGTCACACAAGATGTCCCCAGTTAGTTAAGGCTTACAGAGTCTTATAGTACCACACAAGTTTTTCAGCACTTCCACGTTTTTAAAGCCATTATTTTTTCACAGTTTTCTGATATTCCCTGACTGATTTCATAGACTAAATCATTTCAGTCTACCATTGATAAATTATTGCTCTCGGCTTATAATCTACTTTTCAAAAACCCACTATTTTCCAGATAATTTTTAATTCTACAAATTACTATCTTAAAGTTCTTAAACCTGGAATCATATCTAATTCATTGACATTAAAATAGAATTCATTAATTTATAAATTATATATCTTCATAACCACATGTTGAAGCAGATATTTAAATTTGTATCTGGTATGTAATCTTTACTGCTTTACAGTAATATCAGAACAAATTAAGCTTTTATATTTGTATGTATTTTTCTTATTTCTTTATCTTAATTATGTCACAAGGATCTGACCTTAAATTGATGGAAATAGACTATAATTCATAGCTGCAAATTATTTTACAACATGTCAATTAAAATAGTAGCAAGGATCACATCAAATTTTAGTCAGAATAATTTCTGCCTCTCATCCCACTGATTCATAAGGTAACAGCAGCTGTCTTAGGTGCACCTTTTTGCCTCCATAGCTTCCCCCTGAATTATCACAATAGAACACTCAAAAATATTTTTAAATTATTAAAGAGAAATAAAGTACTGTAACCAACAACTATCATTATTGTATATAAATAGAATATTGACTGTTACATTTTATAATCTCTCTTTGTCTCCTTAACTTTTAGCTCCCTCAAACTTGGTCACCAAAGCAATGTCATGACTTTATCTTTAGTATGATAGAAATTATAGTCCCTCTGACAAGGATAAACAGCTATTCCAAGGCTCCACTCACAGTGGTGACAAAAACAGTGACAGAGGGGAGAGAGAGAGAGAGAGAGAGAGAGAGAGAGAGAGAGAGAGAGAAGGTAATTAAGTGAATTCACCACACACACACACACACACACACACACACACACACCTTTGATGTGATCCTTGCTATTTGTTGTGTAACAAAACTTTTCCTGGGGAGACGCAAGTCACAAATCTCATCTCAGAAAGGGCGTACCTGAGAGATGGAAGTACCACTCAACTCCATAGTGAAACAATGAGTTTTATTTTGGGTAAGTTTCAGGAATACCAGTGAGGAGTTACTAACTGGAACAAATATGACTCAAAGACAATTGAATCACTACAGTCCATTTCAGCATGGATAGGAGCTCACAAAAGCTGGTACTTGGAACACAGTGAACAGTTCAGTAAGTTGAAGGTTGTTCCATGCAACAATTCAGGTCTTACATGCTTCTAGGTAGCTCAGCTGCTTTCTGCTTGACTTTGCTTGTTTGAGAAATTGTATTGCTTTTTCTAAGAGCGAGGAACCTAATGATTTCCATCAGTTTCTGGGGCTTAGGAGAAGCTGATTTGAGTCGTTTACCTTCCAGCTTAGGGAGCTTGCCAGAAGAGTGAAATGCTACAATACCAAAGGAAACTGTTGCACAATAACCATGTACACTATATCTACACAATTTATATATCAACCAAAATATATATTTTAAGGAAAAATGAGTTACTAAATCTTCGTATGGATCCCTGCTTTATGAGTTTGCAGCAAGCCTTGAAGTCTGCCCAGTTCCCTCTGTGTTCCATCTTGCAGTTCACACCTCTAACCACAATCTCAGGTGCCCCCCCAGCTATTAGAGACCAACTGGTGAGAACTTTTACCTCAATTCTCTGCTTGATGGCCCCTCTGGGCAAACCCAGCAGATGCCAGCTCTGCCCTGCCCCCGTGCAACCCCTTTCCTTGGCCACAGTTCTGCCTGCATCCCGGGAGGTCTGCTGCTGCTGCTCTGCACAAACAGCCAGCTCTGCCTGCATCCACGGGAGTCTGATGGGCTCAGGGACTACCAGCTCTACTTGCAGCTTCAGAGGTGGGCTCCCATCAGGAACTACCAGGCCTGCCACACTAGGGATAACCAGGTTGCCAAAGGCCAGCATAAGAACACAATTAACAAAAGCCAGTGCAAATTGGCACCATCAAAACCCAGCTATCCAACAACAGCAAGGCCTGAATATCCTAATGCACCCGAATCACAAGAAAATGACCTAAAATCTAATCTTATGTAGACAACAGAGTCCTTTAAAGATGAAATAAATAAATAAGCCCCTTAAAGAAATCTTAGTATGTAAAATAATCAACTGAAAAACTTCAAACCACTGGTCTCTAGTCAATGCTTAGTCAAAAATAGAAAAGTATTCAGTAAATACTACTATGGTTATTATTTTATTTTACTTTCTAAGATTCACTTTTTTGGTGTCCAGAACACACAAACAAATACATGGAATACTACTCAGCAATTAAAAATAATGAATTCATGCAATTTGTAGCTAAATGGTTAGATCTGGAAAATATCATCCTAAGTGAGTTAACCCAATCACAAAAGAATACACATGAAATGCAATCACTGATAAGTGGATATTAATGAGCCCAGAAGCCCTAAATACTCAAGGCACAATTAGCAAGTCAAATGATTCCCAAGAAGAAGAAAGGAGAGGATCCTGTGCCTGAAAAGATTGGATCCAGTTTTGTAGACCCAGAACAGTGAAATCGTGGGGGCGGGGGGAATGATTGGGGAATGGTTGGGGGGAAGAGGAATTATGGGACATATGGTGGGGGGGAACTGGGAAAGAGGAAAGCCTTTGGAATGTAAACATAGAATATAGAAAAAAAAGAAAATAAAAATTTAAAAAATACATATTTATGTATAGGTTACTATCCCATATCATTCTCAATAATATATTAACCTATATTTATAAAATATACTTGACATATCCCATCACCCCACACCCTATTTCTCTCAAGTAGGACAAAAGTAACTTGCAACAAGAGATATGATTTTCATACACTTTACTTGCACATATTAGAGAACAAATAATACATGAAACTGTAAAGTAGGATGTAGTTAGAGCCTTACAAGAGGAACACTTATTTCAATTAGTCCAGTTCAGAGAGAAATGAGTTTTGTAATACTCAACTTTATATTGACAGCATGTAATTAATTACTTGCACCTGAGCATGAGCTCATAAACAATATTTTATAATTTTGTTTAATTTATTTTTATTTATTATATTAAATCATATGAATATATTTCAGAATTACTTTATCCCTTTGAAATGTTTTCATACATGTAAATATTCTTAATAATGCTTAATACATTGTATTCATTTATGTTATGTTTTGATTCATTTGAGAAAAATAGTCATGTATATGACATTTAATCATACATTGCTACTGATTGGTTCAGTAACATCTTACAGTATGGCCCTAAAAGTTCCTCAGGTGTTCAAAATTTTTTCATAATTTTAGTTTTTCTATAAGTAACTTTGATGTCGGAAAGTATAGAGACAGACTTTGGAAGTACTAAAACATTAGAAACAGTCGTTTTCATGCTTTGACTAATTCTGTAAATCAACCATACTATGTTAATCATAGTAATAGATTTAATAATTCTTTTCATTTGTTAACTACACAATCCATACATAAATAATTAGAAGTTTTCTTCTCGCATTTGAGACTATTATTAATGAGTTGTGAAGAAACAACAATAAATATTAGCATCAGTTAAATATGTATCTTTATACTAAGCTTAATGAAATGAAGTTTTACTACTAAAGTATAATATTTGTATTAAAATTTGTGTTGCAGATTTTATTTAACAAAAAAGTAGCTCCCTTGTTCCTTCATTTCATTAAAACTGGATATTAAATTTCTTTGCAATGTTTTTGTGTGTATTAAAATAATCCTACTTTTCTTGGGAATCATGTTTTCATGACCTTAATTTGAAATGCTAGTCCAACTCTAAGTGGATTGGGAAGTAACATCTCATTTATATATTGTGTTGTCCATTTCCTAACACTTATCATTTATGTGTCTATAGCCATGATTGCAAATGGATATTTGTATATTTATAGTTTTCCAATGAAGAAAGAATATAAACAAATCTTACAATACAAGCACACATCCTTTCAACAGGCTATGAGATTGATAATGTAAAATCAAGATAGTATCTTATTTGAGTATGGAAGAAAATGTCCTGGAATTTTACATGCTTATGATATTTTTGTGACAGTTTGTTTAGTGATGGAATTTAATTTAAGGATCCAATGCTATTCTGGGTTTCCATGTTAATCTGAGAAATGGGCATGAATTATATTCTTCTGTTTTAGTGTTTCCTCAACTTACCTTCAAATAAATTAATTATTTCACTCATTAAGTTAAAGTCTTTTCTAACTAGAAAATTGTCTTTTCCTTTTGTTTTCTATTATGTTTTGCATTGTTTTGTAATTTTTTTATACTTAGAAAAAGATATGTACTTTATTTTCTTCCTTTATTTTTCAGTTCATGGTTTTAATTGTTTTTAAATTTCTTTAGTTTTTCCTGCTGCTTTACTTAATAACAGCATATGTGGCAATGTAATTTACATAATAGCATATGCAGATCACAAAATACATATTTCTCTTTTGTTTTCTGCATTTCTTGAATTCTTATTTTAATAAAATGGCAGGCATTTCTCATACTTGTGTAAATTGTGTATCATACCATTTTAAGTAAATTTTATTAATAAATAACTTTCGATAGTACAGTATACATTTATGTGCCTGAATTGTATAATATTTGGAAATCCATGCAGCCTTGTATTTCTATATACACTAAGATGCAATATGCACCTTCATTTCTCACAAGGGTTCTCTTATGTCACCTCAGAATCCACCTTATCGAAGATGACAATATTTCCTGGACTCAAATACCATGATGCTATTTTTATGGATTTTGTGTTGTCTGTTTCATTATTACATTCTTATCAAATTAATCCAGATTTTGCTATCATGAAGCATTCTTTTAAAATAGGTCTGGTATTCTGTTAAGGTCCTATATAGGTGTCAGTCATGAAAACAATCCCTATTTTCCATATATAATTTATCTAGTTATGTGTTTCATTTTACTATTTTCTATATTTACTATAATTTAGAATTAGTGAACTATTCTGTGTATTATAAAATTTATCTTCTGGCATTAGTTTTTGTAACACCATGCCTTTGTTTTATTTCTACTCTTTTGCTATCATTGATGGTACTCTTTGTCTAACCAATGCTTATCTAGATAAAATTTTCTATCATTGATGTTCCTATTTTATTTCATATTTTAAGCTTATCCCTTGAATTATCTTGGTTTATTCTAATATATTGAATTTTAGGTTTTCAAACTTGTACACTGTTTTCTCTAGTGTTGATGTTGGATATAATCCTTGATTTCCTTTCAAACTTGTTTTTTAAGACAGCTATCCCTGTTACGGGTTATTTGAAGTTAGAAAATCTGCTTTTGGCTATCAGATAATGTTTCCTTCTGGGTTTGTCTTTGTAAGCTTAGTTGTTTTGTTCTAGAGATTTTCCTGATTGCTGTCATGTGCACTGACATGTGTTCTCTGTCAGCACATTAGAGTTCCTGTAATTTCATTTCCCTCACTTCTGAGAAGCCTGATCTTAGATTAGCTGAAGTGATTTCGTTAGACAATCTCGTCCCATTTTAAGCTGTTTCTAAGATTTGCTCTCCATCTTTGTCTAACTGCTTTTTATAGGGTGTCCACATTAGATGGAGATCTTCCTGTTATCTATCCTGCCTTTTTATTTCTTTTTTTCCTCTCATTCTTTTTTATTTTTATTATACATTTGATTGACTGATAATTCTCTCTTTCAATATGGTCCATCTTATTTTTAAACTCAACTAAATTATATTTGGCCAGCTCATTTTTCCATAAGATTTTCACATAAAATCATCATGTTTCAGTTTTTATTCAAATTGCATATATTATCATCTGGTTATACTGTATCATAATATTATCAGTGCAGATATAATTACCTGTTATTTCTTAGCACCTTCTTATTTGTTGTACCTATCACTTGACTGACAGGAATTCCCTCAGCCCTTCATTTGATTTTTTTCTTTTTTGATTTAGACTCTGATTTCAATAATAATAATAATAATAATAATAATAATAGTGTTGGTGGTGGTGATGATGATGATACCCAATAGTTATCTAACAAATCTCAGATCTATCTTAGATAAAGGAGACAATATTATCCCTTGTAATAAAGACCTTACAAAATTGTTGTATATGTAAGAGTAGCTTTTTAATCCCGGATAAAGTAGTTAAATACAATGTGAATTGGGAAAGTCAGATCAGAAGTAAGATGAAAGAAAAATCTTCAGGACGTAACACATGCGGAGACAGCTTGAACTGAAGGGCATTAGAGGAGTGGTGATAAAACTTAGTAGAGTGGAAACTTCCTACAATATAAAAGTGTGATAATAATCAAATCTCTCAAATAATTCTGGATATGGTTTCTCAAATGACAATCTCTTGTCACCAAAAGTAGTTTCTAGTATTGCAACTGGATTATATCTAAATGTTTTGTTGACCAAAAGGATGCCATTGAAATACTCAAACAACCGCTGCTGTTCCCAAAATATTAAATAGGTTGCTTCACAGGAACTATCAGTAAGGGCGGGTTGCTGCAGACAGAACTCACAGAAGTCATTGATCATGGAGGGGTGGAGTTGGTGCCTACATAGAACCTTCACTCTTAAAGTCTAGTGTCTTTGGTATGTCTACCGAAAGAGAAAGTAAATTCTACACTGGCTTCTAAACCTTTGATTTATAATAATGTTCTGCTTAAACAAGTGTTAGGACAATGGTGACACAAAGCTGGTTGGAGTAACCACACAATGTATGATGTAATTCAAAGCTCCTATCAACTATCAAGAGACTGAGGCAACAAGCACAGAGCAGACAAGGTTCTGAACCACGTCCTCTGTGTGTATATTATGCCCATCCTCTGTGTGTATATTATGCCCGTCCTCTGTGTGTATATTATGCTGTTAAGTGCATTGTTTTTACAGGACTCCTGAGTATGTGAACGAGAGGGGCTAACTCTTCTGCTTTCTATGTGCTTTTTCTTCTATTGGTTTGCCTTGTCTAACTTTGATATGAAGGTCTTTGTTTTATTTTATGAATTTATATGTGTGTGTTTAAGGATGAGTTATCTCTTAGAAGCCTGTTCTTGTCTAATAAAAAGCAGAAAGGGAGTTTATGAGGATTGGAGAGGAGGTAGCGTTGGTCCAGATAGGAGTAGAGGGAGGGGAAATTGTAGTCATGATATATATTATATAAATAAGGAATATATTTCCCATATAATTCAAAAATTAAAAAATGATCTTTATTGTTTATTGTTTTTCTTATAATTTGTCTTTTAACAATTATCATTAATTTAAAAAAATTTCTTTTGATTGGCCATTGCAATAGGGAGTCTCTTCCAATTGCCAAGAATTAGTTGAAACTTAAGATACCATCATTCCAAGAGACCTAAAACCCAATCTTATTGGTCAGTTGGGAAGTACAGGACATCAGAAAGACCTCTTCCAGCAGTGTATTCCCTGGCACTGTGTGCTCTGTGGTTTTTTTGTTTTGTTTTGTTTTGTTTTGTTCTGTTTTGTTTTGTTTTTTACTAATATTACCTCTTTGGTAATATTAGTAAAAAACATATACATATTTGGTATAGAGGATTTGGTTTTGCAGATTATTCTCATTTCACCCACCTGGATTCACCTTGCAGAGTAAATTATATATAATCTATACGTTCATCAGAACTTCTGATTACAAATGAGAGAATAACATTAAGATATAATTTTCAGATACCCGACTTTCTGTGTACAGTTTTGTAAAGTTCATTTACTTTAGAATGAACATGTTGGGAGGCATAAGTTTTCACATTCCCAAATCATAACTTTCTATTTTTGTAATGTGAAAGTACTTGGACTCCTCTCATAATACTTTCATGTCTTGTGTACATTAAACACAATGAAGACTGAAATATTTTTCTCACTAGTGTGAATCGACATTGAATTCTCCCAATGCTCAATCTCACTGTGAGTTGCCAATTCATAACTATAGAAACATGTAATTTTGTATACTTTTGTTGCTGGGAGGTAAATAGTATTTCAAGAAGTCATTTTATTTACATAGATACAATGGAATAAAATTATGCATAAGATACTTAATGTCAAACACATAAATAATTCAAATCAGGGTCACTGTGCCAGTTACATTCAGATATTTTCAAAATGAAAGAGAAAATTCTCAAAAGGATGAACAAATAGAAAAATGCCTATAGAAGAGGACTATTGAATATTGATGAATACATATACTGTAATAAAGCTAATAGTAAGGCAATCAAAACTATACAGAGGAAAATTATATAATCACAAAGTATTATACTTTGTGAGATAGACCAGGACCAGAAATACAAGCACCACATATCAAAATATGTATCATTGCTTTGAAGCACAGAATAGAGACATATGTATATCTGTTGCATATGATTGCTTGGGCTATGAGTTAGAAGAAACAAAGAAGATATATATATATATATATATATATATATATATATATATATGTATATATACATATATATACATATATAACTTTTTTTTGAAAATTGATTTATTTAAAAGCAAAATAAACCCTAGAATATATATATGTATATATATATATATATATACAAACTCTACACCCAAATACTACTATAATCATTCAGAAATTGACTATTTTTAGTGAATTAAAAGATATAAGAAAATGATATATGTTTATAGCAGCCTTGTTTATAATAGCCAGAAATTGGAAGGAGCCCAAATATCCCTCAAAGGAGGAATGGATACAGAAAATGTGGTATATTTATACAATGGAATACTACTCAGCAATTAAAAATAATGAATTCAAATGAGCCCAGAAGCCCTAAATACTCAAGACACAAATAGCAAGTCAAATGATTCCCAAGAAGAAGAAAGGAGAGGACCCTGGGCCTGTAAAGATTGCATCCAGTTTAGTAAAGAAACCGAGGGGGGAGGGGGAATTATTGGGGAACAGATGGGGGGGTGAGGAACTATGGGAACTATGGTGGGTGGGAACTGGGAAAGGGGAAAGCCTTTGGGATGTAAACATAGAATATAGAAAATAAAATAAAATTAAAAAAAAATCTCACACACTGGAGGATGCTGAAAGAATAGTAAAATCTAAATTATTGCTTTTACAATGAATGCATTTCTATTGCTTGAAAATAAATAACATTTGATTTAAAAAAAAAGAAAATGATATATCTTTAAAAGGACAAATGAGGAAACAAAGGTAAAATGTGCCTAGTTCAAAATATCTCTAAATATATGTAAATACAGTTTACAAATTATAATTTTAGAAGTAATAGTAGCATTGTGAGGTCAAGCAGACCATTGGTGCTAATACAGTACTGAACACAAACTTAGGTACTTGATATTCGTAATGAAAAGCTGTCAAGTGTATATCTTATAGTTTGAGATTTCCTTCGATTAGGGGATGAAGTCCAAGAACAAACATTGGAAGCAATTGGAACAGGATGGCTCAATGACTGATCATCTTGGTGTGTATTCTTAAGTAACTGTTTGGTTTAAGCTAACCATTAAGCTTACATTTTCTATGAAACTATAAGCTACAAAGGATGGCTTACTTTTGGAGTCTGCTTGGTTATAAGCACTGAGTGATCATCTTTATCTTTGTTTTATGGCTGGACAGGGGTCAAGGAATAGCATTACACAATGGTGGCTAAGTTCCCTGGAAATTCTGTATATGTTAGTAAGTCAGGACACACCTTTCAGTCTCTCTCAGTCACTTCTCTCTCTCTCTCTCTCTCTCTCTCTCTCTCTCTCTCTCTCTCTCTCTCCAGTTCTTTCTATTTCATGCAAGAGGATATAAATTAAGGTCCAAAGACCTAAATATGCACACAGCATTCAATTTGTGATGTCCCTTCTTCCTTCCTTTCATCCTTCCTTCCTTCCTTCCTTCCTTCCTTCCTTCCTTCCTTCCATTCTCTCTCTCTCTCCTCTCTCTCTCTCTCTCTCTCTCTCTCTCTCTCTCTCTCTCTCTTCATTCTTTCATCTTTTAAGATACAGATTGTGAAGGAACACTGTCATACCCCAGGTTTATACTGCATAGCTCAACAATCTGGGCACAGAGGTGTTAAGAAGTAACTGTGGGTCTCTTGCATTTCTGCCTGTATTATTACAAGAGGAGACAATGATTGTTTTGTACCTTGGCAACTTATGCTAAGGATTCTGTGTGTTAAACCTCTTGGAAATATAGTAGTATATTTCTGCCATACAATAATGTAAATTTTTGTTGTTATCTAATATCTAGCATAGTAAAGACAATGCCTCCTTTAGGAACATAATTTTTGACGGTCCCTTTGCAGCATCTTATATAAGTTTCATGTTTTTAGTATGGGAAATTATCAGTTGTTCTGGAAATCTGAATTAGTAGCTTCATGTAGGCATACTTTTTATCTTTGCATATAAAGCATGATAAAGATAGGAAAGATATTTTATACTATGATGTCCATGGAAAGTTGTGTATTTCTCACTCAAGTGTTTCTCTTTTCCTCAATGTATATAAAACAATGGAAAGGTTCCTTGTTAGCTTCCAAGTGCTGTAAAACCTAACTTTTCATGATGATTCTATTCAGACAGAATTTAAGACTTCAGAAAATAATTCGCACATATAGGCAGTTGTCTCAATTGAAAATGATTAGTAGTCATAAAAGACTGTAAACCAAAGGGCTGAGAGAAAATCATTAAAATGAAATTATATCTCATATATCATCTGGATTTGTCCTAGAAAGATTGGTATATTTTCATTTCATATTTCATAGATATGTCACCAGATTTTAATTTTTTCTTGTATAGCACTATTGATTGTTTTCATTTATCTTTACCTTCTTCTTATCTTATTTACCAAATTTTTAAAGCATATATGTAATATATATAATTATGTATACACACATACACACACACACACATATATATATATATGTATATATATATACATATATATATGTATATATATAATGTATTTATCTTAACATTAAGTGCATGATCTGAAGGCATTGTCCATTCAGGTAATAGTGTTTACATTACAAGCTTCAGGTAATATTAAGAATTAACAAGAATGACTCAAATATGAGTTGTTTAGCACCTAATATAGTATCTGAGGTATATAACTGCCAAGAAGAAATCTGGACTCTGAAGTAATGGTTTATTTTCAGTTCCCATGCTTTCTTTCTTGTTCTACTATAGTGATTTCAGTAGGAAAAAATGGATTGACTGATAACCAAAATAATCTTGACAATAGTGTAAGGTTCTATTGGCAATATGAAAAAAAATATTTTAGATGAAGTCTCTGAAAGAATTTGTCATGGTCCTTCAAGGGTCGATGACCAATTTTGTATGTAAAATTAAAGAAACAGCTATAGGAAAGTGGACATCAATCTACTTATTCCTGAATGTTACAATTCATTATAGGAAGTATCAGGGAATGAACACATGTGAGCATTATAGAATGGAGCTGAGCAGAGACACCAAGTGCCAATGGCTATTAGGAGGGATCCAAAAGGAGAATTCAAGTATTCCACAGGGGCATATCCTTCTTAGTTAATCCATTACCATCAGCTTGGATGACAGCTCTTGAACCTTATTTCATCATTTTCTTAGTTAAACATCCTGCTTTGAGCACGCACGTGTGTGTGTGTATGTGTGTGTGTGTGTGTGTGTGTGTGTGTGTGTGTGTGTGTTGTTTTTCTTGTAGTTCTTCATTTCTGGAAGATGCCTAAGAGCTTGACTAACCACTTGATGTAGCTGGCCAAATCGCCATGGAGAAGAGGAAGAGTTTGTTGCTCTTTTTGTTTTTTGTTGTGGTTGTTATCAAGGCATTATTCCAAACAGATTTCCTTGACTTGTTTCATTGTCATAATTATTGAGAGCATCTGACAAAATTTCATCCACTGAGACTGAGGTCCACTCTGGCATGTCTTCAGCAGAAGGCCAATCTATTCAATACACACAACTCTACTGAGTTTTTTCCTAGTATTAATGACAGATTGTGTGTCACTGACTATAAATCCATATGCAACATTTATATTTTACTTTCAAGAGTCATTTAATTATTCCAATGATGATATGATTTTTCCCACAGTGCCAACAATACAATCTCCTTTCAAATAAAACAGGACTGCAGTGTACAAGTCTCACATTACAACTGTTTCCTTCCACAAGTAAGAATTTTAAACATAGAGGCAAAAAAAAAATCTTAATTGTAACAAAATCTATTTTCTTAGAAAGAGTCTTCACAGCTTTGTTCCAAGGATGATAATACTTTGTAAAACAGTCTCTCAATTCTAAAGCTATTTGCCCAAATTAAAAAAAAATAAAATAAAAACAAAGGTTTCTACTGCAAAAAAACCAAAAAAAAAAAAAAAAATTGTTAAAATTAAAAATTAAGCAAAATCCAAATGCAACTGTATGTCCTGGTGTTCTGAGGTTCTGGGACTCAATTTAAAGGCAAGAGTCTCAGAAAGCAACGGCAACAGAATCAAGATGATTGGACAATGGAGAGAAGTGGGATTGGGTAGAACAGGCAAGGTGAAGTATCATGAAGGCACTATCATCGGCTTTGTAAAAAGTCTCTGAGGCAACACAGCTCCGTGATATACGTTACCTTGTTTCTCTCTCCTTACTCCTGTCCTGTCCTTGAACTCATAAACCTCTTTATCTTTCACCTCCTTCAGAGCTAATTTGGACTTCAGGAGGTGAGTGGGATGGAGGCTCAGATGTCTTGGCTTCGAGCAAATATCCATAGTAACAGAAAATAAGTCGGGGGGAGGGGAGTGACAAAGAAGAAAATTATTTATAAACATAAAGATTAAGGTGAATTCTGGATAGAGGATGAAGAAGAACTTAGATTCAAGAGAAGTAAGTGCTGTCATTTTGGATCAGGCGAACCAGGTACGAACATGAAGTTACCCACAATTCTACAGACCAATGAGAATCATCTCTTCTAGACAGTATGCTCCAGAGCCAAAGTAGAGGCAAGTTCAGCAGCCCAATGATCATTCAGTTTCCCTAATGACACAGAGGGAGCCGAGGGATCCTGGAAATCTTGTTGGTGAACTCAGCAAGTCCTGTTTATACCCTTCGAAGTTGGAAAACATGGCAGCTCGGGCTCAGCCAGCTGGAGCTGGGTTCTAGGTCAGAGCAGGACTCTCAATGGGTGCCTGGCCTCTGCGCAGGGACCCTGGGAAGTAATCTCCACAGAAGAGCTGGAACCAGGGTCCATGCACAACATTCACTTCACAGGTTGACTTCGCTAGTCTGCACGAATCTAAAATAAAGAATTATATTCTTTACAATAAATATTATTACAATAACAGAAAAAAATATTAGAATGGGAATTTTATTGTTTTTTTATAAAATATATTTTAGTTATAATTTCCTAGTATGGTAGGAATATGCCTGAATGAATTATAAATTACACAAAAGTTAAGGGTTTGTCCTGTTTCTAGAAGTAAAATAAGCTACAGTTCTGTCTCATGTTTTAGACATAAAATAATACAAAATTACATTTATATATACATAATTATCAGGAAGTATTTTAAATATATTTACAACAAATTATAATTATATTATATATTAGAACATTAAAATGTTAGTGAAACTCTTACATATTATAGATTCAGCCTGTCCCAGTTTGGATATAGCATCACCTATATTCAAGGCTAGTTTCAAATTCTCTAGTTGAGAATGACCTTAAACTCTGGCTCCTACTGTGTCTGTTCCTCAAGTTCTTAAATTATAGTCTTGTGTTACTATGACGACTTATATATAGCTTTGTAGATTTTAACATCTTGAACAAATATTAAATTAATAATTTAAATACATTCCTCTTCCTCATTTCAACTTCTAGAAAAGAAGAATATTTACATCACTGTAACTGGCCCTGCCTTTGTTATATTGCAGTGAGATTGCATTCCAATTTGTGGAAATACTTTAAGAGTTTGTATAATCATTACTATTTTCCCTAGTGACCAAATTCAATGCTTATTAATGGAAAAACCACCTCACATACATTTTTCTGCTTCTTTGGTGAAAACAAATTAAATCATAGTTACCAACCTATTCAATTTCTATTAACAAGTGAACTTATGCAAACTTAAAACCTATAGATATATTGATTACATGAATAAATTAATATGTGAATTTTTATCATTTTGGGGACTCTTTTCAGAGTGCGCCTCATGTAAACCTATTAAAATTGCATTGCCTATTCAAAGTGGTAATACATGAAATCACAAAAGCCATGCTGAAAGTATTGCATTAATAATATATTTGTAGATTTGTATATGTTTGTTTATAAAATTATAATGAATGTGATATTGTGTACTTATGCATTACTGTTAGATAAATGTTAGAAAACAATACTTTGCTTCTGATAATTGCTCAAAATTAATATAATTTTAAAAGAAAATTTTATTTTTTCCTACAAATCTATTATTTTATGACAACGTAGCAGTTTCCCATCATCATCAAATATCAACTTCCTATAGTTTGGGTGAGCTGGTGAATTCTTATTTTGTTAACTCATTTTTTTATAAAAAATATTGACAATGAATCTTTCTTTAGATATTCAAGCATAGTTCTTATCTGGTCTCCTCTAAAATTCTTTATGCATTTCCAAATATACATTAGAAAAAGAAAACTTTTGACCTTCTTGTCATTAAGCTATCATTTCATTTTTACAGTAAATACAAAGTAGCAGAAAGTTGGATAAAGGGTATTTTTGAGATGCCTCAAAATTTAATAAAGAACTATTATGAGAGTTCTTTTGCATATGAAGCTACAAAAAATAGCTGACAAATCAAAAGAGAAACCCAGTCTTTCTTCTGAAATTAAGTATACTTGAAGAAGAAAATTGCATTAAAATTAGTTTTGACTATCTTAAGTAGCTTGGCTTGGGATTCTGGAATCAGACACTTACAGGGACTAAAGGTTGGGCAGTGGTGGCACATGCCTTTAATCCCAGCACTTGGGAGGCAGAGGCTGGCAGATTTCTGAGTTTGAGGCCAGCCTGGTCTACAGAGTGAATTCCAGGACAACCAGGGCTAAACAGAGAAACCCTGTCTTGAAAAACCAAAAGAAAAAAAAAGGACTAAAGAGCTGTGCCCCGAGGCAGCCCGGTGGCCCCTGCTGCTAGTCCCCTCAGAGAGCTGGTCCTGCCGGTAGTCTGCACCCGCAGCTGAGCTTTCTGTGCCCGGATCTCCTGCAGAGCTAAGCTAAGCTATAACTCTGGCCAAGCACCTGATTCCAGCAGCTCACTGCATCCAGTGTGCCCGCTGTTTGCGCGTGGGGGTCTGGGGCAAGATGGCTGCCCCAGATGAAGGCACCTCTTGACTTTGGCTGAGCTGCTGGTACCAGGCTCTGCTGCTCCCTTCTGGCTGCGTTGTCTGTGCTGGACTATGCTCGCTCAGAGTCCAGGCCCCTGACTCCAGCTGCTAGAGTTCCGAGCTGTGCCCCGAGGCAGCCCGGTGGCCCCTCGCTGCTAGTCTGCTCAGAGAGCTGGTCCCGGCCGGCCGGTAGTCTGCACCCGCAGCTGAGCTTTCTGTGCCCAGATCTCCTGCAGAGCTAAGCTAAGCTATAACTCTGGCCAAGCACCTGATTCCAGCCGCTCACTGCGTCCAGTGTGCCCGCTGTTTGTGCGCTGGGGTCTGGGGCAAGATGGCTGCCCCAGCTGAAAGGGATAAATCGGCAACCAACAAATTGGGAAAAAATCTTCACCAACCCCACATCCGACAGAGGGCTAATCTCCAATGTATACAAAGAACTCAAGAGGTTAGACCCCAGAAAACCAAATAACCCTATCCAAAAATGGGGTACAGAGCTAAACAGAGACTTTTCACCTGAAGAAATTTGGATGGCTGAGAAACACCTTAAAAAATGTTCAACATCCCTAGTCATTAGGGAAATGCAAATTAAAACAACCCTGAGATTTCACCTCACACCAGTCAGAATGGCTAAGATTAAAAACTCAGAAGACATCAGGTGTTGGTGAGGATGTGGAGAAAGAGGAACACTCCTCCACTGCTGGTGGGAATGCAAGCTGGTACAACCACTCTGGAAATCAGTATGGCGGTTCCTCAGAAAACTGGGCGTGATACTTCCGGAGGACCCAGCCATACCACTCCTGGGAATATACCCAGAAGATTCACCAGCATGCAATAAGGATACATGCTCCACTATGTTCATAGCAGCCTTATATATAATAGCCAGAAGCTGGAAAGAACCCAGATGTCCCTCAACAGAGGAATGGATACAAAAAATGTGGTATATATACACAATGGAGTACTATTCAGCCATTAGAAACAATGAATTAATGAAATTCTTAGAGAAATGGATGGAGCTGGAGAATGTCATACTAAGTGAGGTGACCCAGTCTCAAAAGAATATACAGTCACTGATAAGTGGATATTAGCCTAGAAGCTTGGAACACCAAAGACTCAAATCACATATCAAGTGATGTCTCACAAGAAGAAAGGAGTGGACACTGGTGCTAGAATGGACCAAAACATCATTGTGGGAGAGTACAAGAACAGTAAAGTGGGAGGGGGTGGATACGGGAGCAGGGGGAGGGAAAAGGACATGTGGGACCTTTGGGGGTGGGGAACCAGAAAAAGGGAAATGAATTGTAAATATAGAATATATACAATAAAAAAAAATAAATAAATAAATAAAAAACTAAAAAAAAAAAGGACTAAAGAAAGATGTTTGTAATACTTTACCCCCACAACGTGGACAATTAATATTTATAACTAGTGGAAAACAGGATATATGGACATGGAAATGAGAAGAGGAAATGGATTTTGCTTTGAGCACCTGTGTCCATCATGCTGGTTGAACAGGTGGCTACTAGTCATTGGCTAATTCATTATGCATTGAGAAATACTGATGACAAATATTTAAAAAGGAAGACCGTGTTGTATGCTGCTATTATTGTTGTTGCTGCTCAGTATAGTAGGGAATTTTTTGGTGTATATTCATTGTATGTGTTATGAATTCCTCAGGGATATTTGTATGATAGGGTATACTGTATTTTGTAATGCCCAAAACACATTCTTTTGTCTTTCTCACCTGACTTTGACATTAGGACAGTGGTTCCATAGAGAGTTCCATACCTACATAATATCATATATGCGTACATGATTTCATGTATCTATATAAAAAATAAAAACAAGAAAAAAATTTTAACATCCTACAGTTCATTTTGGAACTATATTATATCCAAACTATTTTAATGACTGTGTTTGTCTTAAGCTTTCAATTCTCAAAGAATTTAATAAAAATATTTTTTTGATTGTCAGTTTTGTCCCTGGGAGCTCTGGGAGTACTGTGTGGTTCATATTGTTGTTCCTCCTATGGCGCTGCCAACCTCTCTAGCTCCTCCAGTGGGGACCCTATGCTCAGTTCAATGCCTGGCTGAGAGTGTCTCCCTCTGTATTTGTTATGCACTAGCAGAGCCTCCCAGGTGACAGCTATATCGGGCTCCTGTCAGCAAGCAGTTGTTGGCATTGATAATAGCTTCTGGGTTTTGTAACTGTAAATGGGATGGAATACACATGGAGTTACCCATGGCTCCAGACACATAGGCAGCAGAGGATGGATGGCCCTGTTGAACATCAAAGGGAGGAGAGGCCCTTGGTCCTGGAAAGGCTCCATGCTGCAGTATAGGGTAATACCAGGACAGGGAAGCAGGAGAAGATTGATTGGGGAACAGGAGAAGGGGAGATGGCTTATGGGATTTTCAGGGGGCAGGAGGAACCAGGAAAGAGGACAACATTTGAAATGCATCAGTGGGAGGAGTGGTCCTTGGTCAGGTGAAGGCTCAATAGATACCCCAACAAAGGGAAGTTGAGGGGGGGGTGGGAGTAGGTTGGGTGGATGGAGGGGTTGGGAGTCTTTGGGGAGGGGGTAAATCAGGAAAGGTTTTACCATTGGCAATGTAAATGAAGATGATATTCAATTAATAAAGAATATATCTAATAAAAAAACCATTTTACAAATCTTAACAAAACACATTTTTTTATTTGGATTTCATAATTTTTAATACTTGGAGATAAAGGTTTGAAGATCATAAATGCATCTAATAAAAACGATTTTTGTGTCCATTTCCTTTGGGGAGGTTAAATTTGAAATGTTCACAAGAGGCTAGGAATTTGAACACTTGGTATCCAGTTCATGACAATTTTTGTGGAGGTTCAGCACATGTAGGCTTGTTGGGGAAAAATGTCCCTTGGATCAGACTTTGAGAGCATACTTCTAATTTCTGAATCTACTTCATGCTTGTATTTGAAAATCTGAGTTCTCTCAGGTTCCAGTTTATGGGGCTCTGACTATTGCCTGCTGATGTGCCTCCCACTTGGTGGTAGCTTTACCAGAAGAAATAAGGAAGAAATTATTTATTTATATTATATCAGTAAATTATCTTTCCTTCTTGTCAACTCTCTGGACAACTCAAGTCAACAAACCAAAGGCAGAAAATAGACTATTGTTGAAGAAAAGTGAAAAAGAAACTTATCTTTTGGAGATAGGATTCACATATAATACACATCTTCAAATCAAATTTCTCTCTCTTGGACTTTCCATCTTTTTGAGCTCAGGAAGGGATGTCTAGTACTTGGACCTGATCTCTCTGCATCAGGTACCATTAGCTGTTGTGAAATAAGTATCAATTCAGGCAGAAATCAATTTGTGAGTCACAGGGTTGTCATTTCAAAAGAGTGATGAGAGAGGGATTCTACTGTACAAGGGAAGACATTAAAGTGAGCTGGAGAGAAGTTTTTATACAGAACAGGATAGGCCTTCTGTTATGTGACTTGGGGTGTTAAAGCAAGCTATATGCATCATATCATCACTAGGTTTGAAGATTGTACATACAAATTTGAAAGAGAAAGCAAATATATGAACAGATAATGAGACTTCATATATTCTTTATTTGATGTCTCAGGAAGTTTTCTGAAATGAGATTAAGGATAATTTTCAATGGAATTATTTGAAGAACAATCTCTAAATAGTCACATGCTTTGTGTGAGTATTTTTTATGAATCCCAAGTACATTTATTAATACTCTTGTTGTTGTTTGTTTATTTTCTCTTTGAAAAAGGAACACATGTAGCCCAATCTAACCTTATACTTGCTATCTAGCTAAAGATGACCTTGAATTCCTGATTCTATTTCCTACACTCATGTCCTTAGATTACAGGCCTAAGGTACCAATGTACTAATGTAGTATACATTGTGCTGTGGTTAAAAGCAGAATTTCAAGTCTGTCACCTGAGTCACACCTGTACAAAAATACTTTTGAATAATCTCTACTTTCATGATACATTCAGGATTATTGTAGGGTCACCTTTAAAGTTCACAAGGTTTCTTTATCATCTGCATGTATCTCCTGTTTCTGGTTATACTCCTTACTGTATTACAGATAACTTCATAGTTCTCTTTTCATCTGATTGCATTAATTACAAAGACAGCCAGTTTCTACTAATTACAAAACAAACTGCTAGTTATAATTTCTATTTTCTTGATTTCTTTTTAATATCAGTGGTATTTAACATTAATGTAAGTTTTATTCTAAGATTTTCAACTAATACACTTAACATTTTCTCTTAGGACATGACTCTTTTTTGTTGTTGTTGGTTCTTTTTTTGTTTTGTTTTGTTTTTTTTCTAGACAGGGTTTCTCTGTGTAGCCCTGGCTGTCCTGAAACTCACTTTGTAGACAGGCTGGCCTCGAACTCAGAAATCCGCCTGCCTCTGCCTCCCAAGTGCTGGGATTAAAGGCGTGCACCACCACCGCCTGCCTAGGACATGACTCTTAAGTAACATTATCTTACTCCATAACTGATTTTCATTGTTCTACAACACACTTAAAACTTTATCCTTAGCCTTTTCTTCTCATGGTTAGGCTGCAGGCTTCTGGGTCTCTGGGTTTCTGAATCCTACCACATTGTTTCTGTTTGAGAATTATTTCATTTTATGGAATATGCAAATAGTCAAAGTAATTTATTTTTGGACATTCAAGTCACAGTTGAATTGACATTACCAAAAGCTTTTCTTCATCATTTTGCTTATTATAGGGTTTTCCTACTTGGCTATTTTAGGAATGTCTCAATATCTGGAATCATCTTCATAATAATTTCTTATTAATTTATGTTTTCACTTCCTATAAGTAAAATCTAATTATGAGAGCAGAGTTATTTTGGTGTAGTTCTCCCAGACTGAGATATTAATAAGTCACAGGAAGCTGGTGAAATAGATGAAGCTCAGAAACTTCACAAAATTTACAGTATTTACAAAACCCAGGATGTTAGAAGGTATATATGCCTTTTCTATGTCTTTCTAGACCCTGGCAAAGTTCATGAAGTAGAAGATACCCTTTGTTATGTTGTGTTCAAGTTGGTCAGGAAGTTCCAAAACCACAGATCTTTTGAGTCATCAGCCACACAGAGGTGATGTTTTACAGTATTAACCCACATGAAAACCATCAGTGCTCCTATAAATTGCTCTAGTAAATGCATTGTTTAAACAAACTATACAAAGATAAATTCATTTCTTTGAGCTGTTATAAGTGATTACACTGATAATAAAAATTAGGTGCTTTAAGGAGGAACATACCCTCTACAATAGAATATTATGAATATAACTGTGATTGATTCATCTGAATTTGAAGTGTTTGGTATAAAATATAAATGGGTCTACCTTCCCCTATGTGTTATGGGATAGCATGTTATTCAATATAACTAATAAGAAAAGAAACCAACAATATACTATCAGAGAGGTGAAGCATGTCTGTACAAAACTCCATAGTAGACATTTTTCTACAAGGAGAACATGGTTGCATACCTTTTGATGAATGGAAGGGATATGCTACAGAAGTCTGGAAATTCCTCAAATTTACTAATGGGGATATTACTATGAATAGTTGTTAGTGTTTAAAAAATTTAAAAATTAAAACAGAAACGTTAAACTTCATAGGATGAGAAATATGAGGGTTTAACGTTAGAAATTAGTTAACTAAGCATATAAGCAGAGACTCCTACCCAGAATTCCAGAGTGGTTTGTGATTCTAGAGCTCTTCTCTGCAAAACATATGTAAATCCTTGTTATTCTTCATATATTCTTACTTCCAACAGTCTAAAATGGCTTCTGAAAAGCATCTACCTTTTTTTTAAGAATTCTAACACAACAAGACACCTTATACATATGGAACTAGATTTGAAGCAGCCAAGAAAGGTTGTAACTACATTTTTTTTTAGCTCTACAGACATTTTTTTTATTTTCCCAATAAAATAACATTGAAAATTGCTCATGTAATATGGGAACAAATACAGAATAATTTTACATAATGTCTAGGTGTTTCCACCCATGTCAAAAGCCATACACAATCTCAGATACGGTGTCATACAATGCTAGTCTTAGTAGACAATCTAAGGTGAACAAAGCATGTCACAGATGATCAAAGATTTCAAAGAGTAATCTTTACTTTAATCAACTGAACCTGCACTGAATATAAACTGATCATTCCTTTGGTTCTGCCATAGAAATATACCCAGAGTGTGTGACCTCTCCACACTGCAAGAGAAATTATCCAAATCTGTGTCTTGCATCTTCCATAAATCCTATAAAGATGCCCTTGACAAATAGCTCACTGGATTTTTCTCTCTCTCGGAGTCCTCTTGGGAGCACTGCCTGCTTTCTAGAGCCTGCTTGCTACAATATATCTTTAATTTCTCTTCTGTGAGCTTTCTTTCTATAATAAAACCTCCATTTTATCACACAGTTCTTGTTGTACATGGATTTTATTCTCTGAGCTCATGAGACAAGGACACAGGGCAGAGGAGAGTCTCCTTCCTACTCAAAGACTCTGCTCCCTCTCTTCTCAGTCAACCAAATGATGTATTGGAATCCCTAATGGTAATATATGTGAGATGGAATCTAAAGAAGGCCATGGGGGCAGATGTTGTATTTTCTCTGGATGGTAAGAAATGTAACTCAGCTTTGCCTGTTTGCACAGAAATAAAGAATCTTCATAAGGCAAGAATTATAGTGGGAAAAAGTCATGCAGACATGTTCCTTCATACTGGGCTCTGATATGTTTAGAGAAAAGAAATAAAGAGAAGATACCATGAAAATAATGACTTGCCATTTCTAGCAGCTAGCAGCATATGCAGGAGAGAGTATAAATCAGGAAAAAATGCTTTTCTGGGACCCAAGAACTTCAGACCTATAAGTCAAATTAGACAATACAACAATACAGAAAAAGGTAGAAGAGATAAATTTTTGCCACTTATATTTGACTTTTCATTACAGAGAATACATGTTATTCTACATGATCCTAATGGACCAGTGTATGAAACTGAGGTAATTAGGGGATGTTGTGCATCTGAGTTATGTAACCAAGAAACACTTTAAACAGGTAATGCAAATGCTTCTTAACTCCTGTTAGGTGATGTTGTAGGGCATACAGGCAGATAGATCAGTTAGACATAGGCTGGCACCAAAATCTAAAATGATAACAAAAAATGTAACCAAAAATACTGGAAAATTCTAAATCCCCTTCTGAAACAGAGAGTGTGTGATATAGAGGAATACGAGGAACAACATTACTGATGAAATACTACATTTGAGACAAAAATGATACTTAAATATTTCTAGCTGAGGTCTACATGAATTTGACAAACTTGGCAGCAGCAGAGGAATGACAGACATTATCATGGAATTGAGCATGTAGGAGGTGGTGGTATGTCTGATTTTCAGTTCATTGTTCCTAGAATTAGTTTGTTCACTTGTGAGTTAGAAATAAGTGATTTTATCAAGTTGCTTGTAATCTTTCTGGTGGCTCTCGGTGATCTAGAGGAGTATACACACAGGATTCATAAGACATTAACACATTCAAGCGTGGACAAAATATGATATAGCTAAAGCTGACAGTAACACCTATGTGGGTTTTAGTAAAAGCAACAAGAATTGTATGTGTTTGGCATTCCCAGAAAAAAGGACATGAATAAAGATAAGACAGTATACTAGAGGGAATCTGGTAGGCTTCAAAGTACTCTTAAAAGTTCTGCAAAGAAGTGAAAGACAGAATAACAAAGTGAGGATTACATGTAAAAGACAAAACAAAGTAAGAACAAACATATGTAAGCTTGTTCTAGGAATCAGAAAATATTTCTCCAATTTATGGTATGTATACTTCCTCATTTCTAGAATGTTTTCTGACAGTAGAGATTGTTTGTCCAATAGAAGCCAAATCATCTACCTGATGTGGCTGTTATAAAGACCAGGACAGTGGTTCTAGCCTCTACATTTCAGAATCATGATGCCAAAGGGCATCGGGTAAAACTGAATTTGTTTCTGAGTCAGCTAGACGGGATAATCTGGACCCATGAGGATAGTTAAGGAAGACTGAATAGCTCATGAAGATTTGTGAATTATGGATAGATAATTACAGATGTTTTCTCGCCCCAATACATGCAAGTGTCATGAAGGCTAGTAGATTTTCTCCACATGTTTTAAGGCTACTGAAGACATTCACAAATATTCAAGATTCATAGAATTAAAGACTGTTGGTGTGGCCTTAAATTTTCATCCATTGTGGACAAACACAGTCACACTTTTGTTTCAACTCTGAAAACAGAAATAATGACAGACATATAACCGGAAGAGGGTAGGCATGAAAGAGATTGAAGTGCTATGTAATCATTTCTTGTGAATTAAAACATTTTCTCTTAGAAGGAGAAGGGAGATTCCTAAGACTGAAACTTTAATGAAAACTATGAGTCTGTAGAAAGTTACATGTTTTACCAGGCTCTTCCTTAAGTGTTTGTAAGCCCTGAAGATTTCTGGAAAAGGAAGGATCTTGAGTGGAACTGCCTACACGTTAACAGGGAACTCTAGAATAGGCCTTTTGTGAATCTTGCCCCAAGATACTGTAAGATTTCTTGACAATGTAGCTTCCTCAGAATTAGCATCAGCATCTTGGAAATAATTTCAATAAATACATCCTTCGGCTTGGGTGGAGTCATTTCATTGCTATTCCATAAGTATCCTACAATGGGTGAATAGATCCTTGTCTTGTCTCCCCTTTACATGCAAATATAAGCTGTCTGATAGTTTGTTGTTCTATAATTTATTTTTCAAACACTTAGTTCTGCAACTCGCACATTTAGACCAATTCTAAGATATAACATGAAGTATCTTTTAAGTAAATGAATGAATTCTGAAATGAGTAAGTCAGAATGGATCTTCACTTGCTTGAAAGATATGGAGTTACTTAATGCAATAGAAACTAGGAAACAAATCCATTTCTCTATTCCCTACTATGAAAATAATATTCATGTAAATTAAAAGGTAAAGCATTGTGATGAGTGAAAACATGCTTATCTATAAAAATAACCAGAGAAGCATTATGCAGAGATTTAATTAGAGTTAGAAGTAGATCTGGAAAACAAGTATAACATTATGACCAAAATAAGACTTAAAAGTAGTTAGAAGCAATTAAATATCTATGTATAAAACACCGATACTTATTTTGTCCCTTATGTGTTTGTGTTAATTTGAAGAGCATATTTTTTGTACAAATGTAAGGGCTACACTGATATGATCAAAGGTCAAATAATTACAGGTTCAAAAATTCTTTTTAAATAACTTGCCCTTAACTACTGTTCCATGACCATAATAAGCATCTGTCTTATTTGGTGAATAAATGAATTATCAAAACATAAATAGGCAGTGTTTTGAAAAATAAAAGAAAACAAATGACTTCTAATATAACTTGCTGAGATGATAATGTAGTTATAATTTCTTTTTTCTTTTTTTTATTATCTAACATGTTACATGTTTTTATTTAATAGCTGTGACTCCCCGTGGTAACTATGATTCTTGATCTTGTACTCCAGTTTTATTACAAATATTACATATTGCTGTAACCGAACACACATTTTCTTGATATAAACACATTTATATTATATGAAATGTTACACTTTCTTAACTTGAGATTCCATTACTGACAATATAAACTCAATAATTTTGTTCCACATCTAATTTTTATACTATGGCCAGAATAATTAATGCTTGCCCTGATGTCTGTGTCTATTGTTCTTCTCAAACACTATAAAGACAGAAGTAATCTTTGTCACTACTAGAGAAATCTTTAGTGTCTCTGCAAATGCTTCTGATCAACTTCATTGTATCTACTCCCTGATTGACTCTTAAATTTGTTCTTGCTGGTATGGAAATAGTGATTTAGCAGTTCATTCTAAAAGTAATCTAGTTAGAAGCTGGACAAATGTGTGTCTACAGAACCAGTTTTTCCATTGAATAGCCCTTCACTTGAGTGGTATTACCTATTATAAGAATTATACTGTAGTAAATCAATACCTTATCATTCAGTCATTTGATATTAATGTTGCAATAATGAATTATTAATAAAATAATTATGAATTATTTTCATTGCATTCTTTACATTATATTAATTTCAATAGTTTATATATTTTATGTTACAATGAGTTCTTGTAGTTCCAAATTATCAAGAGCCTTAGTACTTAAGTTATTATTTCATTCTCTACAATCTACTTAAAATAATAATATACTAAGAGATATATTTTTATGCTTTTCAAATATATTTTTATCCTGTAGGAGATGTTATTATTTCTGTGGTATTGTTCTTCATGAACATATAATATCTATGAAAACTCATAATTTCTAAATTCCTAAATATTATTTTGATTTGTTTAACATATTGCTTTGTAAAATTTCCATTGTAAAATCTTTTTAATTTACACATCTGTTTTATACTAACATATATTTCATACTTTTATTGAATGTAGACTGAATTTTTCATTCAATATATTGTAGTCATGACTAACTCTCTCTAATCTCCCCAGTACTATGTTATTATTTATTTAATTGTGATTCTTGTGTTTCAAAAATTGTTTCACCTCACTACTAAATTGTTGAACTTCTGTTTTAGTTTTTTTGTGTGATGTTTTACATGATCCTAGTATAATATTACTTTTCCAATAATTAAACATTCATGTAAAAGTTACAGATCAGCATGTCTTCAAAAATTTCCCCTTAAAATGTTAGACATACTAGAGTAATATAGAAAATTAACATTTTATATATTTATAATTTTCTAGACTACTTCCACTTTGAAATTTATGGAATTTTAGTTAAAATTTGAATAAAAACAATACAGATTAGAAAACAATTTAACAAATATTATACAGGTCTCCAATGAAAGAGATATTTTTTCATTTAATGTCTAGAAGTGCTACACATTCAACATTAAAAACCTTTTAACTTTGAGGTTCATTATAATTATTATTAATTTCATTAAAATATATTTGAGAAGTTTTTTTTTCCCCTGAGATTTGAGACATCAAGCCTTGGAAATATGTTATCAGGATATAGTTATCAAATTTGATTATCAACAAAATTCACTGAAACAGGGATTAATAATTACTAATATTTGCATAGTATTTATACACTGCTAGCCACTGAGTCTACAAGGATAAGAGTATGGAATTATGAAAAAATGAATGTTGGGCAGGGTCTAGGGGAACTTGTGGGAGGTATTTGTTTTATATTATTAAACTGTATTGTATACATGTACAGGATTCTCAAAAATACATAAAAATTCTTATCTAAAAAGAATGCTGCAGGGACAAAAATGGAGAAGAGACTGAGGGAAAGGAGGTCCAGCGACTGGCCCAAATTGGGACCCATCTCAGGGGGAGGCTCTGAGGCCTCACACTATTACAGATGCTATGATGTATGTATAGACAGAAGCCTAGCATGGCTGCCCTCCAAGAGGCCCAACAAATAGCTGACTGAGAGAAGCAGATACTTACCCCAAACATTGGTCTAAAGTCATGAAGAATGTGGTTGAATTATGGAAAGGCTGGTGGAAGGTGAGGAGGAGGGTGACCTCATAGGAAGTCTTCAGTCTCAACAAATCTGGACCTACAAGATCTCTCAGACACTGAGCCACCAACTCGCAGCATATATGAGCTGATCTGAGGCCCCTGATACATAAATACCAGAGGATTGCCTGGTCTGGCCTCAATGAGAGAAGATGCACCTAACCCTTTGAGACTTGAGGCCCTAGGGATTGGGGATGCCTGACAGAGTGAGGGAGGGTGTGGAGTGTGGGGCTATCTTGGAGATAGAGGAGGAGGAGGAATGGGATGAGGAACTGTCAGAGGGCAGAACAGAACGTGGAAAAAGACTGAACTTTAAAAAATGATTAAAGATAATAAAAGAAAACATAAAATAGGACACACACACAGAAGATAGTCATATAACAACTAGGGGAAATGAAACAATAAGAATGGAATAAGAATACATAATCTTATATCTGTAAAGAAGTACATCCAATATTAATGCTCACCTTATGGATTGGTAATTTGATAGAGTTAATAAGGTGACAATATCACCTTAATATCAGTGAGAAGTCCAGATTATCACAGATAGAATGTGAGGTGAAGTTCAGTAGGAACTTAGTTTGCTTTGCTGATTAATTTTATCAATCAACACATATCAGACATTTTCACTATAAAATTTAAGTCTTATCAAAGTAAAATTTATTATCCTGAAGTAATTGCCATCTCGGAGGCTTACATATGAATAAGCTCACCCTTTTTGGCTGGCGGGTTCAAGTTAGCCGTTGTGACTCAAACTTCCTTCCAAGCTGACTGAATTAGTCTGGTTTCTCTGTTTCTCACCGAATAGCTCTGGTTAGCATCAAACTAACTGGCAATTTCTTCTAATCTCCCTGGCTCTTTCTTATTCTCTGGTTTCTGCAGACTCTGCCGACCTGCACTCAACTCCACTGTACTGTGCTCACTGCAGTTTCTCAACTCACTCCAATTCACTGCACTGAGCTCAACTGACTGAACAAATCTGGCTGACTTAACCGAATTAACTTCTAATGCTATTCTCTCTTCTTGGACTGCTCCTAAATAGCCTCCCTTTCTTGACTTATCTAATGAGATTTGGCCTGATCCCATCTCTGAGTTTGCAAAATCTTTCTTTGATTCAACACATTGTCTTGCCCCTAAAAGAGTTTCCAGCATGGTTGCTTCTCTAAACTTGTATTACCTACATTGTTTATGATTAAAGTATGCGCTAAGACCATGTCTGTATTCGACCAGAACAGCATTGTTGCTAGCATAAAGCTCTGCTATTATCTTCCCCTTCTTCTGTTTCAACTAAAACTAGTGCACAATTTAAATTTCACAAGATACTATCATCAATACCAAAAATTTAATAGTCAAATGTCCATGTGAACATCCACTCAGCCATTTAAAACTTTCGATCATCTGCCCTTCAGCTAATGTCCACCTCAGCATCGATATTTTCCAGTCTGCCAGCCTGATGAACTCTCTATCCATTTTTAGCCAGTTTGATGGGCTAAATCTAATCTTCCTCATGCAGAAGAGGATTATCTTTTTGCATTATTTTATTATTAATTCCTCTACAATCTCTATTTATTACTAATAGAGTTATTAATAATAGTAATAGAATAATAGCAATGGAATTATTCATAATAATGTATTATTTTCAGAATTGTAAAACATACATGTCACTCATAATGACTTAAATATTTTCTAACATTGACAATTAAAAGATTTGATTTTGTTCTAGTTGTTATTTTGTGTGAAATAGACACAATTTGCAAGCATGCATTCACTTTAATAACGAAAATAAAAAGTTATATCCTAAAATTTCCAGTTAGTGTTGACTTTTTTTTATTTTCCCAATTTACAAGCCTGTTGCTCATAAAAAATAATATACATAATTGTGATTAAAAAATAACATGTACCTTAACAACCTAAAGTATAATCATAATTTAATTCTAAATATATAATTAAATATAAGTTAAATACAAATAGATAATTAAGTATATATTTAAATAAGCACATAAAATTAAATAGAAATATGTAGGTTAATTATGAGTATAGTTTAAAGTATAATTATAGACCTAATAAAATTAAAATCAGAGTATGCCAGCACTATCCAGAACCAAGTCTAAAGCCTTCAAAATCTAACTAAAGTGATGACTGGAGAGAGAAAGGCACACTGAGCAGGAGATGCATCATCTGCAATAAACCAGACTTGGGCTCACTAAGGTTTCATGCACAGTTGCTCACACACATGTCCTTATAGCTGGACTCCTCATCCCTCACCTCCTTCTGCTCCTCCTTCCCTTCCGCCTTTCCATATTTCCACTCTACTTTTCTAAAGTCTTTTTCTCATACAAGTAATTCATCTTTTAGTCACAGAACTTGTAGGTTTTAATCATTTGCAAACCATGGGTGACTTCACCTTCCTTTCCTACCTTTCTGACATTGAGATTTATTGTGTGTCAAGCACACGCTATTTCGAAATGGAACAAATTAGATGCCAGTGGTGATGTGTGTCTCAATGCCTTCAAACAAACAGTAGACGAGGGATATAATGATTGTTAATGGCAAGTTTAAACTGAGCCAGTAAAGAAAGTGATTTTAAGTCAGCATTTGAAAAAGCCTCTGTTTTATTCTTAATATACAGAAAGATAACATCACAGCACTCGTAGAAATTTTTCTTAAAAAAAAACAAATCGTCTGTATGATTCCAATTATTACTTCTAGTATTTAGTAACTTGTTTCTATAATTAAATAACTAGTAAAACCAACTAAATCTAAGGTGATTAAAATATACAACTGTGTAGACTGCTACATTATTATGGTTTCATATTAATCTGAGAATAAAATTTATAATTAATTTAAGTCCATTACCTTTCTTTTCCTTTGCATTTCTCCCTTCTCCAACTTTAATGCCATCTGTTAAGTTGATACTATTTATATTTTGCAATAAAACATTAAAATATCACAAATATGTGTACTTTTTCTTTCATTCTTAACGTTTGTATATTGATCATGGTGTAGTAGTGTTTTGAATTAAAAGTGTCCCTTAATTTCACATGTTGAAAGAGTTGTCCCTTGGTTGATGAAACTGTGGAGTTTAGTTAGTGGAGCCATTCTAGAGGAAGCATGTATAGGGGTGAACTTTGAGAGTTTAGAGCCTTAGCTCACTTCTAGTTTTTAGTCTCTTCCTTTTTCCTGTTTACATTTAAAGTTGTAATCATATTTCTTCCAGGAACTACTCTGATTCCTCCCTGCCATAATTGTCTCTGCCTTCGAAATGGTAATCATAAATAACTGTTTCTTTTCTTTGGTAATGGTATTTTTATTGCAACAACAGAACTTTAAGAGGAAAAAAAAAACATAAAATGCCAGGCAG
Organism: Apodemus agrarius; assembly: GCA_964023405.1. NCBI lineage: Eukaryota > Metazoa > Chordata > Mammalia > Rodentia > Muridae > Apodemus > Apodemus agrarius. The sequence continues at coordinate 43,709,948 of OZ030023.1, forward strand.
TGGTGGCACATACAATGCGGATTTCTGAGTTCAAGGCCAGCCTCGTCTACAGAGTGAGTTCCAGGACAGCCAGGGCTATACAGAGAAACCCTGTCTTAAAAAAAAAAAAAGAAAAGAAAAGAAAAAGAAAAGAAAAAGACAGACAGACAGAAAGAAAGAAAGACATTAAGATGATCTCTCTTACTCATGCTTCCCCCTTGTTTCTCTCTTGTTCTTTCTTTTCCCTTCCTTCAGCCCTTTCTTCATGTGCTCCTGGCCATGACCAGCCTCTAAGTTTCTTCTCTCTCTCTCTCTCTCTCTCTCTCTCTCTCTCTCTCTCTCTCTCTTTCTCTCTCTAAGTCACTACTACCCTCTTAACTCCCCTCCCCATGACCCAAATAAGCACTATACTAAAAAAAGAAGAAAAAGAAGAAGAAGAAGAAGAAGAAGAAGAAGAAGAAGAAGAAGAAGAAGAAGAAGAAGAAGAAGAAATTGATATGGGAACATCTAGTTTATCTTCCTTCTTCAGTCTATAGTGTAATAGACTTTGTAATAAGGCAAAACTTCTTTATGAAAAAAGAATTTCATGTAGTTTAAACAAATCATTAATTATGAGTTTTTATTTAAAATCATATTCAACTGCAAGTTTGTTTCACATCAAATACAACTGAAAATATTTCCTTATACATTAAACTCAACCACATAATCTCAAAAAGCAACTTTTAGAAGTAAATTAAACCTTATCAATATAAATAGTTTTTCATTATTTTGAGTGTAAATGCTGTCAATATTCTGGCACAAATTTACAGTGTTATTTTTAGAAAATGTTACATTTAGAAAACTATATATAATATTAGTATACTTATTCAATAATTATCCTGTGAATTATTCAATATCATTTGCAGAGGCACAAAAAATAAACACATGCATAATCCATATATATAATTATACATTAATATAATACCTTGCATATATAATACACATATATATATATATAACACAGCACACATATATACATACTTACATTTATATATGGCATGTGATTCACATGTATGTACATGTGAATGTATGTGAATGGGATGTATGTTGTATTTGTATGAATCTGTATGTGAAATGTTTCCACATAATTTTTCTATCTATAAACATCTTTGGTGCAGGTTTACATAAAGTTGAAAAGAAAATCCTGAGATTTTCTTTAGTAATGCCATCAGTTCTATCAGTAAGACTGACTGTTAAGTTCCTGTGAATTTACTAAAAACTCATATCTAACTCAGTTCCACATTAAAATTTTTCTAGAATTCAACCTAAAGGAAGATATATCCTGCTCCCTCTACCACTTACTTGGTCTCACTCTTTAAAATTTCATGTACCAGAAGAAATTCGGATGGCCGAGAAACACCTTAAGAGATGTTCAACATCATTAGTCATCAGGGAAATGCAAATCAAAACAATCCTGAGATTCCACAACACACCAGTCAGAATGGCTAAGATTAAAAACTCAAGAGACAACACGTGCTGGCAAGGATGTGGAGAAAGAAGAACACTCCTCCACTGTTAGTGGGATTGCAAGATGGTACAACTGCTCTGGAAATCAGTCTGGCGGTTCCTCAGAAAATTGGGCATGTCACTTCCAGAGGACTTTGGCAAACCACTCCTGGGCATATACCCAGAGGATTCCCCTGCATACAATAAAGACACATGCTCCACTATGTTCATAGCAGCCTTGTTTATAATAGCCAGAAGTTGGAAGGAGCTCAGATATCCCTCAAAGGAGGAATGGATACAGAAAATGTGGTATGTATGTATATATACATACATACACAATGGAATACTACTCAGCAATTAAAAATAATGAATTCATGCAATTTGTAGGCAAATGATTAGATCTGGAAAATATCATCCTAGGCGAGTTAACCCAATCACAAAAGAATACATATGAAATGCAATCACTGATAAGTGGATATTAATGAGCCCAGAAGCCCTAAATACTCAAGGCACAATTAGCAAGTGAAATGATTCCCAAGAAGAAGAAAGGAGAGAACCCTGGGCCTGAAAAGATTGGATCCAGTTTTGTAGGAGAGTACCAGAATAGAGAAATGTTGGGGGGGGTGTGATTGGGGAATAGTCGGGGTGGGGGGAGGACTTATGGGATGTATGGTGGGGGGGGAAACTGGGAAAGGGGAAAGCCTTTGGAATGTAAACAAAAATATAGAATAAAAAAATGAAAAAAATATTTCATGTACCTTTTCAAATGTCCTCAGAAAAGCAATGGCCAATGCTTGCATTAACTCTCATAAGGAAAAATGAAAGGATCGCTAGATTAAAGCAACTGATGCTATGACTATTTATGTTTAGATGTTGTAATTATTTTATAACAAATACATAGTATATGTATAGTATAAACACATTGGCTAAATTGGTGAAAGACCTCATATTGAATATGCACATTTTTTTCAAAGCAAAACATGTATTAGTTGTTTTAGTGATATGTCTTGAAAAAAATAACTAAATCAAGGTATTGTTAACTCTAAATATTTAGAATTAGATTTTGGAAAAAAACATAGAAAAACAAATCCCCTTAATTAATTAAGAGTAATATCCCAATAACTAATTAAAGAAGAAAAATGAAAAAAGATTTACACAGGAGTGTTTTTGAATAAATATCCTAGGAATTAAACCCAGTACTTGTTTCACAGTAAGTCAATAGCCACACCTTAAGTCAGAGAGCTATATTATGAAACCTGCTTTAAGCAAATCATTTTTCATGACTGTTTTAAATTTTTATAAAAAGTTAACAACATGCATTGAAACTTTATAATATTTGCATTTGAGTAATTTTAAAAATCTATGTTTATGTTTATGTTATGAACAGCTGTGTCATAATATTCAAATCAAACCAAAAGGGATTTTCTTTGAAATAAAAATTAATGAAAGAGACTATGCGAAAAATAGAAATACTGAATGGTTCAGGAACTCGCAAAGATATTGTAGGAGTGATTAAACACCTGTGCTTAAAAGTCAGCCGACCTGGGGCTTTTTATTGGTTTCTTATTAACACCTTTCTTACAAGAAATAAATCTTATGACAGTTCAGTTATTCGAAAGTATAGAGAGAAAATGAACCTGGGCTAAGAATGCAATATTTACAGAATTGCTTGAAACAGAATTTCAGCAGGCTCAGACCTGACATTTCCAAAGAAATACTGAGAGAATAGATTAAAATATTCAAAATTATTCTGGGCATTCAAGGATAGTTTTGTCTTTTGTTTAAACTATAATGCAATCAAGCAATTAAAGATATAAAATAAAATAAATGAGAAACATAAGGAAACATGAACAAAAATAGAATTACTAATTATATACTAAGAGTATGTATTAGGAGATATATGTCTTGATTAGCCTTGATTATCATCTTAATACAGTGTAGAGTCACCTGAAAAGAGAATCCTTAGGTGATTAATGGTCTAGATCAGACTAGCCTTGGGACATACTTGAGAGCATTGTTTTATCTGCTGATTGATGTAAGAAAGCCCAGGCTATTGTGGGTGGTACTATATCCAGGTAGGTTGTCCTGGGATGTTAAAGGAATATGGTTAATCATGGGCCTCAGCCAGAAATCCAGAGTAAAAACAAGCAAGCATTTCCTTTATGGTTGCTACCCTAGGTTCCTGCCTGAACCCCTTCCCTGAATTCCTACTCTGAATTTCCTCAGTAATGATTTGTGAGTGGGATTGCAAAAGCAATGAAGCCATTTGCTTCTCCAGCAATATGGCTGTTTGGGCAAAGAATCACAGTCAAAGAGCTTCTAGGTCTATATAATACCTCCAGAATTAGGACATGTCTTAACTATGCTAGGATTTGGCTGGAATACATGCTGTTAGTATACCTTCCCTTAAAGTCAAATGTTTCATTATAACAACAAACTGATCAAAGACAGTATAATATCATTTCAAATATAGTTGGAATAAAATGATAAAAAAATATAAAAGAAATGGAAATGATAAATAAAATATATAAGATCTGAGACTGAAAACTGGATTACAACAGTTAAAATGTGGTAAAATAAAATACATAACTAAAATTAACAGCCCCATGACAATCACAGCTCTGACAAAGCTAAAGAAAACTATTCATCACACATTCTGATATATTGTTGAGTAGTCAATGCAACAAGATAAGCATACAGTGAAGATTTGAGGATTGCAATTATTTCAGGGATTTTTTAATGGCTTGGAAGCACAACCTGCCAGGATAAGTCAGACAAAGTAAGAATACTTAGCAACCTGTGAATTTATTGAGACTTTGATAAAAACAAGAGCAAGTCATTCAAAATTGGGAATCAGGTAAGCTGAATAGTGGACATTTTTCCAACATGGGCATGGTTAGAGCAGGCCGAAAGAAAAAATCTGGGGTCATCCAGAAACCGGCAGAGACTTAGTGACACAGAACAAAGCAGCAAGCTTTGGCCTCTGAGAACATGCGTGGTATGACTCTCTTTTTCTGCAAGGTTTGTTTCTCTATATATTGTAAATGAATTTTAATTCACCAACATGGCTGGCTACTCTGACAAGGGATCACATATGAAAACATTCTAGATCTATACAATCCTCCATGTTGTGGGAAATATTGAAAAAGAACTGCCATGTTCACTGCCATATCCAACTACTCTCTAGCCACCAAATCTCAGGCTTGGCTGTAGCTCTGGAGCTCCCTTTGCTGCTACACTAGCTCCCCCTGTGGTCAGCTGACACAATACCTAGCAGGCTGGTAGAAACAAAACTCTAGAAGCTTATAATCAACAAGTCTAATTTATATATCAATAAATTCTCAATTCACAAGATGCTCACAATAATTTCAGGGCCAATTGATAATGGTACAAGGTGCCCACCTAGATTAGACAAGTTATTCTGTTCTTTAGAATATCATATCTATCTGTGCCTATTTAAAGCCACACTGGTTCAGGAACTCCTTCCTGTTAGTCCTCCATCTTGCTTTCTTTTCCCTCTCCTCCGTTGCTCTCTGTCTCTGCAACTACTAGCTCCACCTCCCTTTTCCCTGTCTAAGCTCAGGTCTCGTGCTGCACTGATATTTTAATGTAATTGGACAGGGAAAATCCTGTGACACTGCCAGAATACAGAAATTCCCTGAATTATAGTAGGATCTGGCTGAAATACAGGCACACTCTTAATACAGGTTTTTAATCCGAAAAAATGGAGATAGGGTTAATTTGTAGAAGAACGTAGCCATGTGCAAAAGTGATACCTAATTGAGAGTTGACAACGTGATGGATTAGAGAAAGATTTGACAGAATGAGTCACAGATAGGATATGCCCAACTCTCATGAAAAGACAGCTAACTCTCATGAAAAGACAGCTAACTCTCATGAAAAGACAGGAAAGAGAGCCAATTTAAGAGCATAAAACACACACACATACACACACACACACACACACACACACACACACACAGAGAGAGAGAGAGAGAGAGAGAGAGAGAGAGAGAGAGAAGGGGGAGAGAGAGAGTTTCACTGGGACTATGTATTGTAACTTAGGACCTCATTCATATATAGAAAGCACTATTAATCTTTGAGCCATTACTTTAATTTTTATCTTTCTTTCAATTTCAACTTTAATCTTTGTAACATTTTTATTTATTCATCACTACAGGTAAGTAACACATACTATTGCACATATATAGAGGTCAGAGGACGAGCTTCTTGAACCTGTTCTTTCTCTTTATATGTATCTCAGAAACAAAACATAGGCCAGCATTCTTTCTTGGCAGTAGGCACACTACCTAATAACTATCTCACTGACTTCTCCTGGGATGCATTGAATGAATAACTTAATTATAAATTATTTAGAAATTTTAAAATATTTGCTTGCTATTTATTTTCTAGTTTTTCTTCTTTTATAATTCAGTGAGTGTACTAGATGGTTTTGTGTGTCAACTTTACACAGCTGGTGTTATCACAGAGAAAGGAAACTCCCTTGAGGAAATGCCTCCATGAGATCCAGCTGTAAGGCATTTTCTCAATTAGTGATTATGAGGGGAGGGCTTAGCCCATTATGAGTTGTGCCATCCCTGGGCTAGTAGTCCTGGGTTCTTTAAGAAACAAGCTGAGCAAGCCAGGGAAAGCAAGCCAGTAAGCAGCAACCCCCCATGACTTCTGCATCTGCTTCTGCCTCCAAGTTCTTGCCCTGTATGAGTCCCTATTCTGACTTTCTTTGGTTGAACAGCAATGTGGAAATGTAAGGTGAGTAAACCCTTTCCTCTCCAATTTTCTACTTGGTCATGATGTTTTGTGCAGAAATATAAACCCTGACAAAGACAGGCAGGTAGTTAATATTTTTGATTTTTAATAAATTGAAAACATTTAGAGTTTTCATCTTAAGTTACTTTAAATTCATTATAAATTAGCATATTTATTAAATATTTTTAATATGTTCAATTTCTGCCATAGGAAAAATATACATCATTTTGAATATTCAATGTACCTTAATATAAACACATTTAATTTTTCCAAATATGGAGGATATTCCATAAGTATTATATAGGAAAATTCTTTGGATAATTCAATTCAGTTTTATAAATATCCATTCTAATTTCTTCCCCTAATTCTATATAATATTATGATTGAGTAGATCTTTATGATTTTTCCACATTTTCTGCTCTGCAGCACCCCAAATTTTTACAAGTACTGCTTTCTTGACATACTTCCCAGTTTCTACCAGAATGCCAGTGAGCCTTTATTGTAAATGTTTCTTTATTTCCTCTGATGAAGGGATGTAATGAGAGCGAAATCCAAGTTGCATGACTATATGACTTGAGCTGAGCTCAGAGTCTCTCTCTCTCTCTCTCTCTCTCCTCTCTCTTTCCTATCTCTTTCCTATCCCTAAACCTAGACAAGCTTCTAGTCTCCTTATAATCTAATTTAGACCTCCAAGCTTTACTGTTTAAAATATTTACCCTTTCTACCTCTTTCTGAACTCTGACTCACCTCAGCTGTTCTGGACAAAACTCTTCTCCAAGCTGACTAATTCAAACTTTTTTTTTTTCATTTCTTGGTTTCTAAGTAAGCTGATCTGCTTGGCCTCAAACTAGCTCAGGATCCAATCTTCTGGATATATGTCATTCTCCTGCTTGGTCTGGCTTAATCTGTAACTTGTCTCTGACCTCTATATATGTGCAATAGTATGTGTTACTACCCTGCAGTTATGAATGAATAAATAAGTTACAAATAATAAAGTTGAAGTTGAAAGAAAAAGAAAAATCAAAGTAATGGCTCAAAGATTAATAGTGCTTTCTATATATGAATGAGGTCCTAAGTTACAATACATAGTACCAACATAGAATACCAGGTTTGGTTCAATTTTCTAAGTATCTTAGCACTGGTAGCCAAAGACAAGATGATCAATCAACTCACCAGTCAAGCAGTCTAATAAAAAGGTAATATCATCAGGAGATGTTCAAGGAAGCTAATGTTCTCCTTTGACATCAGCATGGATACAGATTGGTATGTGCACTTACACATGCTTGTGCATTGACTCCCCCAACACACATGCAATTTCCACAATGGAAATGGTAACAGCATATGAGGCTTTAACATCTACAATCCAGAATGTGAAAGAGTCAATTATATAGCATTTGTAAATTAATTCAGAATAGCAGAAAAGCTTTAAGGTTAAAAAATAAATAGATAAGTCATTGAGAGGGTGTACCCCAATCCAACCTACCCAGCCCCTTCACACACACCGTAACACCTATCTCCTTTCCCTATGGCATCAAGTCTCTACAATTTTAGCCACATTCTCTCACACTGAGGCTAGACAAGGTAGTCCTCTGCTAAATATGTGCCAGGGCTATGGATCAGCCTATGTATTTATGCTCTTTGGTTGATGGTTTAGATTCTGGGAGCTCCCAGGTTATGGATTAGTTGATACTGTTGGTCTTCTTATGGGGTTTCTAACCCTTTCAGCTCCTTCAGTCTTTCCCCTAACTTTCCCGTAGGGATCCTCAACCTCTATCCAACGGTTGGCTGTGATTGTCTGCATCTGTCTCACTTAACCTGCTGGTAGAGCATGTCAGGGGACAGCCATGCTAGGCTCCTGTCTATAAGCACAAGATGGCATCAGTAATGGCATCTGCACTGGGGGCCCTGTTTATCAACTAGAAGTGGTCTCTTTAGCATCCATCTCTGCACTCTTGAGCATTTCAGCTAATGTCATCACCCACTGAATCTTGGGAGGCTCTTATATCCCAGGTCTTTGAAACTTACTATAGGTTTTCCCCATCCACCACTCCCCGCAGCATTTTTCCATCCATTCTTCTGGCCCTCTAGGCATCTCTCCTGTCTTGTCCCCACCCCCTACACCTGCCTCCCTTTTCCACCTCACCTTTTCCTGCTAGGTGTTTCTTCCCTCTCCTTCCTGTAATTATGATGTTCCCCCTTTTAGATAGGATTGAAGCATCCTTACTTTGGCCTTCCCTCTTGCTAAACTTTTGTGGTCTGAGGGTTGTATCATGGGTATTCTGTATCTTTTTCTAATATTCACTTATCAGTGAGTATATACTAGGCAAAAAAGAGGGAGGATTGTGTGAAGTTCTCTTGGAGGAGGGACTAGGAAGGGGAGCAACATTTGGAATTTAAATGAATAAAACAAATTTTTAAAGAATTCAACAAAACATGGACAGACCTCTAGCTAGGCTGCTTCCCAGAAGACACCATATGCTAGGCATCCCAGAAGATCCACTGTACTCAAAGCATTTGGTAAGAACCATTCTGAAGTCCTACAGCTGCTGCTGGGAGATCAGTGGACTCAGGGACCCATCACCCTCCCCCCAAATTCTGCCCACAGAATACCATTCCCCTTCTGCCTAATCCTTTCAGCTGTACAGACTGTTAGCTAGTCTGCTCCTCAATTACACCGAATCCTAGGCATTCCAGAAGATCCATTGCACTCAGAGTATTTGGAGATATGCTTCACTCAGAGTATCTGAAACCACATCCCAGGATATTAGCTGCATACAGGGCAGCTGAGCAACTGATTACAAGCTTGTCTGCTCCCCTGAAGACACCACAGCTTGAAGGCATCCCAGGAGTTTCTCTGAAGACAGGGCAACTGGGCAGCAGACACTGTAGTCTGAACACCTCCAGGGGCTCAGTAGCATTCAAGGCAACTGACCCAACAGACTGAAAACCTCTCTGGAGTTCTGTTATACACAGGAAAACAGAAGCCACAGTCCATAGCTCTCCCTAGTGAAAAGCTTCACACAGGATAACAATTTGACTGCTCCTCTGAAGACACAACAGTCTCAAAGTCTCCCAGGAGATCTGCTTCAGCCAGGGCAACAGATCAGCAGCTTCTCTGCCACTCAGAATACTGCCCAGTTGGAAGACCACACAGGAGGTCTGCTACAGCCAGGGCTATAGGCCTACCAGGAGTCCTGAAGCAACTCAGGGACAAAAGAGGCAGAATCCAGACCAGCAAACATCAGGGATAACCAGATGGCAAAATGCAAGCACAAGACCATAAGCAACAGAAGCCAATATATGTGGGTATCATCAGAACCCAGTTTTCCCACCACAGCAAGCCCTGAATACACCAACACACCTGAAAATCAGAAAGCTGACCTAAAATCCTATCCCATGAAGATAATAGAGAACTGTAAGGAGGCTATAAATAACTCAGTGAAAGAAATATATGAAAACCCAGGTAAACAGGTAGAAGTCCTTAAACTGGAACAAATACATCCCTTAAGGAAATACAGAAAAACACAATAAAAAGGTGAAGGAATTGCATAAAGCAGTTGAAGACCTAAAAGTAGAAGTAGAAACAATAAAGAAAACACAAATGGAAGCAAACCTGGAAATAGAAAACCTAGGAAAGAGGTCAGGAATTATAGATGTAAGTATCACCAATAGACTATAAGCAAGAGAAGAGAGAATCTCAGGTATAAAAGATAACAGAGAAGAGATTGACACAACTGTCAAATAAAATCCAAAATATAAAAAAGAAACAGGCAAACAAACAAAAACTTCGAACCCAAAATATCCAGAAAATTCAGAACACAATGAACAAACCAAATCTAAGGATAGTCTGAATAGAGGAGAATTAAAATTCCCAGTTCAAAGGATCTGGTAATGTTGTCACCAAAATAATAAAAAACTTCTCCAACCTAAAGAAAGTGATGCCTATAAAGGTATAAGAAGCCTATAGAACCCCAAATAAATGGGAACAGAAAAGAAAATCCTCTCTTTACATAATAATGAAAACACTAAACATACAGAACAAAGAAAGAATACTAGAAGCTGCAGAGAAAAATGGCCAAGTAACATACATATGTAGACCTATCAGAATTGCACAAGAGTTCTCACCAGAGACTATGAAATACAAAAGAGCCTGGTCAGAGGTCATGCAGACTCGAAGAGTACACAAATGACCCCCCAGGCTACTATACCAACAAAGTTCTCAACCAACATAGGTGGAAAAAAACAAAATAGTCCAGGACAAAACCAAACTCAAACAACATCTATCTACCAATCCAGATCTACAGAGTATGCTAGAAGGAAAACTTCAACATAAGGAAGGTACCTACACCAAAGTAAAGACAAAATATTAGCATCTCACAACAGAGTGAAAAAGAGAAAATCACAAGCACATTAAGTCTCCTACAAAAACAAATATAACAGGAACCAACAGTCATCTGTCTTTAATATAGCTCAATATTAATGGAATCAACTCACCTTTAAAAAGACAAATGCTAACAGACTGGATCCAGCATTCAAGATCACAAACAATATCCAGCATTTGGCTACAGAGAAGAAACACACCTCAATTACAAAAGACAGATACTATCTCAGAGTTAAAAGATGGAAAATGGTCTTCCAAGCAAATGGTCCCAGGAAAAAAGCTGGAGTTGCCAATAAAATAGGCTTTCAACAAGTTATCAAGCATGATGATGAAGGACACTTCATATTTATCAAAGGGAATATCCACCAAAAGAACACCTTAGATCCAAATATCTATGCCCCAAATGGAACTGTAAAAACATTCATAAAAGAAATGTTACTTAAGCACAAAACACACATTGAACCCAGCACAATAGTAGTGGGAGACTGACTTCAACAGCACACTCTCACCAATGGACAGGTCATTGAAACAGAAACAAAACGGAGACACAGTGGAACTAATAGAGGTTATGAACCAAATGGACTTAACAGATATCTACAGAACATTTCATCCAGAACCAAAAGAATACACATTCTTCTCAGCATCTCACTGTACCTTCTCCAAAATCAACTGTATATTTGGTCACAAAACAACATCAACAGATACTAGAAGATGGAAATAATATCACGCATCCTATCAGATCACCATGGCCTAAAAGCTGGTCTACAATAACAGCAAAAGCAACAGAAAATCCACATACACATGCAAACTGAACAACTCTCTGCTTAATGATAACTTGGTCAGGGAAGAAATAAAGAAATTAAAGACTTCCTGGAATTTAATGAAACTATTGACATATGATATCCAAAGTTATGGGACACAATGAAAACAGTGCTAAGAGGAAAATTAATAGCACAAAGTGCTCTGGTAAAGAAACCAGTGAGATCTTACACTAGCAACTTAACAGCATACCTGAGAGCTCTAGAACATAAGAAGGAAGAGAAGTAGAAAACAGGAAATAGTCAAACTTGGGGAAGAAATCATCCAAATAGAAATAAATAGAATAAAAAAAGAATCAACAAAAACAAAAGCTGGTTCATTGAGAGAATCAACAACATAGATAAACCCCAAGCCTAACTAACTAAAGGGTACAGAGGCAGTAACCAAATTAACAAAATCAGAAATAAAAATGGAAACGTAACAATTGTAATAGAGAAAATTTTAAAAAAAATCATCAGATACTACTACAAAAGCCTATACTCACCAAAACTGGAAAATCTAGGTAAAATGGATGATTTTCTAGACAGATACTACATATCAAAGTTAAATCAAGAGCAGGCAAACTATCTAAACAGGCCAATATCCTCTAAGGAAATAGAAGAAGTCATTGAAATTCTTCCAACCAAACAAGCCCGTGGTCAGACAAATTTAATGCAGAATTCTTCCAAACTTTTAAAGAAGACCTGATACAAATATTCCTCAAATTATTCCATAAAATACAAAGAGAAGGAACACTACCTAATTAATTCTGTGAAGCCATCATTACTTTGTATCTAAACCATACAAGGACCCAACCAAAAATGAGAACTTCAGACCAATCTTACTTATGGATATTGATGCAAAAAAAAAAAAAAAAACTCAATAAAATTCTTGCAAACCAAATCCAAGAACACATCAGAACCAACATTCACCATGATCAAGTAGGCTTCATCTCAGGGATTCAAGATTGGTTCAATATATAAAAATCCATTAACATAATCCACTACATAAGCAAACTCAAAGAAAAAAATAACATGATCATCCCCTTAGATCCAGAAAAAGCATTTGACAAAATGCAACAACAATTCCTGTTAAAAATACTGGAGAGATGAGAAATTCAAGGCTCATACCTAAACATAATAAAAACAATTTATAGCAAACCAACAGACAATATCAAATTAAATGGAGAGATACTTGAAGCAATCCCACTAGAAGTGGGGACAAGATAAGGATGCCTACTCTCTCCATATCTATTTATTACAGTACTTGAAGTGCTAGCTAGAACAATATGACAACAGAAAGAGATCAAGTGGATACAAATAGGCAAAGATGAAATAAAGGCATCATTATTTGCAGATGCTATCATAGTATACATAAGCGACCCCAAAAATTCTACCAGAGAATTTCTCCAGCTGATAAACAACTTCAGCAAAGTCCCCAGATATAAAATTAACTCAAATAAATAAGTAGCCTTCCATTATAGAAATGATAAACAGGCTGAGAAAGAAATTAGGATAACAACTCCCTTCAGAGTAGCCACAAATAATATAAAATATCTTGTGGTAAATCTAACCAAACAAATGCAAGATCTTATGAGAGTAACTTCTAGTCTATCAAGAAAGAAATCAAAGATCTGAGAAATGGAGGGATCTTTCATGCTCATAGATTGGTAGAATTAACATAGTAAAAATTGCCATCCTACCAAAGGCAATCTACAGATTCAAAGCAGTCCGCATCAAAATCTCAACACAATTCTTCAAATACATGGAGAAAGCAATTCTCAAATTAATGTGGAAAGGCAAAAAACAAAACAAAACAAAAAACCCCCACAGGATAGCAAAAAACAGTTCTTAATAATAAAGAACAGCTGGGGGGAAATCACCATCCCTGACCTCAAGCTCTACGACAGAGGAATAATGATAAAAACTACATGGAACTGGTGATAGACATGTTGATCCATGGAATAGGATTGAAGACCCAGAAATAAAACCATACACTTGATCTTTGACAGAGAAGCCAAAAATATATAATAGAAAAAAAAAAACATCTTCAATAAATGTTGCTGGCCTAATCAGCTGTCTGTATTTAGAAAAATGAAAATAGAACATTATATGTCATTATGAACAAAGCTCAAGTCCAAATGGATCAAGGACCTCAACATAAAACTAAATACTCTCAATCTAATAGAAGAGTAATTGGGAAAGGGCCTTGAACTCATAGGAATAGAGGTAATTTCTTAAACAGAACTCCAATGGTTAATGCTTTAAAATCAAGAATTGATAAATTGGACCTCATGAAACTGGAAAGTTTCTGTAAGGCTCAAGACATAGTCAATAAGACAAATTGGCAACCTACACATTGGGAAAACAATCTTCACTAATCCCATATCCAATATATATATAAAGAATTAAAACATTAAAAAACAAAACAAACAACAACAGCAAAAAGACTAGTATAATCAAAAAGTGGGGTACAGAACTAAACTGAGAATTCACAACAGAGGAATATCAAATGGCTGAGAAGCACCTAAAGAAACGTCAAAAGTCCTTAGTGATCAGAGAAATTCAAATCAAAATGACCATGAGATTCCACCTTACACCAATCAGAATGGCTAAGTTCAAAACCCAAGGTGACAACACATGTTGGCAAGGATGTGGAGACAGAGGAACACTCTTCCATTCCTGGTAGGATTGCAAACTGATACAACCACCCTGGACATCAAATTGGAGGTTCCTCAAAAAATTGGAAATAGATCTACCTGGAGACCCAGCAATACCACTCTCAGGAATATACCCAAAGATGCCCCACCATGCTACAGGGGCACCATGTGTTCCACTATGTTAATAGTGCCTCATTTGTGATAGTAAGAAGCTGGAAACAACCCAGATGTCCCATGACAGAAGAATGGATACAGAAAATGTAGTCTGTTTACACAATGGAATATGATGCCCCAGTGTAGGGGAGTGCCAGGGCGGGAAGAGGAGAGTGGGTAGTTGGATGGGAGAACACTCTCATAGAGGTATGGGAAGGGGGGATGGGATAGGAGGTTTCTGAAAGAGAGATCTGAAGAGGGGAAAATTTGAAATGTAAATAAAGGAAATATCTCATTAGAAAAAGAAAGAAAGAAAGAAAGAAAGAAAGAAAGAAAGAGAGAGAGAGAGAGAGAGAGAGAGAGAGAGAGAAAGAAAGAAAGAAAGAAAGAAAGAAAGAAAGAGAAAAAGAATAAGGACATCCTGAGTTTTGCAGGCAAATGGATGGAACTAGAAAATATCATTCTGACTGAGGAAACATGGACCCAAAAGGATATGTATACATGGTATGCATTCACTAATAAGTTGATATTAGCCAAAATATAAAAATAAAAAAAAACAAAAAAATAAGAAAAAGAAAAGAGAAAAGTACAGAATACCCAAGATACAGTCCACAGAACTCAAAAAGTTCAATAAACTGAAGGGCCCAAGTGAGAATGCCTCAGTCCCACTTTGGAGGGAGAAGAAAACAACCACAAGGTGGTAAAGTGAGGTACCTAAGATGGAAAGCAGAGAGTGGGGGATGGGTAGGAAGGTAACAAGATCTGGTATTGGGTGTGGGAAAAAGATTGAAATCTTTAGGGCCAGCAGAATAAATGGAAATAGGCAACCTAGGGAGGTAGGAGGTTAGAGGGACCCTCCAGAATGTACCAGAGACCTCAGAGGTGAGAGATTTTAAGGACTTAAAGGGAGGGACCCTAAATGAAATGACCTACAGTGGGGAGAGAGACTTGTAGAGCCCACCTCCTGCAGAAAGACAGGGCATGGTAAGAGGGATGGGATTGCTATCCCACAGTCAAAAGTCTGACCCATAATTGTTCCTGTCTGAAAAAAACGGCAGGGATGGAAAGGGAGAGAAGACTGAGGAAAAGAAGGACCAGTTGATTCAGATCAAGGGGAGGCCCTAAGATCTGACATTATTACTGAGGTTAAGGAGTGCTCACAAAAGGGACCTAGCATGACTACCCCCTGAAAGACCCAACAAATAGCTGAGTCAGCTTCAGATATTTGCAACCAACCAATGGACAGAAGCTGGTGACCCCTATGGTTCAATTAGGGAAATGCTGGAAGAGAGTGAGAAGGACCAGCAGTCTCAAGTGACCTGGACCCCTGAGATCTCACTGACAGAGGATTACCAACCAGGCAGCATACATCAGCTGATATGAAGCCCCTAGCACATAAGCAGCAGAGAACTGCTGGCTCTGTGTTTAGTCAGAGAAGATGCACCTAACCTTCAAGAGACTGGAGGGCCCCGCGATTTTAGGGTGCTGGTGGGGTAGCTGGTGGGATGGGGACATCCTCATGGAGATGGAGGAGGTATGGGATGTGAAACAGTTAGAGGGTGGGACAGGAGGGGAATAAAATCTGGAGTGTAAAAAAGTGTAGTAGTAGTAGTAGTAGTAGTAGTAATAATAATAATAATAATAATAATAATGAAAAAGGAGAAACAACATATAGGAAAAAATTATCAAGCCAAAAGAAAAATTATTAAAATATACTAAATTCAAAAAGAGAACAAAAACCTGACGATTATAACATGTTTGATACCATTTACATGAAATGTACAAAATGGACAAATATCCAGAAATAGAAAGTAGAGTCCTGTTTATCAGGAGTTGGGGAGCAGGAATACAGATATTTGGAGGATAACTTTGGCAGATGATTGAGAGGTTCTGGAATTCATAGTGGAGATAGCATCAAAATACTGTGAGTCTAGTAAATACTAATGAATGCTAATTTAATACTGATTTAAAATGGGTGAAATAGTGACTTTTGTCTCAATAAAAATATGAAAAATAAAAAGAGATAAGTCATTGTGGTTATGATGCAAAAAAAGCACTTATATGGACAAAAGAGAGAACAAATCATAATTTATTTGAACAACACCAATGACACAAAAAGAAAAAACTTTAAAATCAAAGTGTTATGTTTAAAACATATCATTAAATTTCTTATAATACTTTTGAGATTTACCAAAAACAAACAGAAGAAACTGAAGACACTTTATTAAAATTACCAACATGAATTTAAAAAAAAAGAAAAGACATCATTACAGATCCAATGTATTTTTATTATATAATCAGTATCTACATTCACAAATTAAAAATTTAGTTTTAAAATGGTAAATTCATTGTACTGGCTGGTTTTGTGTGTCAACTTGACACAGGCTGGAGTTATCATAGGAAAAGGAGCTTCAGTTGGGGAAATGCCTCTATGAGATCCAGCTGTGGGGCATTTTCTCAATTAGTGATCAAGTGGGGGAGAGCCCCTTGTGGGTGGTACCATCTCTGGGCTGGTATTCTTGGGTTCTATAAGAGAGCAGGCTGAGCAAGCCAGGGGAAGCAAGCCAGTAAGTAATATCCCTCCATGGCCTCTGCATCAGCTCCTGCTTCCTGACCTGCTTGAGTTCCAGTTCTGACTTCCTTTGGTGATGAACAACTGTGTGGAAGTGTAAGCTTAACAAACCCTTTCCTCCCCAACTTGCTTCTTGGTCATGATATTTGTGCAGGAATGGAAACCCTGACTAAGACATTCATCAAATTCAGAAAAAGATCAAATTGTACACAAATTGATCTATATAATTGGCCAGAAGTATGTGTACTAAAGAGAGTTTCACTAGTTCCAAAACCTGATCTAGTTATATGCCTCAATGTAGTCTATGAAATGTTTAAGAAGATATAATTAATATTTGAAAGCTACATTCTTAAAATAAAAATGACAGCAATACAAAAATTAGCTCAGATTATCAGGTCAGCATTTATAAAAATGTTTAAAAATTATAGATCAACATCCAACATGAATTAATGAGCATAAACACCAGTAAATAATTAGAAAAAAGAAAGCCAATGAAATTTGAAAAGATTGATTTATAGCAACATGTCGAAGCTATTCCAGGAAACGAAGGATGACTCAACATGAAAAATTAAGTATCATTATGTGAATGAATATATATATATACATATTTATGCATATAATCACAATGATTCTATTAGCAAATGTAAAACAAAAAAAGCGTGTGGCGAGTTCAGCCTACATTTCACTGATTTCACTGGTTTACAATCTCTAACCAACAACAATAACAAAAAAAATTCCAAAAACTAACCAACCAAATAAACAAAAAGCCAAGGATCTGCCAACTTCAGTTTTGAGGCTAGTTTACAGTAAGGCATCACTTACTGCATGAAGGTCATTCAGTGGCCAACCACAGACTGGGCTGAAGCTGTTCTTAAATTCCTGGAACTAGAAATATGCCCACTGATGGCCGGTGGATTTATGTGTGGCTTAGAGACTGCAATTACTCTTTGAGGATATTATGATTATTTTCTCCCTTGAGCAAAGACAAAAGCTCAGAAATTTCCCATAGCACAACAATATACCATGTGTATCGGTTTCCAAACCACCAGAGGTGAGCATGCCTTTCATTAAACTCTTCCCATGTCTTCTAGATAACTCTATTTCGTCTGTCTATACACTATTTTAGTGTTTGTGGCGGGAATAATTTTTCTATTGTTTCTGCAATTGAAATTTTACAATAGATACTTTAGAAAGGAAACAAAATACATTAAGACAAAGATGATGCATCATTGTGTTCAGTACATATAAATATTGCAGAAATTCAATGACAAAGAGCTAAAATATGCAGTCAGAACTTGGTGTTTGATGAGAATATATTAAACATCTTTGAAAGGAAGTGATGGTACTGTGGGAAAACAAATATTGAACTTTTATTTGCTGCAATATGTGGAAAGGCACATATGTTGCTGTCCTAAATGGAATACAGCATTCCTGGGCTAATAAGTCAGCACTTTTATAGAAACTGAACGATATAGAGTTGTTTTGTTTTTGTGACTTGGGTCAGAACTCATTGTTATTAATGACTGTGAGTATGAAAATGTGTGATGTAGCCTAAAAGCTTCACAGGGTCTACAAATTTTTAATTTTTAACCTCAAAATTGTCATACTGCTTAAATGTTATCTTTTCTGTTATTTTTCTATCTCGATGTCTTAAATTGCAAATGCAGCTCATATTCATTCTCCATTGTTAGCTCTCCACTTTCTGTGTGTTTACAGTAACTTGGGACATGTATTGATCTACAGTGTAATCAAAATAAGTCAAGCTATGTATCCAGTGAAAGAAGGTTTGCACAATATAACAAGAGCTGGAATCTATCTGAGAACAAAATAAGACACTTGATGACCACTGGGAGCCCTTACTATAGATCTTTGTTTGGAGAAAGGAAGAAACGCCATGCCTGCCATCAGACACCCAGTAGGCAAGGAAGGATAATCCGTGAGATATAATTTGGCATTGATGATGCATAGTAGTACAATCATCAGAGAAAGTGACGGGGCAAAGTGACACATACCAATAAAACATTTTTTTTTCCAAAAACAACTAAAGATTTTTAGAAACTTTTTTATAATCTTTGATATAAAGCAAGCTTTTGAAATATTTACTTTTATTAAAATTTCAAGAATTTCATAGATATATACAATGATATATGATCATATTTATCCAGCCTTACCTCTGTTTAAATGTCCTCATAAGTATTAATCCCCACTTTACAAATTCAGGACTTTGATTTTGTCTTATATAATAAATAACGTTTATTAAATGTTCAAATCTACCAGCCTAGAGAAAGAAGCAAAACAATTCATAGTACTTTAAGAGGGAGGAGAGAGAATTCAAGCAGAACAGATTTGCCCAGTGATGCCCTCTGAGTGGCTGTATACAGATCACAGACCCTAAACAGGTAGTGTGTTTGGAAGCTTCTCAGAGATGGGCAAAGTTTCTAAAGGAAAATGTCATTTTCAACATCTAATATTAATTTGTGAAGTTTTTTTTTTAAAACGTGTAAATTAAAGTTTCTAACTTAAATGCACAAGCATAAAAATCGAGTGTTTCTTTGGGTTTACTTCATAAAAATATCTGTACATTTTGTATTCTGTACATTTCTGTATTTTGTATTGCAGAGTGTTATATTGCTATCCATTATATGCATAGGACTTCACAGGTGTTATTCCTTGGAGTAGAATAAATAGCTACAGAATTCTTGTCCCAATATTCACTCAGCTTTGACCCACATTCATCACAAATGCAGACAAATGTACCCCACTCACCACTGGTAGCTCTGCTTCCTGTGTTGGGTTCTAGCAATTGTGTGGTCTCAGCACTCAGATATTAATGTGCTGGCTGGTATCATATGCTGAACTTTTACCATAGGTTCATAGGCTTAAAGGAAGCCTGTACTTAGTCCATTAAATCCTGACACACATGTATGCGTGGCCACCTACTAGAGCATAGAGAATCTACCATTGGTCATATCCTCAACAAAGAATGATTTTCCTCCCCTAAACATTTAGACACTTCTAGTAGTTACCCAATATAGTGCAGTGCTTGGAAATCATCTACCACCTATCTGCAACTATTTTGGCAGACTCATTCTGGTTCTGGTAACTATACATTTCCTGAGTTCACGAGTATAATAACTATGTCATGTCCAGAGCATAGGGTGACATGTCACAGAACTTAGTGGATTTATCAATAAGATTTCAGCAGTAATTACAATGGCATAAAATCAAGTAAAAACAAAGAATAATTTGTATGCTATATATCACAAAGATGGTTTTTTAAATTTTGAGGAATGTAAGTAGATGAAATGAAGTGGGCAGAAATAAAGGTTACATACTGTGTAATGTTAGTAATGTGACATGCCCAATATATATAATTCGGAGTGACAAAAAGTAGATTACTTAACATAGATTGTCTATAATCCAAAGGAGGAGGAGATGCTGGGAGAATGATGAACTTGAAGTCCATGTTAATGCAAATCAACTGAAAAATTATGAAGTTTTTGTATAAATAATGATGAAATTATGTATTTGCAACTTTAGTACAAAATATGAATGACATTAATAAATTATAAGAAACAAGGTAGAATATTTTATTAAGATGAAAATATTAGAATATATCATCCCTTTATAAATATTCTATTGACTAGTTTAAGTTTTAATAATTATATTACTAATTATACTTTAGGACAGTTTTAGTGGAATCATATGTTTATATGTTATAATAAAATATATAATGTGTTTAGGTAGAACTTCTCATGCCTTTATAATTTAATAATTTAAATTTGCTTTTAAATACTTTGTACCTTGGTATGTGTTTATATGGGACTATGACCATGTGAGTGTTTAGAAGTCTTGAAAAGTTTATATTCACAAATTTTTATTCACAAGTCTTAATTATAGCTCTATTATTTATAATCCCTTTATTATAGCTTTATATATATTTATATTATAATCTCTTTATTATAGCTCTATTATTTTTTAAAAGGAAAGATTTATGCCTAGAAATTTATGGCAAGAGAAGGTACTTTATGATTTCAATTGTGAATTAAGTAGCATACTTTCAGTCTAATTCTGGTCAATAAATAAGTATTCACAAAAATGTAAAAATTAAAATATTCCAAAGCCAAACCCAATACAGAAACAATGGAATAATTCCATTTGTCTAATATATAATAAGTAGAATAGTGGAGAAGAAACATGTAAATATAAATGTTATTGAAAAACAAACTGTAAGCTCATGTTGAAGTGGCCCACCCATTTTCTGTATAGAGAATAGTTAAATTCATTGATTTCTCTTAAAAGGTTCTTAATGAGCGATTGATTCAGGGAGTAGCAGAGTGGACATCTTTGTGAGTTCAGACTGTAACCTTAAAGACAGAATCATAGTGACTTTTTTCCCTTACTGATTTTTATCACATAAATCATTTCTTTAATTTTTTAAAGTATAATTCATGTTTATTTTATGATAGCTAAAAATATAAACCATTACTATTTATTGTTTTTCAATTCACACCCTTATTTCCTGTGTGGTTGAATATTGTCATGACTTTGTGTGACATGTTTAGAATTTTTAAAATGAAATCCAAATTGAATAAAAACAAGACTTTTCTGTTTGTTGAATATTCTTTATATCAACTGTATAGATTTTGCTTCTTATTTTCAATCACTCCATGCCATCACAGTTTGCAATCATTTTATTTCTTTACTTACATGAGGAGATTAGTCAGTTAATTTAGCATATGTGCATGCTTATATATATTGTTCTATTGAAATTCTGAACATATTTTTATATTAAGATATTTAGTTAGAAAATTATATTATAAGCCGATAAAATGTCTTACTATTGACAGCAAATATTTGATGGAATTATTGTATGATTTGCATATATGTATATAAAAGATTGATCTTTACATGATTCCCTCATTTGGCACTATTTTATCACATTATTGAAAATGATAATATATTTTTAGTTTGTACCCATAATTTACTTTTAAATATTTAAAATCTACTTATGTTATATTCTTAAGATGCTCAATCTTAGTAAACTCTGTGGAAAAACATTATGATTACCAAAGTAAAAGATAGCTGTATTTTTTTCTCTACATAAGTCTATACATGTCTATGTAAGCATATATACCTGTATTTATATATACACTTAAATAAATACAATGACCAAGACAACTCTGATAAAAGACAGCATTTAATTGGGAATAGTTTATAGGTTCAGAGATTCAGTTCAGTATTACCAAGGCAGGAGCATGGAAGTTTCCAGGCAGGCATGGTGCAGGAGGAGCAGAGAGTTTGACATCTTGTTCCGAAGGCAAACAGGAGAAAACTGACCTCCAGGCAGCAAGACTAGGGTGTTAATGCCCATGGCCATAACCACACACATACTCCAAAGGCCACACCAATCCCGACAAGGCCACTCATCCTGATAGTACAGGCCCAGCATATACAAACCTTCACATTAGATATCTCTCTATTTCTACAAACACTTGATATCTGTTGTTTGTTTTTTTTTTTTACTATTATTTTGAAAAATGATTTCAAATAACAGACTATGTAAGATCATGGAAACACTTGGAAAGCTTTATAATTTAAAAAGAAATTTTAAAAAGCAAAAATATTGATAGTGTCACTAATCTGTAGGACTAATTTTGTATAGTTGTACATAATAAATTGTAAGAAAACTCTAGAAAGACAATGGCTGACTTGTAAAAAGTTTCAGCACCCTTAATGATCCGGGAAATATAAATCAAAACTACTTTGAGTTTCATCTTACACCAATAAGAATGACCAAGATCAAAAACACAAATGACAGTTCATGTTGCTAAGAATATGAAATATCATGATCATTCATGATTGCTAGTTGGTATCCAAACATGTAGGGCCACTATGGAAATCCTTGTGTCAGTTTCTTAAGTGATGAGAATAAATCTACTTAATCACCTGGTTATACCATTCTTGGGCAACTATGCAAAGGATTTTTCACCCTACCATAGAGACACTTGCTCCACATTTTTCATTGATGCTCTATAATAGTCAAGAATTTGAAACACCCTAGATGTCTGTCAATGGATGAATGGATACAGAATAATTTGATACACTTGCACAATAGAATATTATTCATTTGCAAAAAAATGAAATCATAAAAATCATAGGTAAATGAAGGGAGCTAGAAGAAAGTAATCCTGAGATAATCTAGGCCCAAACTACAAATAAGGTGTATGTTCACTTATATATCATGCTAGCTCTCAAGTTTTCAATAAGCAGACTACAGTCTATAAAATCATAGAAGTTAAATTTAGCATGATGGTTGGGATGAGGGTATGGATCTTCCTAAAAGGGGAATGTGTTTGCTCAATCAGATCAAACACAGGGTACTAGGGTGCATTTCACCCTGTGTTACCATCTTGCATCAGGTCAGCAGGAAGTACCAATGCAATGCTTAGAGGTGGGAGAACACAGTCTAAGATTAGGGCCCAGCCCAAGTGAGAAAGAATGCATGCTGAGTCAGAAGCATAGCTGCAACAGTGTCCAGGAGCATGAGGGGCCTTCTGTAGGAGACTTAGGATATCTGGATCTGTATACTGAAGGCTTCCCCCTACACTGGATCTTGATTGGCTCTCCTATCCTGTTTTTGTTTATCCAAATTGTTTATATTGTTGGTGAAAAATGGATGTATACAACTTACAGAAGACTAGAGATTAAATACCATTTGCAGGGAAGGAATGTCCAGGAAGAGTAGCTTATTGACTAAAACCTCTGGGCTGGCCCATCTGGATAAATCATTGGCATGGAGAACTCTGTGCTACATGACTAATTGTCATGAACTTCATGTGGGGTATTGTGGTCATATGCTCCAGGACAGGAGCCATGTCCAGAGCCTACTGGTCATAGATTTGAGAATACCTGGGTTTCTGAATCTGTTCAACCAGTTTTTGTCTGGTGACAGATTTCTTACTCCACAGGGGAAATAGAATAGAAGGTTATAGATGAAAGTGGAAGGGCAAAGAAGAAGGGGGTAGAGAGCTAAAACTAAACTCAGGGAGTGATAGCTAAAATTAAATGCCATTTGAGGGGTTGTGTGGAAAATTCATATGGTACCATCTCTTAAAATATATACATATATGAAAGAATTATAAATGGAATCACCAAATGATGAGAAACCACACTTATAACTAAACAATTCTTGACACCAAATGAAACCCCAATTCTGCTAATTGGTTAGATATAACTCAGTTACTGGAGGTAAAGATACCATGGGAACTCTCAGAGAACCCGCAATATTGCCAAGGCTATCTATTGTTCTTCACAAACTGGTGAAAAAGGCCTATTACTGAAGACAACACCTATACAACTCCTCAAATATGGAAAAGCATAGTTAGTGCCTATGAACACCCTTTACCCCTACTGACTAACTTAGTTAGCGCTCTGCATGCTGCCAAAGGAAAAAAGCTGAACAAAAATGTAGCTACAAACCCTTTGATAGAAAAGGATGACCTACCTGCATGATATTTTGGTGAAATATTGGCACAAGTTCTATGGTAACAAACCACTATCTGATTAGATTTAGGGTTCACACTGTGAAATGGAATTCATGCTTGACACTGCCATAAGCCTGAGACTAGATAAGCTAAGGACTGAAAGGAAAATATAGTGCAACAGCTCTGCTAAAAGAACTTTGAAGATCTTTTCCCAATTTGTTGCTTGCCATTTTGTCCGATTGGACAGTGTCCTTTGCCTTATAGAAACTTTGTGATTTTATGAGGTCCCATTTGACAATTCTTGATCTTAGAGCATAAGCTATTGGTGTTCTGTTCAGGAAATTTACCCCTGTGCCCATGTGCTCAATGCTCTTCCCCAGTTTCTTTTCTATTAGTTTCAGTGTGTCTGGTTTTATATGGAGGTCCTTGCTGGTGGGATTGCAAGCGGGTATTACCACTCTGGAAATCAGTCTGGTGGTTCCTTAGAAAAATCTGGAAGACCCTGTTATATCACTCCTGGGCAAATACCCAGAGGATTCCCCAGCATCAATAAGGACACATGCTCCAATATGTTCATAGCAGCCTTATTTATAATAGCCAGAAGCTGGAAAGAACCAAGATTTCCCTCAGTGGAGGAATGGATACAGAAAATGTGGTCTATTTACACAATGGAATACTACTCAGCAACTAAAAACAATGAATTCATGAAATTCTTAGGCAAATGGTTAGAACTGGAAAATATCATCCTAAATGAGGTAACCCAATCACAAAAGAACACACATGGAATGCAGTCACTGATAAGTGGATATTAGCCCAGAACCTCTGAATACCAAGACACAATTTACATATCAAATGATTTCCAAGAAGAAGGAAGGAGAGGGCCCTGGTCCTGGAAAGTCTTGATGTAGCAATGTAGGTGATTACCAGGAGAGAAGTGGGAGGGGGCTGATTAGGGAATGGGCAGAAGGAAGACAGAGGGGAGAGTCGAGAAAGGGGAAATCATTTGGAGGGTAAACAAAGAATATAGAAGAAAATTTAAAAATTAATAAAAAAGAATGTAGAAGCCAAGTGACTCCTAAAATCTTTATTCTTCGCAGACACATTAGTCTTGCACATGTGTCACCTGAGCAGTAGATACTCACAAAAACCAGAGACTCACAATGGGACCCTGTCCAATTTCTGAAAGATCTTGTAACATTCAGCCCTAAATGGGATCAAGTCCCTTCCCTCAGAGCACAGGGAACCATGCGGAAGAAGAGGTAAAAGGACTGTATGACCCAGTGGAGATGGAGGATACCAAGGAATCAAGGTCTTTGAAGCCCAGCAGGACTGACTCCCAGCTGGAACAACAGAGTGCAGCAACATGGACAGAGCCTATACTCATCTAAGCCAGATGGGATTGTAGCACTGAGAAGGGAGGTAGCCACAAGGAACATTACTCTACCCAGAAGCCACCTCCAAATAACTTCTTTCAAATGAAACAATTAGTTTTCCTCTATAGAGTCTCATTATATATAGAAGCAATTCTTTTTTTATTGGAAATTTTATTTATTTACACTTCAAATGTTATCCCCTTTCCTGGTCTCACCTTAGCAAACCCACTATCCCATCTGCCTCCCCTGCATCTATGAGGGTGCTCCCCCAGCTACCCACCCACTTCCACCTCACTGCCCTGGCATTCCCTTACACTGGGACACTGAGCCTTTAGAGGACCAAGGGTCTTCCCTCCCATTAATGCTCAGCAAGGTCATCCTCTGCTACATATGTGATTGGAACCATGGTTCCCACCATGTATACTCTTTGGCTGGTGGTTTAGTCCCTGGGAGCTCTGGATAACTAACAAGAGCTAATAAGCCTTGAGAACTATGTGATATATCATTATATATATAATTATATAATAGTCATAGGACATTAAAATGTTACAAGATGATGATAATGTGTAAAAACATGCTTCAAAATATATTTCGATTTTAAATGTATGACTGATTTGTATGTGCATAAATGTATACACCAAATGAGTAACTATTCTCCACAGATTCCAGAAGAGAGCATCAAAAGCCTTGAAATTGGAGTCACACTGTGTGGTGATAATTGTTTGGTACAGTTAAACAAACCCAGGACGTCCAGAAGAGTAGCAGCAAATGCTCTTAAACTCTGAGACAGCTCATTAGCCACAAAATGATGTGTTTTAATTAGAAAAATCAGCAATTATGATATTTTATTAAAACTCAATTTGATCCTTGTATGTATATAGAAGTTTTAAAATACACATATGTGTGTGTGCATTTGTGTTTACATTATAGATAACATATATATAATAGCACTTATACATTATATGTATATGAATAATATACATATGAATAATATAAATTATATGGAAGATTTGTGTAAGAGATAGTGTAGAGAATATTTTGTGAGTAAAATTAAACTGAAACTTGAGGATCAACATTGAAGCTTTTGGTTCATTTTCTTATACTGAAAAAAGAGAGAGATTGGATAGAAGAAGGTCATGTAAAGATTCAAGCACAGACCATAATTAAAATTATGTATAAACTTATAAACTGCTACTATAAACCGTGGAATGCTGCAGGGTTTCTGCATACTGGAAGAAGCCAGGATTCTTCACGTTAACCTTTGGAAAGAGTATGCAAACCAATTAATTTCACATTTCTAGTCACCAAAAAGCACGGGGAAATGAATGATGTGTTTCTAATCCACTGAGAGTGCATTAATTTCTGCTTGTAAAACTAGAAAATGAACGCAATTCTTTAAAGCAGGAGCTTGTGCTGCTCAGCACTCTTTTGTCGCTGGCTCTTGGGTGTACGGGAGGAAGAAAGCTTCCTATTAGTGGCTATTCACATGCACAGATGGCTGATAATTTGGGTTGCTTAGGATACTCTGCTTCTTGGAGCAGTGATATGTATCTAACCTCTAATGAGATCTGTGCACTTTAATAATCATAAATACACATTTCAAAATTTTAAATGATCCAGCAGCTTTTTTTCCCAGCTAGATATTTATCAGAACTTTATCATATTGAAATAAGTGTACAATTCTAAGAGCAATGAAGTAAACAATGAGTAAGATTAGACATAGAAACCTTGTATTTTTTTTTATGTTCAGAGTTGTGAAGCAGTATTCAACATAGATTGGTAATAATTTCCCTTGCTTTTGTAAAGCAAATTTCAGTTCATGTGGTCACTGATACTCAACAAGAAAGCAACAATATCAAAAATGATGAGAAAGAGTAAAAGAGATATAAAAGGGGAAGCCCAGAATTCTGATGACATAGTGCCCATTTCAAGCATTTAGAACTCTGTCTGCAATATTAAACTTGCACTGACAATGTTGGCTTGGGTATGCTTAGCATTGGAGAAGAAGCTAATTGAAATGCACTGAGAGCAGAGAAATGAATTCAGTTGCATGTAGTTCTATCCTGAATAGGGGGTGTAAAATTATAAGAAGGATTGTAGTAAAACAAAATGCAGTTGTAAAGGATGTGTAGCTCTAACAAGCTTGTATCATATATGATTAGAAGGATGTCCATTGGGATAGCAAAAATGGTAATACAGAGATACCTGGAAAATTATTTGACCTTTTCATTGTATGAGTGTGTGTGTGTGTGTGTGTGTGTGTGTGTGTGTGTGTGAGAGAGAGAGAGAGAGAGAGAGAGAGAGAGAGAGAGAGAGAGAGAGAGAGAGAGAATCTCACTATGTAACTCCACTGGTGAAAATTTCACTGCCGCCCTTAATGATCACTGTCTTTGACAGGTCATTAGATCATGAAAGAAATAAAAACAAGGCATTTAACCAATAAAACATGTTTGCCTGCATCACTGCACAGCAATACTATAACTCTCACTGATGTCAGTCCTCATTCAAACTGATAAATACATATAGAAGTGAGAGTATATGTGAAGTATATCCTAGAAATTCATCTGCAACAGCTCCAAGGATTGCTGCTTTGGTTTCCTGTTGAAGGAGGAAGAAACTTACTTGGAGGGGCAGAGGGATGCAATTATTTTCATTCTATATGCTGCCACTAATTTTTCTTTGTCACACTGAGGAACAGATAGTAGTTAACAAGTGTCAGAAATAATTAGCAAATCAGAGAATGAATCAATGACAGAATGTCAGGTGGATATACAATGGATGTGAAGATGTCTACTCCTTTATCTTTTTCTTTTTTTATTGGATACATTCTTTATTTACATTTCATTTCCCGTTTCCTCGTTCTCTGCCTCCCAAAGGTCCCATATGCCATTATCCCTCCCCCTGTTCCCCCATCCACCCCTTTCCACTTCATTGTCCTAGCATGAGCCCTTTCCAGCTTGGACTGAGGATGAGTTACTCCTCTAAGGTTCTACAGGGCCATGCACATTACACTACACATGTGTTGCCTTTTTATTAAGATTCAACCTCTGATATGCAGAAGTATAGTTTCTGAGTAGTCTCCAAAATTCAGACCATCAAAATATCATTTAACATTTTCTAATCTATAGTGGTAAATGTTCATTTGGGGGGCAGAGTTATTTGTCTTTATGTCGTCTTTTGACATAGTTCTTCTTATAATCCCTTCATTTTTTTCATATTTCAAAGGTAGCTTCAAAAAAAGTTTTCACCAAAAAATAAAAATAAATAAATAAAAGATTTTCACTACTAAGATATCAGTATAAAAAATTGGACCCATTAAAAGGGTTTAAAGCCTTTCTCTTGCTTCTAGCCTTGCATTTTTTAATCCCTGCTTACCTCTGTGTAAAAGCTTCCAGTAGTTTTACCTAGCTAATTTTTCTCTTCATGATAGAGTAATTTTCTTAAGCACAGTGTGACATTAAACACCCTCCAATTACTCCAGTGACTCTGCTTCTCCTCGTTCTGCCTCCACCATTCCAGTTCTTTTGCAAACACTAAGGGTGTTTTCAGGAGTTTGATTTTCTCTCTGAAGTTCAGACTACTCCTTCCCCATGCCAGTACTTAATTTACTATTCTTTAATTTAGCATAGATTATAGAAACCTGTCTTTCTTTTTTTAAATAAGAGTTTATTATTATTATTATTATTATTAATTTTCTATGTTTTTTGTTTACATTCCAAAGGATTTCCCCTCTCCCAGTTCCCCCCACACCATATGTCCTGGTACTCCCCTACCATACTTTCTTTTTAATTTTTAAAAATTTTTCATTATTTATTCTATATTCTTTGTTTACATTCCAAAGGATTTCCCCTTTCCCAGATCCCCCCTAACCCTATGTCTCATAAGTCCTCTCCTCCCCCCCCACCCCCACCCCCGCCTATTCCCCAATCACCACCGCTCCCCCCCATTTCTCTGATCTGGTATTCTCCTACAAAACTGGATCCAGTCTTTTCTGGACCAGGTTCCTCTCCTTCCTTCTTCTTGGGAATCTTTTGATTTGCTAATTGTGCCTTGAGTATTCAGAGCTTTTGGGCTCATTAATATCCACTTGCATTGTAAGGATTTCTAACTTTTGATCCATTTTCTCCTGTATTTCTTTAAGAGATTTATCTAAGTGTTCCACTATCAGCATCCTGACCAGTGATTTTAGATCCAAATCTTGTTTTTCTGATGTGTTGTGGGTATCCAGGACTTCCTGTTATCGGTGAACTGGGTTCAGATGGTGCCATGCTGCCTTGATTTCTGTTAGTAATGTTCCTATGTTTGTCTTTGCCATCTGGTTATATCTGGTATTAGTTCGCCTTGTTGTCACTGGCTGGTATTTGCACCTCCTGTGAGGTTAGGCCCACCTGTTGGCCTACCTATGACCAGGCTGCAAGATAGAGACTGCCTCTGCGAGTGCTGAGAGGACCTGCAGTTCTCTTGTATTTTTTAAGTGATTTTGCATTTCCTTTTTATTGGCTTGTATCTTTTGACCTATATTCTCCTGAATTTCTTTAAATGATTTTTGCGTTTCCTTTGTAAGGGCTTCGATCTTTTGATCCATTTTCTCGTCTATTTCTTTAAGTGATTTATTTATGTCCTTCTTGTGTTCCTCTAATAGCATCATGACCAGTAATTTTAAATCCAAATCTTGTTTTTCTGGTGTGTTGAGGTATCCAGGACTACCTGTTGTTGGAGAATTGGGTTTGGATGCTGCCATGTTACCTTGATTTCTGTTAGTAATGTACCTACATTTGCCTTTTGCCATCTGGTTATCCCTAGTGTTAGTTGGTCTTGTTGTCTCTGGCTGGTGTTTGAACCCCCTGTGATCCTGAAAGGTTATTTCCGCACCACTGGATGACTGGGTTTCCCCTGTCACACATTGCTGATGGGCTGCCCTCCTCTTGGGTGTTGTTGGATCCCCTCGTGTATCTTGCCCCAAGTAAGGTTGTACTCAGGTTGTCCCTGTGAACCTGTTGCTGTTTGTCTGCTCTGTCAGGGAGCAAAGATGGTGGAAGGGAGCCCCTCTGAGTGCTGACCACCCCTAGGGCACAGGACCCAAGCCCTGCTGGCACACAGATGAACTACCTCCCTGCTCAGGTCCTGTGCCCAGGTAGCGGCCTGGAGGTCTGCATCCCCAGAGATCTTAAACTTGGGATATCTCAGAACCTGGTGCTGCTTGTCCTGTCCATCCCGGAGCAAAGATGGCCACGGCCGATTGCTGTCTGCCCTGCAGGGCACAGGACCTACCCTGTCTGGCCCACAGACAAACCACCATTCTACTCAGGTCCTGTGTGCAGGTAGCTGCCTGGAGGTCTGCCTACAGAAAACTTTCTTAAGTGCTCTTTGCCAGAAAATCTTTGATCTTCCACAATTTTAGTAAAATAGGGCATCAATTTCCCTTCTCCAAAGGAAATTTCCATATATTAAAATATTAATTTTAAAAGCCGATATGTTTTTTT
The DNA here is from genome assembly GCA_964023405.1 of Apodemus agrarius. NCBI lineage: Eukaryota > Metazoa > Chordata > Mammalia > Rodentia > Muridae > Apodemus > Apodemus agrarius. The sequence continues at coordinate 43,741,085 of OZ030023.1, forward strand.
TTAATGTACATAGCTGTTACTTTGTTTCCCAGTAGTAGTTTGTATTGTTCTCTTTCTGTCACTGTTTCCATGTCATGTGTCTGTCTATCTGTTTGTCTATGTCCATATGTATGTATGTACACATGTATGTATTATATATGTATGTATGTGTGTTTGTGTGTGTGTGTCTGTCTTTCTAGCTATCTATCTATTTCTATCTCTCTCCTATGATCTTTTTCATAGTCACTATTCCTCACCATACTTTATTGGGAGTCAAATACATTCAATTTCACTAGCCACTTCAGGTCAGTTTAAACCATTATTAAAATGATCTTTTTCATAATATTTTTATTTTTCAAAATTTAAGTATAATTACATTATTTTCCTCCTTCCTTTTTTTATACTACACTTTCCATTCACTCCACTTTGCTGTCTCTCAATTTCATGGCCACTATTTCTTTAATTATTGATTTTAAGATGATCATTAATGAGACTCTGTATAATTGCCTTTTTAGATTTTTACTTCATTGCTGTGAAGTGTTCCATGCACAAAAAGAATGCTACAACCCATTTAATTTCAAGTCTTTTTACTTATTAAGCTATATTTTATTAATTAATAGTTCAAGGTATTGAATGAGCAATAAAAGAAATTTTCCCTATTTAAATTAGAGATTTGTGTGTAAAAAATCATTTTTCATATAGCATCATTATTGCAAACAACAGTAACATTCTGACATAATAAAACACTTCAGACTTAGGCACAACATTTAGCTTTTTACAGGTTATTTCTTAATCTCTCTTTCATAATAAAAATTTAATATCATCATCATCATCATCATCATTATTATTATTATTTAATATATTTTTACATTCCAGTCTTTATTCCCCTCCTGGTCTGTCTTCCCTCCAACAGTTCCTCATCCCATTCCTCCTCTCCCATCCCCAAATGTCCCCACCCCACAAGACCTCCTCTCTCCCTGTGGCCTCAAGACTGTGAAGGTTTAGGTGTGTCTTCTTTCACTGAGGTCACACCAGGCTGTCCTCTGCTATATATGTTTTGGGGGCCTCATGCCAGCTAGTGTATGCTGCCTGGTTGGTGGCTCAGTGTCTGAGTGATCTCAGGGGTCCAGATTAGTTGAGTCTGCTGACCTTCCTCAGCTTTTTCTATTCTTTCCATAATTCAACCACAGGGGTCCATGGCTCTGTCCATTGGTTGGGTCTAAGTATCCACATTGAATCTTCCAGTGCTTGCCCTCTCAAAGGGCAGCGAGGCTAGGCTTCCTGTCTTTCTTAATCTCCCTGTTACTTTTGGTAAAATATCAATGTGTGAATTCTTATATGAAATTTGTTGGATGTCTAGTCTAGTATTTATTTCCTTCTCCTTGTCTCTTTTTTTTTTGTGAGAATATTAATTCAGTAGCCCATATTGGTCTTGAACTCATGACTGTTTAGTCATGCTGGGATGATAGATGTGGACCTACCACTCGGGCCCATCTATGAAACAATTGATAGGGCTCATCATCTGAAGGACAATCTTCTGACTTGTCCCAATCTGCTTATACAATGTCATCTCTATTATTATGCTGCTGAATTTCAGTAACACTCTTATTCATTACTATATGCTTTTTGTATAAGTTGCGAGTAATTGAAAGCATAGAATTTTTCATTACAGGAAAACATTAAATATCTCAGTATAAGAGTTATCTGTCCAATTTCCTTAACATTTAAGGGGAAGAATAAAAATCTTTTACTGCTACCTAGCACAGGAATTCTCATAGTACAGGTGCTCAATAATTAGTTATTGGAATATGCTTTTGAACTCTCATTCTCTGATCTTAAAGCTACAAAATCACAGAGAGGATATATTTAGAATTTCCTGTATAGACTATCATGTAATCCTTCATACATTGATATATTTATGCAATAAAATAAAGATCTATTTTATATTGAGTTTATCAAAATGCAACTTTTTTCAACACAAACACACTTGTGAATTTTAAAAGATTAAGTAACCAGGCAGAAAGATAAGGCAACTGCTGATAATTAAATATAATGTAAGAGAAATCTGGGATATGATGAATACAATTTGGACCAATGTAAGATGAAATTTTTTCCTTTGCATGTTCAAGGTTTTAGAAAAATGCACAATTTAGAAAAATGAATTTTACAGTAAGAAAGCAAATCTGATTCTAACAAGAACAAAAAGGAAGAATCATGCTGAAAAGAAAAATTTTAAGACAGAATATTTGAAAAAGAAATGATGTACAAGAGCTGAGGAACATGAATAAGAGACAAACATGGATTCATATCAGACATGATACCATACAAACATGTATGGATACAGACATGATCCATACAGACATGGATGGCACAGCAAATAAAAAATGAGTAAAAATTAATTTGGTTTGAAATGAAGTTCATTAAATTTGATTGCTAATCTCCATCAAGATTACAGAAATGTATACATATATACATATAGGAGGGAAGTATTAGGTGAGACTCTCCAAATTCATGACTTTGTAAAAAAAATCATAATAATGTAATTATGCAAGGGTAAATAAAATATTGAAATAATAATAATTTCATAATAAAATCTTTATTTCTACAGAAAGTATACAGAAAAAAAATGAGCTAAATACATTTACAGGAACTTATTTGAGGTACTTTAAAATTAACAGTTAAAATTATTTCTATAAAAATTCTTTATGAAACTATTGAATTTCTGTCAGAGGAGAACTTTAATTATCATGTTGAGTCAATGACAGAGACAGCATTTATTTCTAAAGGATGAATATCGGCTGGATTTGAAAAAAGTTTTCATTTTTTTCAACTTTTGTTTCCATTCTAAATATAGGAAACAGACATAATAGTTTCAAAACTTTCAAGATAGACACTTTATGAGAGGTTGGGGAATTGATTCAACTTACTGAGATGAAATACCATAAAAATGTCATTAGCGGAAAAAAATCAACTTTTAATAATTGCTTTGGTGTGTTTGGAAGAATCTATGATGTATATGTGATTTATGTGATTGCAGAGGCATATGATTTTAGTATATGATCATGTATAGTCTTATATAGCATTATGATTGACTATATATATATATATATATATATATATATATATGCTGCTACAGCAATGATCATAGACTTCATGTTACTCAGACATTTAGAATAGATTTAGTTTTGAAAGAGGAAAGATAATTCAATTTTTTAACAAAATAAAGCACTAAAAATGTTATTGCTTATTGTTTTTCAAACAATTGATTTGTAATGTTTTATTTTGTTTAAAGAATTTCATTACCTTTCTTCCTTGAAAATCGTCACCATTTTAAAGCATATATTTCCCAGCTACTTAGGTTATATTTTAGCTGTAAATTGCCTTGTGGAAAACTCTTCAAACATTGAGAAAAATCTACCCACATTACTAAAATTCCAATTGTATTGATATGGTTAAACATTTTTAAAAATATAATAGTGATGAAAAATATATGCCCCAAGCTTTCTTATCATTGAGATTCATTTCCCCAAAGTACTATTGGTTAACTAATTTAAAATTTGACTAAACAATGAATAATATGCTACACCAAATAATCTTTCACTAATGAGTTGAGCAAGATGAGCCAATTGGCCATTAACTATTCTAATTTCTATAATTCTATGAATTCAATACGGTGTATCAAAACCCTCAAAGGTAATGCGGTGTTAAATCAATACAAATGAGGCATAATGAAAATGGAGCATTTCCTTTATCGTGTGTTTAAGAGAAAGACTTTCTAAGGTGATTGTAGTAAGGATATGCAAGGTTATTAAATGCAGCTAATGCCTCTTTTCCCTATGGCAAAGGTTTTAGCCGCATAAGTTTATAGGCCCCTTTATTCCCCCACTCCCACATATGCCATTTTTACATTACTTTTCTGGATGATGCCCAGGAAATTTGAGCATTTTCAAAGAGGTTATTCAACACAGCTCTTAAAGTTAACGGATTGTAATTTTGAGGTCAAAATTGCACTCAGTTTTTAAGCATAAACATAGAAAGAAAATTTTGTTCTGTCCATGCTCATCAAAAATGAATATTGACTTGATCTAAATGTTTGGAGAGTGAGTCAGAAGATTTTTATTCATAATTCGTATCATGTGAGCTTGCTCTAGTTTGGTGTATTGATTACTTATAAATTCAAACCTATAAGCACTAGCAAAAATTAAACTGATTTAATAAAATTATTTTCCCCAATATATTATGTTATAAGAGAGTTTAGATTTTATTAGTTTAATAATATCTCTATATTTTATAAGAAAGTCTTGACACATTTGTTTTAAAATACTTGTTTCCAAACTATTTTGGTAGCTGTAGACATGGCACACTGGTTGATTGCACTTGTAATCCTTTAATGGACCCAAGTTAAGTTCCCAGTAACTGCCTAGGACAGCTTACAACCTTCTGAAACACCAGAGAAAAAGTTTCTAGAGAATCATCTGCCTTCTTTTGCCCTCTATGGACACCAGAACAAAGAGTAAGACATAAAGAAAACAGATAAAATCCTAAAATGATTTCTAAATGTTGAATATTTTCTAGTGCTCAATAAAAGAAACTCTTGAGAACAAAGACTATGTCTGAAATTCTAGAAATCATGCATACATTATGAAATAAGTGGGTTTAAAAATAAATATATACATATTTTATAAATGTATAAATATTAACATATACATGAATGAAATAATTCAGTTTGTACATTTATACACATATGATACTGGAATTTCATGGTTAAATCTTAATAAATACAACCTCATTTGCTATATATGATATCTGGTTAAAGAAAAACTTTCATGAAACTTTTATCTGTGGTATCATACATTAAGAGTAATTGAATAATATTTTAATTACATAGTTCAAAATTTTATTTGAAATAAGTTTTGGCCATGAACAAATAAATAACATCTTTTAATCACTTAATTGTTATTTATTGTGGTTAATTTATGACAGTAAACAAATAACATTTATGTTTTCCAAGAAGAAAATAATAAATTCTAACTTTAATAATTTGTGTTGATTCACTTACATGTAACAGTATACTGAATGAAACAAAACCCAAAAAAATAAATGACATTAATCTAATGGCTCAAACAGGTAATTGCATTATCATTATCAGGCACAGGATTAACATTACTTTATTTCTAATTTTCCATTAAACAAAAATAGCACAATAAGTGATACTACTATGCCATTTAATTAATTTAATTTAATTAATTTAGTTATTTATAGAGGATTATTTCCTTATGGGAAATTGAATATATACAATTTGACATCCAGTTGCTTTAAAATTAAATGGATAATATTAATTTGGATATATCCCCTAAAAAAACTCGGAAAAGAAAATACATCTGTACTTTTAATTGTTTTTAACTTTTGGTGATGACTAACATATCTGACTCTAATTTTAGCACATTTCCATACATTGATCTTTACATTCTTCATCTGGAAAACATATAAGCAAATGGCTATAATATAGATTCATAATAGATTTACTTCCTTCAAATGCTCTTAACAACTTTATCACAAAAATTCTGAGGTTTTTCTTTGTTGCTCACTTAATAGAGGGACTTCAGAGCAATATTTTACAAAAAAAATAGTAATGAAAACCTCTATATTGACAGCTTGCATTCTTCAAATCAATGCAAACATGTCCAAATTAAGATTTATGTTGTCCTTGTTAAAAGCTTAATGGATGAAAATCAGGTACAAACCAAGGTTAGGGAACTCTTCTCCTGTGCTCTGCTGGTATTTATGAACTGTATGTGCTTTGTAATTACTCTAAGAAACAGGCATATAAAAAACTATCTCTCTGAAAAATCATCTAATTTTTTTAGGAAAAATACATACCTAATTTGAAAATGTATACAGTGGCAATGATCAAATCTATTACTTTTTACTATAACAAATATGATGTAGCAAAAGATCATCATATCATTATATTATCTAAAATAGAGTCAAAGAATGTAATTCAGAAGGGAAGATATATTTTGCTCACTGTGATAATCTGTTTTCCCTAAGATGTTCATGTTAATCCAGTAAGAGTTAAGACAACATGCTTCCTGGCAAACTTTAGAATTTCTTCCTACATTCCACATTAAGACAAAAAAAATTCTTTATATATACATAAAAATTAAGTATGGAAAGCTATAATATCGCTTGACATAAAAGCAGCATTTCTGAGAACTATAGACAGCTTACCACTTGTCTAATAATATTGAATTCCATAGAAGCACTACTATGTATTTCAGGCATTTCTGAATCTTGTCAAGTTAATCTGCTATTTGGTTCTTTCTCTTTGGTTCCTTCTACAAATAAAACGAAGGGAGCATTCATTGAGTATAGTTTGTTGTTATGAAGTTACATATGGTTATAAAGCTCATAATCTAAAATGTCGTTTTTATGCAAAAAGTAAATAATTCTGTTACATATTTTGACAATCACTTAATTCTTCCAAGACATAGACATTTATTATGATAGATTTATTTACATAGACATTTATTATGATAGAAATATATGAGAATTACATAACACTTCAGATTGTAGTTAAAGTTTGAGGACAACTAGGGTAAATGAAGATGATGTGACTAACCAAAGAAAACCCACTTTCCAAATTTTCTAAGATGAAAAATAATAAATTATGATATTAAAATAGCAATCTTTTACATTTAATTTTTCATCCTTGTATACAATGTATCTTGATCATTATTTATTGAGTACTCCTCAAATTCCCTCTTTCTCAGTTCTCAGAACATCTTTCTCCCAATTTTATGTTCAATGTGTTTCAACCCATATGCTGCACATATTAGCAGGCATGTGAGGTCATTCATTGACCAGGAAGTGAGATATTCTGGTTGAACAACTTCACAAGCAAAAGAATCATCAATTCATATAGCCAGGTTATCAGGTAGAACCAAGACAATCTTGATGTTTGCAACAAAATTAAATATCAAGGCAGGTACAATTAGAATTTGCCTCTGCAAAAGTATGATTTCTGTTGTATTTCTTACTAAGATTTGCAGAATATCTACTACCACCCATTTACACCCATTAAAAGCCTTGTTTCCAGCTCTGTTCATTGTGAAGCTATTTAAATATAAAAAAACAATGCTTTGCAGGTATTATTCTGTTAATGATAATCTGCCCTTCAAGAGGACATTTAGACAAATGCCAATAACATGTTTTTCCTTTGTTTCTTGGATATGATATGAGAAATGGTTTCCTGACTGGATTCTACTGTGAAGTCTTTTTTCATTGGATATTTTGTTTACATTTCAAATGTTATCCCTTTTCCTTGCTTCCTCTCTCAAAACACCCTATCCCCTCCTCTCCTCCCCCTGCTCACCAACCCACCCACTCTGACTTCCCTGTCCTGGCATTTCCCTATAGTGGGTCATGGAGGCTTATCCGGACTAAGGGCTTTTCCATCTTTTGATGTCGAACAAAGCCATCCTCTGCTACATATGCAGCTGGAGCCATGGGTCCATCCATGTGTACTCTTTGGTTGGTAATTCAGTCCCTGGGAGCACTTGGAGTACTGGTCATCCTGAGTGAGGTAACCCAATCACAAAAGAACCCACATGGTATGTGCTCGCTGATATGTAGCTATTACCCCAGAAGTTTGGCATACCCACGACACAATTTGTAGACAAAATGAAGCTCAAGAAGAAGGAGGACCAAAGTATCCATACTCATGGAAGGAGATACAGAGACAAAGTGTGGAGCTGAGTCTGAAGAAAAGACCATACAGAGACTGCCCCACCTGGGTTCCATCCCATATACACTCACCAAACCCAGACATTATAGTAGATTCCAACAAGCACTTGTTAACAGGAGCCTGATATAGCTGTCTCCTGAGAGACTCTGCTATTACCTGAAAAATATAAAGGTGGGTGCTCTCAGCCAATCCTAGACTGAGCACAAGGTCTCCAATGGAGCAGTTAGAAAAAGTACCCAAGGAGCTGAAGGATCTTGCAGCCCCATAGGAGGAACAACAATGTGAACCAACCTGTGAAGTCTTACTAATGTCCCAAAGTAGCAGAATCAGGTGATTATGTGATAAAATGTTTCAGACTATGAAACATAACTCTTTACTCTTTTTAAGTTGATTATCTTAATATATTTTTATGACAAGCAAAATCTATGCAATCCACTTGAGGCCTATTTTTATTCAGCAACATTTTATATGCAACTTGTGAGAAAATAAAGCCAGTAACTAAACAGCCAGTCTGTCTAAATCTTTGAGACTCATATTCAATCAGATACTCATTTTCTTAAATTAAGAAGGATGTTCATTAAGGAAGATACTTGAAGCCATCTTTTGGCTTTTATATGTTATTTCTATCTCTCTCTCTATATATATATATACATATATATATATATATATATATATATATATATATATATATATGACTGTCTGTCTCTCTCTCTCTTTCACACACACACACACACACACACACACACACACACACACACCATACAAACACAACTGTGAATATGCACACAGACATAGATGCATGTATTCACATAAATACTTTCCCATGCAGACAGATAGACAGACAGACAGACACACACACACACACACACACACACACACACACACACACACACTTTTGTCTTCTTTTTAATATTTTAAATTTAAATTATTCCCAGATACTAGATTCATGTGTGTAAAGCACATGGAATCACTTTCCAAGTGTTCATTTTCCATTTGCAACTGCTCTAAGCAAGAAAGTTGACTTGCTATGGTAATACAGTTCTATTTTAGAGACATAAATATCTTTATTCCTATCTAATGTGGTAGATATTAAAGGTGCTTTAAAATGCATTTTATCTTTTTAATTAACCCAGCTGAAACTTTGACCATCTGCATCACATGCTACATTTAACTTATTAAAAAATAAGGATGGATGTGAAATTATGAAACCATGAAACCATTCTATAGATTTGACTTCACACCAAGCCAAACTCATTTTATGTTTCTAATTTTAAATATTGACATAGTCTCTCTCTATTTCTTTTCTTGCAAAGGTGTTAAGATAGAATAAATAGCACCAAGGATAGAATGCAGATTATATGAAGAATCTTAAATTCCAAGTGTATTTTCTTTGTTTCTCAACTGTCAAACTGTGCTTACAATGCACTAATAATTGTTCAATATTTTTAAAAATGTTTTTAATTATAGCTGTTGTGAATTTTCATTGGCTTCATCAATTTTACAAAAAGGGAGGGTCTCATTATGCAATTTGATATCATGTACATGCTTTCTATTCATTCTTCATTTCCATACCTTATCTCTCTTCACCTTCCATCATCTTCTTTCTCTTCCTAAATAATCGACTTTCTGTTTAAGTGTATTTTAATTAAACCCAGATCACATATATAAAAGAAAACATGAAGTAACTTTCTGAATATCATTAATTTTTCTTCCCACAAAATCTCCATTTACCCATATTTTTTGGCACAATAACATTATTTCATTCCTTATCAATGAATAAAATTCCATGGTGGGTGGATAATACCTTTTTGTTATCCAAATCATCTGCGATTTCAACATATTTATAATAATGACTAATTAAAGAGGATGAGAGTAACAGACAATACACAACTGACATTCAAATTCAATGAAGAGATTCTTCTCCATCTCCCTCTTTCATTACAGAAGGTGTCTTAGCCAGTGTTCTTTTGATATGAGACAGCTCTGTGACAATGGCAATTCTTATAAAAGTAATCTTTTTCTTTTTTTATAAAAGTAATCAATGGGGACTTGCTTTCAGGTTCAGCATCTTAATCCATGTCATTCATGATCAACAGGATAGGAACATAGCTGCTGTCCAGTAGTATGGCCCCTGGTTGGGGGATTGGACCACCCACTCATCTCCAAAGTTGTAACCCAGAATTGCTCCTGTCTAAAGGAAATACAGAGACAAAGTGTGGAGTAGAGACTGAAGGAAAGGCCACCTAAATACTACCACACATGGGAATCCATTCCATATAGAGATACCAATCCCACACACTATTGTGGATGCCAAGAAGTGGCTGCTGCCAGGAACCTGATATAGCTGTCTTATGAGAGGCTCTACCATAGCCTGACAAATACATAGCAGGATGATTGCAGCCAACCATTTGGCAAATCATGGGTTCCATAATGGAGGAGTTAGAGAAAGGACTGAAAGGGCTGAAGGGGTTTGTAATCCCATAGGAAGAAAAACAATATGAACCAAGCAGACCCCTCCCCAGAGCTCCAGGGACCAAACCACCAATCAAAGAGTACACATGGAGGGATCCTTGGCTCCAGCCACATGTGAAACAGAGTATGTAGCCTTAATGGGCATCAATTGGAGGAGAGACATTGGTCCTATGAAGGCTCAATGTCTCAGTGTAGGAGAATGCCAGGACTGGGAAGCAAAAGTGGGTGAGTGGATGTGGGAGCACCCTCATAAAAACCAGGAGAGAGGGGATGTGGTAGGGTTTTCCAGAGCAGAAACTAGGAAATGTAAATAAATAAAATATCCAATAAAAAAAGAACAGTACAGGGAGAAGATGCATTGAGTTCCATGTTTGTTCAATACGGTTCAGTTCCATTGTGTTCATGAAGAGACTGTTTTTTTTTATTTTTCGAGACAGGGTTTCTTTGTGTAGCCCTGGCTATCCTGGAACTAACTCTGTAGACCAGGCTGGCCTCGAACTCAGAAAATCCTGTCTCTGCCTCCCAAGTACTGGGATTAAAGCTGTATGCCACCACTGCCAGGTGGTGTAAAGAATATTTTTAGGTCTTGTAAATATTACAAAATTTTTGCTCAACTGTATTTTCACAACAACCCTATTGTACAACATTAGATATTTTTACTTATAAAAGAGATTAAGCAATATTAACAGTGATAGCTTTAGCAGCTTCTAAAGTGTGTAAATGGAAAAAAAAGTGAAAATACTTATAAAAAGTATGAAATAATTTTGTTTTAGTATTTTTGAAAGATACAAGAGGAACCGCCAAACTGATATCCAGAGCGGTTTTACCATTTTGCAATCCCACCAACAGTGGAGGAGTGTTCCTCTTTCTCCACATCCTCGCCAGCACTTGTTGTCTCTTGAGTTTTTAATCTTAGCCATTCTGACTGGTGTGAGGTGGAATCTCAGGGTTGTTTTGATTTGCATTTCCCTGATGACTAATGATGTTGAACATCTCTTAAGGTGTTTCTCGGCCATCCGAATTTCTTCTGGTGAAAATTCTTTGTTTAGCTCTGTACCCCATTTTTTGATAGGGTTTTTTGGTTCTTTGGGGTCTAACTTCTTGAGTTCTTTGTATATATTGGATATTAGTCCTCTGTCGGATGTGGGGTTGGTGAAGATCTTTTCCCACCTTGTTGGTTGCTGTTTTGTCCTTCTGCCTTGCAGAAACTTTGTAATTTTATGAGGTCCCATTTGTCAATTCTTGATCTTAGTGCGTAAGCTATTGGTGTTCTGTTCAGGAACTTTCCCCCTGTGCCCACGTCCTCCAGGGTCTTCCCAAGTTTCTTTTCTAATAGTTTCAGTGTGTCTGGTTTTATGTGGAGGTCCTTGATTCACTTGCAGTTGCTCTTAGTACAAAGAGATAAGAGTGGGTCAATTCGCATTCTTCTGCATGTTGACCTCCAGTTGAAACAGCATCATTTGTTGAAAAGGCTATCTTTATTCCACTGGATGGTTGTGGCTCCTTTATCAAAGATCAAGTGACCATAAGTCTGTGGGTTAATTTCTGGGTCTTCAATGCTATTCCATTGATCTACTTCCCTGTTGCTGTACCAATACCATGCAGTTTTTAACACAATTGCTCTGTAGTACTGCTTAAGGTCAGGGATATTGATTACCCCAGAAGTCCTTTTATTGTTGAGAATAGTTTTAGCTATCCTGGGTTTTTTGTTGTTCCAGATGATTTTCAGAATTGCTCTTTCTAGATCTATGAAGAATTGAGTTTGGATTTTGATGGGGATCACATTGAATCTGTAGATTGCTTTTTGCAAGATGGCCATTTTTACTATATTGATCCTGCCAATCCAGGAGCAAGAAATATTTTTCCATCTTCTGAGGTCTTCTTCGATTTCTTTCTTCAGGGACTTGAAGTTCCTGTCATACAGATCTTTCACCTGTTTGGTTAGAGTTATGCCAAGGTACTTTATGTTGTTTGTGGCTATTGTGAAGGGTGTTATTTCCCTAACTTCTTTCTCAGCCTGCTTGCCCTTTGAGTACATGAAGGCTACTGATTTGCTTGAGTTAATTTTATAACCAGCCACTTTGCTGAAGTTGTTTATCAGCTGTAGAAGTTCTCTGGTGGAGATTTTTGGGTCGCTTAAGTAAACTATCATATCATCTGAAAATAATGATAGTTTGACTTCTTCCTTTCCAATTTGTATCCCTTTGACTTTCTTATGTTGTCTAATTGCTCTAGCTAGAGCTTCAAGTACTATATTGAAACGATATGGAGAGAGAATGCAGCCTTGTCTAGTCCCTGATTTTAGTGGGAATGCTTCAAGTTTCTCTCCATTTATTTTGATGTTGGCTACTGGTTTGCTGTAGATTGTTTTTACTATGTTTAGGTATGGGCCTTGAATTCCTCCTCTTTCCAAGACTTTTAGCATGAAAGAATGCGGAATTTTGTCGAATGCTTTTTCATCATCTAATGAGATGACCATGTGGTCTTTTTTGTTTGTTTGTTTTAGTTTGTTTATGTAGTGGATTACATTGATGTATTTCTGTATATTGAACCATCCCTGCATCCCTGGGATGAAGCCTACTTGATCATGGTGAATGATCGTTAGGATTCCCCTGCATACAATAAAGACACATGCTCCACTATGTTTATAGCAGCCTTGTTTATAATAGCCAGAAATTGGAAGGAGCCCAAATATCCCTCAAAGGAGGAATGGATACAGAAAATGTGGTATATTTATACAATGGAATACTACTCAGCAATTAAAAATAATGAATTCATGCAATTTGTTGGTAAATGGTTAGACCTGGAAAATATCATCCTGAGTGAGTTAACCCAATCACAAAAGAATACACATGAAATGCAATCACTGATAAGTGGATATTAATGAGCCCAGAAGCCCTAAATACTCAAGGCACAATTAGCAAGTCAAATGATTCCCAAGAAGAAGAAAGGAGAGGACCCTGGGCCTGTAAAGATTGGATCCATTTTTGTAGAGAAACCGTGGGAGGAGGGGGAAGATTGGGGAATAGTTAGGGGGGAGAGGGATTATGAGACTTATGGTGGGGGGGGAACTGGGAAAGGGGAAAGCCTTTGGAATGTATACATAGAATATAGAAAATAAAAATTAAAAAAATAACTCTATAGAAAAAAAAAGAAAGATACAAAAGACAAACAAAGGAATATAAGAACATTTGCACTGAAATGAGAAATATAGCAAATATTGCACAGATGGTGAGAATGGCAATTTTGTCTCTACTTATTTTACTTCATAACTTTGCCTACATGATGCAATCATGATGATTCCAATCACTTTCTTGACAGGAATGTATTATGAAGATCAGAGAGAGAACACTCAGCAACATATACATATATACATTTAAAGTTCTAATAGAGATGTGATCTGTTTATCATTTTGTAATAACAATGGGACTTGGGAGATGGAACCTAATACTGAGTCAGACTAAAGTCTCATACAACATCCAACTTTATTGATAGACTCAGACAATTTATTTCCTGAAAATTGAGGACAATCTATAGATAGATGGATGGATAGATAGATAGATAGATAGATAGATAGAGATATATTGATACATAGATATATAGATTAGATAGATATATAGTTATATAGATTAGATATATATAGAGAGACATGTAGACATATAGACATATAGACATATAGATATATTAAAAAGGACAATCCACATGTAGCAAACACACACACTCATACACACACACACACACACACATACACACACACACATACACACACACACACACACACACACACACACACCCTTTTTCCGTTGAGGCATATAAACAAATAACAGTACCCAGCTGTGTGTAATTAATAAGCTGAAGTAAACTCTCTCTTATCTGATACTATTGGGGATGATACATGAAAGCATATTGCAAGAACAAAATATCTTATGGAGGAACAGAGATTATAAGACTCTTCTTATTTACTTGGAGTTTTCTCACAAAGTTTAAGACATTTCTTCATACAACTCCATTCATGGACCATGTTCTGACATCTCACCCTTCTTAATATTGTTTTAATAGCAGGATATCCAGAACATGTTAAATTTGAGATTTTGTACATAGATGTAATAATCCTTTGATATATGAGTATTATATGTATTGTTTTATTATAAGCAATTAAATTCAATTGTTAGAAAAGTGAAACAATTACATGTAATACTGGACTACCAAGAATAGTGCTCTAAACTTTGTCTACTAGCATTAGTTACATTACAATATTGATCAGAAAAATCTACATAATCATTTTAAAAGAGACAAATATGATTAGTAGTTCTTGTACTTTATAGGATATGTCAATATTTGACTTTAATAAGAATATAAATATTAGCGACCTGTGCAAAGGAGCTAGGCAGAGCAGTGGTTCCTATGTGACAGCCAGGCGTGGGTTCTGTGCCCTGCGGGGTATCATGCACTCCCTGCCACCATTATGCTGTTGCTTGGACTGGACAAGAAGCCCCAGGTACCTGAATTATCCCAAGTTTAACATCTCTGGGCATGCAGTCCGCCAGGCAGTGACCTGCACACAGGGGCTAGGCAAAGCAGTGGTTCCTGTGTGCCCGCCAGGCATGGGTTCTGTGCCTTGCAGAGTGCCCTTCACTCAGAGGACTCCCAGTTGCCATCTCTGCTTCTGTTTGGATGGGACAAGTGGCCCCAGGTACCCGAGATATCCCGAATTTAAGATCTCTGAGGACACAGGCCACCAGGCAGCGACCTGCTCACAGGATCTGGGCAGAAAGGTGGTTCATCTGTGTGCCAGCCAGGCCTGGGTCTTGCACCCTGTAAGGTGTTCAGCACTTGAAGGGGCTCCCAAACACCATGACAGATCAGACAAGCAGCATCAGATCCAAAGAGACAACCAAGTATAACATTGCTTGGAGCAAGATACAGCAGGGGTCCAACAGCACCCAAGAGGAGGGTAGCACATCAGCAATCTGTGCCAGGGGAAACCCAGTCATCTAGTGGTGGGGAAATAGCCTTACAGGCCCACAGGGGGTTCAAGCACCTGCCAGTGACTACAGGACCAACTAACGCCAGAGATAACCAGATGGCAAAAGGCAAACATAGGAACGTTATTAACAGAAATTAAGACAATATGGCAGCATATGAACCCAATTCTCTGACAGCAGTAAGTCCTGGATACCCCAACACACCAGAGAAACAAGATTTAAATCTAAAATCACTGGTCATGATGCTGTTAGAGGAACACAAGAAGGACATAAATAAATCTCTTAAGGAAATAGAGGAGAAAATGGATCAGAAGTTAGAAGCCCTTACAAGGCAAACACAAAAATTCATTTAAATAAATTCAGGAGAATAAGGATCAAAAGATAGAAGCCAATAAGGAGGAAATGCAAAATCACTTAAAGAAATACAGAAGAATGTGGGTCAACAGGCAAAAATCATGAAGGAAGAAAAACAAAAATCTCTTAAAGGATTACATGAAAACACAAACAAGCAAGTGAAAGATCTGAGCAAAACCATCCAGGATCTAAAAACAGAAGTGCAAACAACTAAGAAATCACAAAGGGAGATAACTTTGGAGATAGAAAACCTTGGGAAGAAATCAGGGGTCATAGATGCAAATATCAACAATAGAATAAAAGAGATAGAAGAAAGAATCTCAGATGCCGAAGATACCATAGAAACCATTGACTCAACAGTCAAAGAAAATGCAAAATGCAAAAAGTGTGTAACCCAAAACATCCAGGAAATACTCTAAACATACTGGACCAGAACTGAAATAACTCCCGTCACATTATAATCAAAACCCAAATTGTACTAAACAAAGAAAGAATATTAAAGGCATTAAGAGAAAAATCCCAAGTAACATATAAAAGAAGACCTATCAGAATCACACCAGCCTTCTCACCAGAGACCATGAAAGCTAGAAGATCCTGGGCAGATCTCATGCAGATTCTAAGAGAACACAAATTTCAGCCAAAACTACTATACCCAGCAAAACTCTCAATCACCATAAATGGAGAAACAAAGATATTTCATGACAAAACCAAATTTGCATGATAGATTTCCACAAACCAAGCCCTTTAAAGGACAACAGGGGGGAAAACTCCAATACAAGGAGGGAAACTACACCCTAGAAGAAGAAAGATAGAAACCTTCTCTAATCAAACCAAAAAGAAGATAACCTACCAAATATAAAAAAATAACATCAAAAATGACAGGAAGTAATAATTACTATTCCTTAATATCTCTTAACATCAATGGACTCAATTACCCAGTAAAAAGACATAGACTAACAGACTGGATAGAGAAATAGGACCCTACATTTTACTGCATTCAGGAAACACTTCTCAGTGTCAGACAAACACTACCTTAGAGTAAAAGACTGGAAAACAATTTTACAAGAAAATGGTCTCAGGAAACAAGACAGAGAAGCCATTCTAATATCAGATAAAATTGACTTTCTAACTGAAGTCAGCAAAGGAGACACAGAAGGTCACTTCTTGCTGGTCAAAGAAAGAATCCACCAAGAAGAACTCACAATTCTGAAAATCTATGCTCCAAATGCAAGGGCACCCTCATTCATAAGAGAAACTTTACTAAAGCTCAAAGCACACATTGCCCCTAACACAATAATTGTGGGTGACTTCAACTCTCCACTCTCCTCAATGGACCGATCAGGAAAACAGAAATTAAACAGCTATACAGTAAAACTAATTGAAGATTTGGACCAGTTACATTTAACAGATAGATATGGATATGGATATAGATGTAGATGTAGATGTAGATGTAGATGTAGATGTAGATGTAGATGTAGATATAGCTATAGATACAGAACATTTCATCCTAAAGC
Organism: Apodemus agrarius; assembly: GCA_964023405.1. Taxonomy (NCBI): domain Eukaryota; kingdom Metazoa; phylum Chordata; class Mammalia; order Rodentia; family Muridae; genus Apodemus; species Apodemus agrarius. The sequence goes on from OZ030023.1 coordinate 43,758,136, forward strand.
AAAAGAATATACATTTTTCTCAGCACCTCATGGTACCTTCTCCATAATTGACCATATGCCCATAATGCCATATAATTGGCTACAACAAATTTAAGAAGATCAAAATCATCCCATGCCTCCTATCATATCACTATGGAGTAAAAGTGGTCTTCAATAGCAAAAAAACAGCATAAAGCCCACAAACACATGGAAACTGAATAATACTCTACTCAATGAGACCTTGGTCAAGGAAGAAATAAAGAAAGAAATCAAAGAGACTTTTTAGAATTCAATGAAAATGAAGGCACAACTTACCCAAATCTATGGGACACAATGAAAGCAGTGCTAAGAGGAAAACTCATAGCCCAGAGTGTCTCCAAAAAGAAACTGGGCAGAGCACACACTAGCAGCTTAATGGCACACCTGAAAAAGAAGCTAATTCACCCAGTAGGAGTAGAAGAGAGGAAATCATCAAACTGAGGGCTGAAATCAATCAAGTAGAAACCAAGAGAACCAAAGAATCAATAAAACCAGGAGCTGGTTCTTTGAGAAAATCAACAAGATAGATAAACCCAGACTAACCAAAGGGAACAGAGACAGTATACAAATTAACAAAATTAGAAATGAAAAGGGAGATATAACAACAGAAATGGAAGAAATCAAAAAATCATCACATCCTACTATAAAAGTCCATCCTCAAAACAACTGGAAAATCTGGAGGAAATGGACAATTTCCTAGACAGATACCAAAATTAAATCAGGATCAAATAGATAAACTAAACAGTCCCATAACCCCTAAAGAAATAGAAGGGGTCATAGAAAGTCTTCCATCAAACAACAACAACAACAAAAACCAAACAAACAAAAACAAAAACCAAACAAACAAACAAACAAACAAAACAAACAAAAAACAGAGGGCCAGATGGTTTTAGTAAAGAATTCTATCAGACCTTCAAAGAAGACCAAACACCAATACTCTTCAAACTATTCCTCAAAATAGAAGGAACTCTACCCAACTTGTTCTATGAAGCCACAATTACCCTGATACCAAAACAACACAAAGATCCAACAAAGAAAAAGAACTTCAGGCCAATTTCCCTTATGAATATCGATGCAAAAATACTAAATAAAATTCTTGCCAACCGAATCCAATACATCAAAACAATCATCCACCACGACCAAGTAGGCTTCATCCCAGGGATGCAGGGATGGTTCAACATATGGAAATACATTAATGCAATCCACTACATAAACAAAATCAAAGAGAAAAACCACATGATCATTTCATTAGATGCTGAAAAAGCATTTGACAAAATTCAGCATCCTTTATGCTAAAAGTCTTGGAAAGAACAGGAATTCAAGGCCCATACTTAAACATAGTAAGAGCAATTTACAGCAAACCTGTAGCCAACATCAAACTAAATGGAGAGATACTTGAAGCAATCCCACTAAAATCAGGGACTAGACAAGGCTGCCCACTCTCTCCATATCTTTTCAATATAGTACTTGAAGTTCTAGCCAGAGCAAGTAGATAACATAAGGAGCTCAAAGGGATACAAATTGGAAAGGAAGAAGTCAAACTATCACTATATGCAGATGATATGATAGTATACTTAAGTGACCCAAAAAATTCCACCAGAGAACTCCTACAGCTGATAAACAACTTCAGCAAAGTGGCTGGTTATAAAATCAACTCAGGCAAATCAGTAGCCTTCCTATACTCAAAGGATAAGCAGGCTGAGAAAGAAGTTAGGGAAATAACACCCTTCACAATAGCCACAAGCAGTATAAAATATCTTGGTGTGACTAATCAAATAAGTGGAAGATCAGTATGACAGGAACTTCAAGTCTTTGAATAAAGAAATCGAAGAAGACCTGAGAAGATGGAAAAGTCTTCCATGCTCTTGGATTGGCAGGATCAATATAGTAAAAATGGTCATTTTGCTAAAAGCAATCTGCAGATTCAATACAATCCCCATCAAAATCCCAAATCAATTCTTCATAGATTTAGAAAGAGCAATTCTCAAATTCATCTGGAATAACAAGAAACCCAGGATAGATAAACTATTCTCAACAATAAAAGGACTTCTGGGGGAATCAATGTCCTTGACATCAAGCAGTACTACAGAGCATTTCTGTTAAAAACTGCATGGTATTTGTACAGTGACAGGCAAGCAGATCAATGGAATAGAATTGAAGATCTGGAAATGAACGCACAGAATTATGGTCACTTGATTCTTGATAAAGGAGCTACAACCATCCCGTGGAAAAAAGAGCCTTTTCAACAAATGGTCCTGGTTCAACTGGAGGTCAGCATGCAAAAGAATGTGAATTGATCCACACTTATCTCCTCATACTAAGCTCAACTCCAAGTGGATCAAGGATCTTCACATAAAACCAGACACACTGAAACTAATAGAAAAGAAAGTGGGGAAGACCCTGGAGGACATGGGCACAGGGGGAAAGTTCCTGAACAGAATACCAATAGCTTATGCTCTAAGATTAAGAATTGACAAATGGGACCTCATAAAATTACAAAGTTTCTGTAAGTCAAAGGACACTGTCAGAAGGACAAAACAGCAACCAACTAATTGGGAAAAGATCTTCACCAACCCCACATCTGAAAGAGGGCTAATATCCAATATATACAAATAACTCAGAATTTAAACCCCAGAGAACCAAATAACCCTATTAAAAATGGGTTACAGAGCTAAATAAAGAATTTTTCCCTGGAGAAATTCGGATGGCAGAGAAGCACCTTAAGAGATGTTCAACATCATTAGTCATCAGGGCCCTCAGTTTTGCACACTTGACTTCCACTGATATGATCTATATTTATGTTTTTTCTTTTTTTGGTCCAACATAATATTTTTATTGATTAATTGGAATTTCATGTGATTCACCCTAATTACCCTAACTTTCCAGTCCTCATGTGTCCAACCCACCACACTTGTGCCTGAGGGTGGAGGAGAGAGAGAGAGAGAGAGAGAGAGAGAGAGAGAGAGAGAGAGAGAGAGAGAGAGAGAGAGAAGGGGAAGTAGAGAAAGATGAAAAATATAGAAGGAGGAGGAAGAGGAGGAGGAGGAGAAGGAGGAGGAGGAGGAAGAGGAAGAAGAAGAAGAAGAAGAAGAAGAAGAAGAAGAAGAAGAAGAAGAAGAAGAAGAAGAAGAAGGAGAAGTTCTAAATTGTGTTGCTAATATACTCACTAGAAGATGGTCACACATTCAGAATGCAGCTTCAGAGACAAAATTGAATTCTTACCCAACTTCACTTGTGCCTGAAACCATCAACTGTGGAGAGCTATACTTCAGCATGTGAGTCAACTTTTAAGAGTTTTCTTTATTTTTTGTCTAGAATATTTATTTTCATTTTTACTTAATTCTTTTTTTGTTTTCTATATTCTTTGTTACATTCTGAAGGCTTTTCCCTTTCCCAGTTCCCCCCTCACCATATGTCCCATATGTCCTCTCCGCGCCCCCCCCTGCCTATTCCCCAATCACCACCCCACCATTTCTCTGTTCTGTTCTGGTACTCTCCTACAAAACTGGATCTAGTCCTTTCAGGACCAGGGTCCTCTCCTTCCTTCTTCTTGTTTATATATTTACTTATTTATTTTGCAAAGTGATGTGGTTGTCACAGAGGCCTTCCATTTCTCTCATTCTACTGTGAGTTTGCAGTCATCTATACCACTGGGAAAGAAGCGTCTTTGTTCTACACATTCAGTGGAAGAATGTCCTATAGATTACATCCACAGGATTTCGGGTGAGAGCATGGACTACGGACCTCAGAATGACCCTCATTCACAGTACAGACTACAGATATCAATATGATTTTCAGTATTAATATGGGCCACAGACAACAATATGGCCTCTGGCAGCAACCTGGATCATGGATCTCAATATAGTCTCCAGTGACATCTACATGTCCTTCAGTGGTAAAATGAACCATGGGTAACTTTTGTCTCTCTTTAGCTGGAGGTTAACTATCTTTCTGGTGACTTCCATTGTCACATTGCCTTCTGCAGTCATCCTTGATAGCCCAACACTGGAGGAGCTAGAGAGGAATCTACAGTATTTCAATGTTTCTATCTGGCATGACAGATGTATAACCCTTCCCAGTTTTCTTCTGGGAAAGTGTAAATAGGCCAAGTTAATGCAACCAATTGCTCATTCTTTTCTGCAATAAAACCAGGATTATTAGTGTGCATGAGTATGTATCTATTGCTGGAATGATAAGCAGAATTTGAAACACTATTTAAAGGCTTATGAATTAACCATACTAGGTGAATCAAAACAGTAAGTTCCACCTTTCCTTTCTGAAGAAAAAGAAATATTAATAGATAAACTTCTAGACCATGAAACCCTCCTATGCCTTTATATGAGCCATCCATAAAATAGTATCCACCTGCGATGGGATAAGGTTGAACATTTTTGTGATCACAAATTCAGTTTGTATGAGAAAATCCCATACTTTGCTAGCTGGATAATGATTTCCCAACCTTCCATAGTAACCAGTGAAAGAAATTATAAAATGTATATAGTTCTTAACACTTTTTTTTCTATATGAACTCAACATTATTTTTTTTTAATTTTTATTTTCTATATTCTATGTTTACATTCCAAAGGCTTTCCCCTTTCCCAGTTCCCCCCTCCCTATGTCCCATAATTCCTCCCCCCTAACTATTCCCCAATCATTCCCCCTCCCCCCACAGTTTCTCTACAAAACTGGATCCAATCTTTCCAGGCCCAGGGTCCTCTCCTTTCTTCTTGGGAATCATTTGACTTGCTAATTATGCCTTGAGTATTTAGGGCTTCTGGGCTCATTAATATCCACTTATCAGTGATTGCATTTCATGTGTATTCTTTTGTGACTGGGTTAGCTCACTCAGGATGATATTTTCCAGGTCTAACCATTTACCTACAAATTTCTTAACACTTTTAAAAACTGGTTGATATTTAAGGGTAAGATAATGCACAAATGATTGTGCATGTTGAGATTGGTCTTCCTCTGACTTATTAATTGAGCAAAAAGAGTAAGGTTAAGTGTTTACTATTGTATGGCCCTTCTGGTGGAAATAGATTGGTCCCAAAGTTTTATCCTCTCATGCTGTAATTCCTGTCGGAAACAGTTTATTTGGGGAAATAAGTAAGCTTAAAGGCAGTGAAGTATCTACATGATTCTTAAATGCCTCTTTTACTTTGAATTTAAATAGCTGTACTTCTTTTCTTTCCCCTTGAGATAATATGCAAGGTCTCTTCTAATGCTGTCTCTTCTTCTAGATTTTAAAAAAGGGTATTTAGTACTTAATAAGGCATACATTTTGCTTTTTCTGAAATCACACAGGAAATACCAAGTGAAGCTCATGAGGCAGGATAAACAAATGTGTTTCTCCCTGATGTGGTGCCCTAGCTTGCCTAGGTTGTACAGTTAATTTATTGCATAAGCTACCTTAAGACATCAACAAAAAGTGGAAAGAATTTAAAATTATATTAGTTATCAGATTTGCCATTCCAGGTCTTCAAGCTCATTTTAAGACAATAGAAGACGGTTATGTAAAGGAGGCTCCCAGTAAGGGAGCTCATGGAGTTGTCAGCAGCATAGCTTTCAGTGATGTGTTTACATTGAATTTTGCTTGAACAGGGAGAATCCCCCACCTCTCCCTCCCTTCCTCTCTCTCTCTCTCTCCCCCTTTCTCCTCCCCTCTCTCTCTCTCTCTCTCTTGCCTCTTTTATCATTTCTAAGGTTTGATCATCCAGCTTATACTCATTCAAGCAATTAGACATCTCTTTTTTATGATTAAGTATTTAATAAAATGCAAATTAATACCCAAATGGCTAAAACTAGAACAGGACTGTCTTCCCTTTATTTATATTCCCTTTCAGTATTCTTTAGACTCTGTCCCATACCTCTTCATTTAATGTTCCTTTTTCTGGAAACCGGGGTTTATAACCACCCTCAACAGTTGAGCCATCTTATGGTTGAGATTTCAATACCTGTGCTCCTCTTTTTTTTAAAAAAAAATAAAAACTAGAACTAAAATGTGATGAACAGCTCAGCATGAGGAAGGCCCTTCCTGTCTTCTGATCCATTATGATCACTGAATTCCTTTTGTGAGGATTCCCATGCTGTAACCTCATTGCTGACTTCAGATCCTTGATTTGTGGTGCCTCTTGTTTAACACTCTAATGGCAGCATGAAACTAAGGGACAGGGCCAAAAAATGTAGCAGATTGAAAGCTCATGCAATAGGCACCATTATTCAGAGCAATTATATTCTGAGTGTTAAGAAAGGTCACCTGAGTGTATCACCCCAAAGCAAGCCACAAGGAGCAAAAACATGTCTTCCATAGAGGGCTGTGAATAACACCAATGCAAGTAAGCTCACTCCTGTCTGTCCTATGAGTTACACCAGGGGGAAGACTGGGATGGAAAGCACTTACCATGATCACCCACGTTACTGAGGCACAGAGATAGCAAGACTTTTGCCTTGTTTACTTGGAGTTTTCCCACAAGGTTTCAGAAATCTTACACTGCTTCACTCATGTACTGTGCTTCAAAAATGGTCTGGATCTTAAAGAAAGTTAATGATTCCATCACATAGAACTGTCTTCCTGTTTCAGACTTTATCCTATAAGCAAGTGTTCATTTTATGGTCTATTTACTATCATATCTTCATACCTACATGTTTGTGCTTATTTTGATATTTAAAAGAGTCTCTAAGGGAATAGTGGAGTGCTGAGATTCTCCATATTAAGAGCTGGCTGAGATAAGTTCTAGAGACACACATGGTGTTTGAGTTGGTTTAAATAAATTAAATATCATTAAATTTTGTACACTAAATACTTTTTCCAGCTTGTGGAAAACTGGAAAAGCATTAGGAGATGTGGCTTTGTTTGATAAAGTGTGTCACAGGAACAAGCTTAAGGTTTTATTTGGTTTTGTTTTTTGTTTTGTTTTTTGTTTTTGTTTGTTTGTTTGTTTGTTTTTCCGAGACAGGGTTTTTCTGTGTAGCCCAGGCTGGCCTCGAACTCAGAAATCCACCTGCCTCTGCCTCCCAAGTGCTGGGATTAAAGGCATGTGCCACCACCGCCCTGCAAGCTTAAGGTTTTAAAAGCCTGCCCACAACTCTGTGTTTCTTTGCTCCTTATTTGTAGACTGTGATATGAACTTTCAGATATGATATTTATTGCAGCAACATGCTATTTACCCATTACTGTGTTCCCCCTCATTCTGATGATAGATTCCTGTCAGTCTGGACCTATACATCCTAAATAAATTCTTCCTTTTATAAAATGTTTTGCCCATGGTGTTTTTATCAAAACCATATATACTTGGATTCTGCAATAGTCAATGTTCATGGCTAAGAACTAAATGCTTATTGGCCAAAATATTTATTATACAAGAAGTTGCAAATAAAAACACATATAAAGCAATAGATGCTGGCAGCAGGACACTCATATTTCTCCTGAAAGAAATATTAACATATTTGCTAATTGAGTGTCTGCAGCAAATTTGTAGGTTCCCAGTTTCATGACTAAAATGAAACCTTTTAGTAGAGTGGTTCAGGCCTACAACCCAAACACTAGGGATGCTGAGGCAATACAGACATAAGTCTCAATCTAACAGGGATGGTTTATTGGATACATGACTCATAACTGGTCAGTCAGGTATACAAGTCAGATTCAGGAGTTGAGACTGAGACCCTATGTCAGAAAGCCTTAGAGTTTTCAAGCCTGAAATCCACAAGTGTCTGTGACAAGTCATTCCATCAGTCATGATTTAGGGATAGGGGATTTCCTTAGGAACATGTCTCTGTAGTACAATTATCCTATTCCCATTGGTTGGGTTATTCAGTTGGGGCAGAATGACTTGTCTAGCATTCATGTCTCAACTTGCCAAGCAGGATATAAGTTACCCATGTATGTGCATCCTTCTGACAAACAGGATGTCAATTATCCAAGGAGTTCTTGGGAACTTAAACTGTACTGTGATTGGATCTAAAGTAGAGCAAGGGTTTGGCGTTGTTTCTAAGAACACTCAAGCAAAGAACAAAATATATAATAAATTCTGGCACAAGAAAGTTCTCTAGTAATAGCACATAAGAAAATTTCCTTGTTAACAGCATGAGATGGCTAGCTACAGGCATAAGACAAAATGGCTACTGTAATAGACAGTCAGTGGTTACAAAGGCCTTAACAATTATGTAATTTCTGGTTAACTGAAATAAGTAAAAATTGTTTACTCTCAGCTCAGGGGGTCAGATTGGCAAGATTGATATTGAGAGTCCAAATCTTTTGGGTTCAGACTCCATCTTAGAGAACCTGATGTAAGGTTGAACTCAAGTTAACTAACAGACCAGTACTTAGCACCAGTTTTCAGGCTACTCCCAACAAGACCTGTGTCTAACACGAGTTTCCAGAAAACATGCCAACAAAATCTGCACCTAGCCCCAGTTTCCAGGTTATTCCCCAACAAATCTACACCCCTGGGTTATAAGCCTACCTATGGCACTTTACTTCCAAAGAACCATCAGTCAGGAGGAATGCAGAAGTTAAATTTATGGTTTGGCTCCCAGTACCACAAATTTTTTAAAAAGCCATAATGCCCCTAATGAGATGTGTACCAGGCTACATACCCTGATTTGCTTCTAAAAATGCTTGCCGAAACCTCAGGGCCCCACTTTCCTGTGTGTCAGGCTTGGCAGGGAGCTCAAGCTCAAGCTTGAATACAGAGACTCTAATTGGATTATATCCGGCTCCTTGGTGGTATTTTTGGGGTCCACAAATATTTTCTTGCATAACAATATGACAACAAGTTTGTAGTCTTTCAAGGCTTCTGTTGTCAGCTTGGTGACCATGGATGGCCACTTATTTTTTGAATCCTTACAAAGTCATCTCTCTGCCCACACTACTTTGGTGTTCACATGTGTGTCAAAATTTCCTGATATTACAAGATGAATGAAAACCCTTTTACATTTCAAAGAATGACGTGGTGATTTAAATGAGAATGTTTGCCCTTTACTCCTACATTGGAGCATGTGATTCTTGTTGGTGATTGTACTGTTGCAGTCTGACTAGGCATGACCTCCACAAACTAAAAAGAATTTCAAGCTAAAATTCTTATCCTCATAGTGAGCAGCACTATTAGGAGTTGTGGCCTTGTTGGAGTAGGTGTGGCCTTGTTAGAGGAAGTCTGTCATTAGGGCGTGGGCTATGAAATCTCAGAAGCTGAAACCCAGGCTCAGTGGCTCACAGTTTCTTCCTGTTGCATGCCAATCCAGATGAAGATCTCTTAGCTGCCTCTCTAACACTGTGTCTGCCTACATGCTGCCATGTTTCCTGCCATGAGGATAATGGAGTAAACCTCTGAAACTGTAATCCAGCCCCAATTAAATGTTTTTCCTTATATGAGTTTCCAGAGACATGGCATTTCTTTGTAGCAATCCAATCCTAAGACAGTGATGATCTGGTAAATTTAGAAGTGGGAAGGAATACTTTCTAGAGGAAGTGTGCTGCTGTGTGTGAGCTTTCAGAGCTTAAGGACTTTTTCTACTCCTGATGAGAGGACTGAAACAGGCAGATTCCATGACAGGCTTCAAAATGGCAGTTCAGGAGACTAGGCCTAGATCTCTGTTTCCCAGAACTGGGCTAGTCCAGGCAAGTCAGTTACTGGAAAAATCCCAGGCCGTAGGCAGCCAATCAGATACTTCCCTACCATCCAATCAGATACTTCCCTACCATCCAATCAGATACTTCCCTACCATCAAAAGCTGCCCCACAACCTGTTCTGAGGCAAAGACATTGATTTAGTAACAGTTTTTGGGCTTCTCCAGCAATAGCTTCCAACCCTCCCTCTCTCCCAACTCACAGCAATGGTTCTGGAATGTTCCCATAGCCCTAGACACTCCCCCAAATCCCCACAACCCTGGGAATTTGAGCCAACCTAGTAAAGGTCCCCTACCCTTCACTAGAATTCCCCTAATGTTCTTTAAATTCACCTGGGTGTCTTTCTCTTGGTAAATGGTAAACCCCCAAGAATGCTGGACTTCTGCAGAATAAAATGCTTTTTGCTTTTGCCTATTATTTGTTTCTGAGATATTCTTCAGAGAATCATGGAATCTTACCCTGGTTTAACTCCTCTTTGATGTTTGAGGGATTCAAATGTATTCTTTCTAGGGTGTTTGACAAAAATTTGCTAATTTACACTGTACGTGAAATCTCAGTTCATTTCAACTTAATTCTCCAATTATATTTCATAGAGGAGCTTCTTGAGAGGTTGCATATGAGAAGGTAGAACCCGTATTATATGTCAAGTGTTCACTAAAAGGAAACTTAGATCTACTCTAATTTCAGTAAATCTAATGGAGGTTCTGTTTTGGCAATCTTAGAATCATCCCCCAGAATGTTATATTCTGTACCCTTTGAGAAAGACAGCTATATCTTCTATTTTTATTATTCAGTTGGTTAATACCAAAGCAAGCCATTCTCTGATTGTTGTAGTTTGGGTTTCACTGCTGTGAACAGATACCATGACCAATGCAAGTTTTATAAAAGACAACATTTAATTGGGGCTGGCTTACAGGCTCAGAGGTTCAGTCCATTGTCATCAAGGCAGAAACATGGCAGCACCCAGGCAGATATGGTGCAGGAGGAGCTGACAGTCTATCTCTTCATCTGAAGGCGGCTAGTGGAAGACTGACTTCCAGGCAACTAGGGTGAAGGTCTTAAGCCCACACCCACAGTGACACACCTACTCCAACAAGGCCACACCTCCTAATAGTGCCACTCCCTGGGAAAAGCATATACAAACCATCACACTGGTAAACATTTAATATGTGCTAGTTAGGCATGTTTTGTCTATTAAAGTAATACATTTTAGAGCATATTAGATTTGAATGATATTTCTTTCATAATTTAACATGATCACACATTCCATTCACTTTGATTAAATTAGGTGGCATTTAATTTTTCAGTATTTATCTTTTCTAGTCGAGAAGAAGGTATAAAAATCTATTGCAATGAAGTTAATTGATATAGGGAGATCTTTCCAAATTTATTTCCAAGTCTTCTGAAAATACATTGTCAACAAGTCAGAGAGAAGAACTCATCAATAGAGTGGCTAACCAAATTTAAATTGTCCTGTCTATTCATCTATCTTTATAACATTTCCCCTAATGTAGTTTCTTACACGTAAGTGATATTAAAATAAACAGTCAGTAAATGCTAATACGCTGCTGTGGCTTTTCTAGCTTATATTCAGAGTCATTGTTTTCTCATAACTTTCATCCACCTCATTTTCATAAATTTCATATATGACAATTTAACATTTTCTTTTATATTTTAATCTAGTAAAAACACTATCTTATATATTGATGAATATATAAGAAGTAACTGCACATAGAGTTAATTAACTGCCCATAATAAATGAATCTCTAAATGAAGCACATCACGACTGTAAAAGTTAATATTTGTCACAAATCACATGATTGATGTGTGACATAATGATTTTCAGTGAGGTTCAATTATACATGGAGTACCTTAGTGAATAATCCTGACTGCTCCGGAGTCTTCAGGGTAACAAGGACACAGAGACAGTTTACCAGTTTGCTATTTAGCTCTTATTTCCCACTTGGCCAAGCATGATTGATTGACTAGTGCACTGTGTGCTCCTTTTCTGATTCATGTCTCTATAAGCAGCATATAAATGCATTGCTGGACCAACATTTTTCTTTGTGATGTGACCAGTTGCAACAGAATTACTAGTGTTATTAGCTAAATACATGATTCAGCTGAACCATAACTTCTTAATTCAAATTCCTCAGCCACTAGATTTTCTGTCTGTTTTAGAGCGGTCTATCTTACACTGCTTTTCCTAGTCAGTATTTACAGTTACTTTAGAGTTTCTGTCTTTCAGGTATCTATATGAAACTTAATTTTACTCAGCAGTTTGTGTATATTTATATATATATGCACACCATGCTATTTAATGATAGATGATAGATATATAGATTGTAGATTAAAGATGTAACAATAATAATTAAAGAATTATAAGGTTATAAACATAAAAGGGAGCATAGGCCACAGCATAGTTTGAGGATGAAAATTTGAGAGCAGAGAGGCAGGGGTGGAATTTATTTTCATACTCATGCTTAAAATTCTCCACAAATTGAAATTGAAGTGTTCAATTATTTCATACAAAATTATTACAATTTTTGTAAGAACCCCTTATAGTAAAAAAATGGACTTCCCTAGTCCATCCTCGTTTTTTAATTCCATACTGTTCTGAATTACTTTCTAATCTCCTCAGTCATCTAAGACATCCTAAGATAATAGTACATCTTATTTAAGAGTTGATAAGAATCTACTAAGAGAAAGATATATTTCTTTGTGTTTCAGGTAATTTTATATAAAATATTAATTAAATCAAGTTACTTTATTCACCTTCCTTTTAGAGTTTTTACTCTGTTCTTTTTATAACTAAGAGTTGATCATTAGTTAGCAACTTAACATAAAATTGTATGTCATATGTCAATATAATTACCATTTGTACCAAATTTGATATTATTTTCAGAATACAAATATAACTTTTCATCATGAATTATATGTATGGGATAATTATTCAAACAGACTGTTAAACACAGTGACTTAAGTGATAATTTCTCTTAAATTTACTATATGTTGTGAGGTTGTTGATATACATTTGCATGTTGTTACAATAATATCCCCAAGGTCTTGGTTTGCATATTTAGTATTTATTTCTGTCAAAAATTCATTTTAACTGAAATGGTAAAGTGGAGCAAATATTTCAGAATGAATATCGAAAGTGACATTGGTTCCTTCCTACACCCAGCTAGTGGTTCAGATATCCATGAATCCAATTATTTAAGCTGCCCTGAGGAAACGGAAGCCTTTGAATAACTTAGAGTGATTTCTTTGCTTCAGAAAACACTCTTTTACTCCTCTAAATACTTAAATCACTCTATGCTTTTAACCTTTAAAACCTTCTAAAGTTGAGTTATCTCAGGTTCCAAAACTCTTTGAATGTATAAATTCACAGAAAAGATTTGCTGATGCCCAGTATAACAGAAAATTTGGGTATTAAATTAGAAAGTCATTTTTTTCCTTTGAGAGCTTAGAGGTTCAGTGGTTTAAGATTTAAAGTCTTTGTGAAGTCAGACAGTCAAGACACTAGTAAAGATTCCATGATTTTAAATCTAAAAGGGATCAGGGCAGATATTCTGACTTAACTCAGATTTCTCCCCACTTAAATGTGATGCGATTTCTGTCATAAAAGTATTTATTCATGAAGTTATGACAGATATTGTTAGTATTTTATATTAATTGAGATCTTCTAAAAGTTGCCAGTATTTAATAGTTTCCATTTCGTAAAAGGATAGCATTTATGACAAAACCTTGTGAAACTAAATTACTACAGTAGCGTTATAGGTATAAACACACAGAATTCCAATCTTTCTTACATTTACAAATATTATATCAAAAATTAAATTGAATGTTAGATAGTTGACTTGCCTGTGAGAGCAGTGATATCATGTCTTTCTGTGTCTATCTGTATGTTTATCATCATCCTATCTATCTATCTATCTATCTATCTATCTATCTATCTATCTATCTATCTATCATCTGTCTATATCTGGCTATCTATATCTCTCATATATGTATATAATCATCATATAGCTCATGAAAATTGAACAGCAAACATTTATTTTGTGAGCCATCTTGCCCATTCTGAATAGAAATATTGAAAATGAATTGTTTAAGCAAACTATATCAAAAGTAATATTTTTGTTGTACTCTTTCACTATAGAAGGCAGTATTAACTTAACCCTATCAGTGTTGTTACCTTAAATAGTACTTCTGCAATAAAGGAAAATATTTACTTTGTAACTGCTAAATGGTATTTGGCTAGTTTTCTATTTAGTTTGCTGTTCTCTCTCTCTCTCTCTCTCTCTCTCTCTCTCTCTCTCTCTCTCTGTGTGTGTGTGTGTGTGTGTGTGTGTGTGTGTTCATTAATATGTGTGCTTTTCTTTATGCAAAAGCTACACATGTATATGAGTAGGTGCACTTGCATGTGTGTGTATGTACACATATGGAAGTCAGAGGAAAGTCTTGGATGTTGATCTTCAGGGAACATTACCAAGTTTTACCTTTTCTTTCTTTTTGTTTATTTCACTTTTTTTTCAGTTTTGAGGCAAAGTTTTCCTGGATTCACACTTACAAATTTGCCTAATTTGATAGACCAGCAAGTCTCAAGACTTTCTGCTTCTTGGGAATATAAATGCCTAACACTACATTCAGTTCTATTGTTGTGGGTTCAGGTTATATAACTGACTTTTATGCATACAGGGCAAGTTCATCGCCAACCTGCTAACATCCTTGCCCCATTTGGTTCTTTTTTGTTTTAGTCACACACACACACATACACATATACACCCAAACATGTACACACACACACACACACACACACACACACTATATATAATGTAAGAATAGAGTTGTAAATGATTAAGAAATTCAAACATTTGAATGTGTTCTGACAATGAAAAATTAGGATCAAAAAGAACTCTCCAAATACTCATGGAAAAAGAATTAAAGGAAAGAGAGCTCTTTAGTAGTAAAGAAGGTGTTGGACCTGTCTCAATATTCTAGTAGAATCTTAAGGGTTCTTTGGAAAGTCAGTTGTGTTGGATGGTGTTTTGCTGTGTTAAACACATGAAGCAATGATTTCTTTTTTTTTTTTTTTTTTGGTTTTTCCAAGACAGGGTTTCTCTGTAGAGCCCTGGCTGTCTTGGAACTCACGAAGCAATGATTTCTTGAAGCAGACACAAGCAAAAGGATGCTTTGCTAACGCAGACACACGAAGGAACATTTTGCTAAATGAAAAGGTAATGAAAAATTAAGGCAGACGCATGAAGGAACATTTCACCAAAACAAACACAGGTGAAAGGTGTTTTGCTAAAGAAAGCATGTGAAAAGCATGATGCAGGATTATTTGCTAATAACATACATGTTAATAATCTAACACTGCGTGGTTGAACTCCATTTGTCAGGACTCCATAAAGAGAAATGCCCAAAAAACCTGGTGCTGTGCCATGGCTTCTTGATAGTTCTGAAGACTTGTGCTATTGGGATAGTGATGTCACCTGAGACAAACTCGGGTGTCCTTCTGCAAAGACTTACAAGCTGAGACAAGACCTATGGAGGACACATGATGATTGGAGGGAGTATAAATAAAACTCAACATACAGTGATGGGAGGTTTGGCTTGGCTTGAATGCTTGCTGGTAGAGCAAGCTGTACAATGCTTATTGGTCTTGTGTCTTTGTTCATCTTTGTCTTATAAAAAACATTTTGTAAATTGTGCATCAGTGTCAGAATGACACTATCCTTGCTATACAAAATTCATCTAATTTATATAAAGTATCATTTACTAATTGCTGATCTTAATTGTTTTGTGATAACAGTATACTGTTTAAAAATTCATTAAGGTTTTAGTTTAAAAATCAAGCTGAATTGGAAAACAAATTAAGATGACCACACCTCATGACTATATGAGTTTCCATCCAGACATGCAAGTGTGAGTCAATCGACTCACAACTGTAAATATAATGCATCATTTAAAGTTATGGAAGGGCAGGGATCAAGTGATATTTGCAATAGAAATTATGTTAAAGAAGGAAAAAGGAGAGAAATCCAAATGGATGGGTTAACAATTTCCTAAAAATATGTTCAACAGCCTAACCTAGCAATAACGGGTATGTGAAAAGTAAGTTGAGGTAAAATCTATCACAGTCAAAGGATATAATAAAGAAATAAAGAAGATGAAGGGGAAGAGTCTTAGGAATGAATTCTATGGTCTGTGGGTGGGAGAATAACAGCATGGCTTTGTGAATGTCAGTATAGAGGTTAAGGAAACATCTTCTAAATAGTAGCAGGATTCAAATAATCTTAACTTCATGGTTTTATTTTATTATATTTAATACACCAATAAGGAACCTGCTGAAAAATAGAAATTGAAAAAATGCATTAATAATAGCTTGAAATTTTCAATAAATAAAATATCTAGAAATAAACTGAAGTAAGTAAAAGGGTGATTTCTAAAATGAAAGTTGTAACAAATGAAAAATTTAAAAAAAATATAATAAGATTCTAGAACAGGTAAAGACTTCTCATTCTCATAGATTGCCAAATTCTATATGTAAAACTGGTGGACTAAGAAAACCAGTCTACTGATCCAAAACAAGTTTCATGGTAACCTAACATCATTCTTTAAATAACTTAAATCTTAAAAGGCAAATTTCCAAAGTTTACCAGGAAGCACAGAAGATGCCCCAAAAAGATAATGCAATTTTTTTTTTAAAAAAAAGAGCCATCTCATCACAAAATATACTTCAGAGCTATAGGTACAAGAACATCATGGTTTTGCCATAATACTTGGCATGAAGATGAAAGAAACCTAACACAGTACCCTAAAGTAAATATCCAAGCTATACTAACGTAATATTTGATATATATTGAGCAAAAAGCAAACCTGTCATAAATTGTTCTGAGGAACTAAATATTCACATTTAAAGAATCAAGTTATGATCATGTCTCTAATGGAATACAAAATCAATCAATAAAGGATCAAAGAAAAATGGCAGTTTTAAAGAGAAAACCTAAGAAAAACACTTTAGATTATAGGCATAGCAGGAACTTCCTCTAAAGGACTACAGGGGTTTAGAAAATAAACTTCATGCTGACAACTGGCATTACACAAAATTAAACATCTTCTTCATAGCAAAGCAAATAATCCTCAGAGTAAAAAGAAAAACTCATGGATGTGAACAGGTATTTTTGTACTTTGTATCATCAGAAGATTAATATGTAGAATATATACAGAATAGGGAAAATATACACATATGTAATTTTCTCAATGAATGGGGTAATTATTGAATAGACTTTAGAAACTCAAATAGCTAATAAACATTTGATGAAATGTTCAACATCATTAGCATCAGGAAAATGCACATTAAACTGAATTGGAATTCTATCTCCCTTTGCATAGAACTACTCTCATCAAAAAAAAAAAGACAATTATTGGCAAGAATGTGGGGGAAATAACTCCTTATACCTGTGTTTATCATTACAATGTTGTCTAGATTTACAACAGATGGAAACATGTAGAAGGTGAGCAAATCCACACAGTAGAATTTAATAAGCCCTGGAAATTTTTTTTGAAAATTTCAGGAAAATGAGCATAAATAGAAAACATTATTGATTAACCCAAACTCAGAAGGACAAATATCTATGCCTTGTCCAGCCTCAATACAAAGGCTTTTGCCTTGTCTTATTGTATCTTATTTTGTCCTGTTTGGATGTCATCTCTTTTCTGAAGCTAGGAAAGTAGAGGAGTAGATCTTTGGGAGAGGAGAAGTTGGGCTTCACAGTTAAGAAAATGTGTTAAAACACCATGACCAAAAACCAAATTGTGGAGGAAAAGATTTATTCATCTTATACTTGCAGATCATTGTCTATCACTGGAGGAAGTCAGGACAGGAACTCAAGCAGGGCTGAAATTTAAGACTGGAGCTGACTTGGAGGCTACAGTGGGGTGCTGCTTATTGAATTGCTTCTCCTTGCTTTCTCAGCCTGCCATTTTATAGAACCCAGGAGTACCAGACATGATGGGCTGGGCCCTCCCACTTTGGTCACTGATGGAAAAAATGTCCCACATCTGGATCTCATGGAAGCAAATGGTGCTGGCTCAACTGTCAACATGCAGAAGAATGAGAATCGATCTACTCTTATCTCCTTATACTAAGCTCAACTCCAAGTGGATCAAGGACCTCCACATAAAACCAGACACACTAAAACTAATAGAAAAGAAACTGGGGAAGACCCTTGAGGACATTGGCTCAGGGGGAAAATTCCTGAACAGAACACCAATCGCTTATGCTCTAAGATCAAGAATAGACAAATGGGACCTCATAAAATTACAAAGTTTCTGTAAGGCAAAAGACACTGTCAAAAGGACAAATAGGCAACCAACAAAGTGGGAAAAGATCTTCACCAACCCCACATCCGACAGAGGGCTAATATCCAACGTATACAAAGAACTCAAGAAGTTAGACCCCAGAAAACCAAATAACCTTATCCAAAAATGGATAAGACTTTTCACCTGAAGAAATTCAGATGGCTGAGAAACACCTTAAAAAATGTTCAACATCATTAGTCATTAGGGAAATGCAAATCAAAACAACCCTGAGATTTCACCTCACACCTGTCAGAATGGCTAGGATTAAAAACTCAGAAGACATAAGGTGTTGGCAAGGATGTAGAGAAAGAGGAACACTCCTCCACTGCTGGTGGTACTGCAAGCTGGTACAACCACTCTGGAAATCAGTCTGGCGGTTCCTCAGAAAACTGGACATGATACTTCCAGAGGATCCAGCCATACCACTCCTGGGAATATACCCAGAAGATTCACCAGCATGCAATAAGGATACATGCTCCACTATGTTCATAGCAGCCTTATTTATAATAGCCAGAAGCTGGAAAGAACCCAGATGTCCCTCAATGGAGGAATGGATACAAAAAATGTGGTATATATACACAATGGAATACTATTCAGCCATTAGAAACAATGAATTCATGAAATTGTTAGAAAAATGGATGGAGCTGGAGAACATCATTCTAAGTGAGGTAACCCAGTCTCAAAAGAATACCCATGGTATACAGTCACTGATAAGTGGATATTAGCCTAGAATTGTGGGACACCAAAGACACAATTCACATACCAAATGATGTCTGACAAGAAGAAAGGAATGGACACTAATGCTGGAAAGGATCAAAGCATCAGTGTAGAGGAATACCAGAACAGGGAAGTGGGAAGGGGTGGACGAGGGAGCAGGGGGAGGGAAAAGGGCATGTGGGACCTTAGGAGGGTGGGGAAACAAAAAAAGGGAAATGAAATGTAAATATAGAATATATCCAATAAAAAAGGGAAAAATCAATTGGAAGCAAGAGAATAAAATAATAATAATAATAATAATAATAATAATAATAATAATAATAAAGAGGTAAATGTCAAAAAAAAAGAAAGAAAATGCAAAGCGCAAAAAGCTCCTAATTCAAAAAGTCCAGGAAACCTGGCAGTGGTTACACACGCCTTTAATCCCAGCATTTGGGAGGCCAAGGCCAGCCTGGTCTACAGAGTGAGTTCCACGACAGTCAGGGCTACACAGAGAAACCCTGTCTCGAAAGACCAAAAAACAAAACAAACAAAAAACAAAAACAAAAAACATGCAGGAAATCCAGGACAAAATGAGAAGACTAAACCTAAGGATAATAGATATAGAAGACAGTAAAGATTCCCAACTTAAAGGGCCAGTAAATATCTTCAACAAAAATATATAAATCCTAACATAAAGAAAGAGATGTCCATAAACATACAACACTATGATAGCTAGAAGATACTTGGCAGATGTCATACAGACCCTAAGAGAATCCAAATGCAAGCACAGGATACTATACCCAGCAAAACTCTCACAGTAGATGGCAATACAAAAAATTCCATGACAAAACCAAATTT
Organism: Apodemus agrarius; assembly: GCA_964023405.1. NCBI lineage: Eukaryota > Metazoa > Chordata > Mammalia > Rodentia > Muridae > Apodemus > Apodemus agrarius. The sequence goes on from OZ030023.1 coordinate 43,777,703, forward strand.
ACACAATAACTTTCCACAAATCTAACCCTACAAAGGATAATAGATGGAAAACATCAACACAAGGAAGGAAAATACACCCTAGAAAAATCAAGAAAGTGTTCTTTCAACAAACTCAAAAGAAGATAACCACACAAACATAAAAATAACACCAAAAAATAACAGGAAGTGACAATAACTATTCCTTAATATCTCAACATCAATGGACTCAATTCCCCAATAAAAGACATAGAATAAAGGACTGGATAGATAAAAAGGACCCAGTATTTTGTTACAAACAGGAAATGCACCTCAGTATTAAAGACAGACACTACCTCAAGTAAAGGTCTGGAACACAATTTTCCAAGGAAATAGTCCAAAGACACAAGCTGGAGTAACAATTCTAATATTGAATAAAGACAACTTTCAACCTAAAGTTATCAGCAAGGATAAGGAAGGTCACTTCATATTCCTCAAAGGAAAAATATACCAAGAAGAACTTTCAATTCTGATCATTAGCAGCTTAACAGCATGCCTGAAAGCTCTAGAACAAAAAGAAGCAAATAAACCCAAGAGGAGTAGAAGGTAGGTAGGGAATTATCAAACTTGAGGCAGAAATCATCCAATTAGAACCAACAAGAACTATACAAAGAATCAACAAAACTAGGAGCTGGTTCTTTAAGAAAATCAACAAGATAGATAAACCCTTAACCAGACTAAGTAGAGGGCACAGAGACAGTTTCTAAATTAATAAGATCAGAAATGAAAAGGGATATATAACAACAGAAACTGAGGAAATTCAAAAAGTCCTCAGATCCTACTACAAAAGACTATATTCAACACAACTGGGAAATCTGCATGAAATGGACAATTTTCTAGACAGATACCAAATACCAAAGTAAATTATGAATCAGATAAACCTTATAAACAGTCCCATAACTCCTAAAGAAATTTAAGCTGTCATTAAAAGTCTTCCAACCAGAAAAAGTCCAGGACCATATGGGTTTAGTGCAGAATTCTATCAGACCTTCAAAGAAGACCTAATACCAATACTTTTCAATCTATTCCACAAAATAGAAACAATGGAAACACTACCTAATTCATCCTATGAATCCACTGTTACACTGCATATTCTCCCTTGGAGATGGAACGTGACAAGTTTCTGTCTATTCAGAAACTTGTCACAATTTCCTTTCATAGAGAACTCCATAAAAGATTTGTTTTTTTTAAACTTCTATCATGTTTAATGTTCCAAATAGATTTTAAAAACAGGTTGAGTACATACTACTTTTAGCTTCAGAAGATACCATGCATAATTAAGAGCTATTTAACTATTATAAATTGTTTTGATGACTAAAAAATTGTCAATAATGAGATGTGTATTTTAAAATAAATTTTATTAGCTTGATAAAAAAATAAAGTGTACAATAAAAAACAGAAGAAATCCTGAGTCCATGAATCAAATGCTGAATTTGACATCTCCTAAGGGACTGTGATTAGATATTAAAGAAGTGTGTGCACATGTATGTGTGTGTGTGTGTATGCATAGTATACATGCTTGCATGAATGTGTGTGTGTGTGTGTGTGTGTGTGTGTGTGTGTGTGTGTGTAGAAAGAGAAATATTTCTTACAGAAGTATGGGTTCTGCTTTGTTAATTGCTGTATAAAGTCAATCCTTCACTGTTTCCTTCCCAAATATTTCCACTAACCCATACTCCTTCTGTACTAATTAGGTTTTGCTTGTTATGATAAATAGTATGACTAAAAAAAACAACTTAAAAAGAAATGATTTACATCACTCTACAGATTATATTCCCTCACTGAGTGATGACAAGGAAGGAGCTTAAGGATGGAAACGAAATAAAACTGTGGAGGAATAGTGCTTACTGTATTGCTCCCCACTAGTCTTTCAGACTACTTTTATTAATTAATTTACTCATATACTACCGGCTGACTACAGTTCATCCTTTTTCCTCCCCTTCCTGGCCCTCCATCCCCACATTTCCTCCTCCCCAGATCCATTCTTCCTCTTTTCTCTTCAGAAAACAGTAGACCTCACAAGGTTATCAAACAGCATATCAAGTTATAATAAGACTAACCTGCATGAGGCATCCCAGTTAGGGAAAAAAGGGTCCCAAAAGTAGGGAAAAGAGCCAGATACAGCCCCAACTCCCACTGTTAGGGGTCCCACAGGGAGACAAAACTATGCAACAACAACATATGTGCAAAGAACATACATACAGCCTCCCCGATTGTCAATTCAGTATCAGTTAGCCTCTTTCTGCCCAGGTTAGTTGATTTTGTTGGTTTTCATGTGATGTCCTCTACGCCTCTGGCTCCAACAATCCTTTTCCTTCTTCAAAGGATTGAGAGTGGTCTCCCTAATGCTTGGCAGTGAGTCTCTTCATCTATTTCCATCGATTTCAACCTACATTTATTACAACCCAGCACTAACTTCTCAGGGCTGACAATGCTCTCAGGTGAATGGGACTTCCTATGAATACTGATAATAAAGAAAATGTCCTACAGCTTTGCCTACAGGCAAATGCAATGAGGAATTTTCTCATTTCAGATTTTCTCTTCCCAGTTGATTCTAGTTTGTGTCTATTTAAAAAAACAAACAAACAACCAAACAAATGATATACAAATAAAATTAAAAAGCCCACAAATACGGTAGGGACTTGGATAGGATTATCCCAAATACTTTTGTATGGAAATGTCATGGATGTCAAAAGCTCATTGATAGTTACTTTTTATTAGAAAATTATTACTATAATCAGAACTCTTTGTTGCAAGGATAATTGAATCATAATTTACATGTACATCAAGCTTCAGTTATTTTGATAGGAGTATCCATGTGAGAAAGAAATGGGGAAGTTGGAGAAATGTTAAGAGGTTAAGCAGGCTTGTTGTTTTTTGTTGATTTTTTTGTTCTTGTTTTTTGTTTTGTTTTGTTTTGTTTTGTTTTGTTTTGCAGATATCCATGTTTGTTGTCTATCACACATTTGTGTCCTATGAGCTGTATTTAACTATGACTCCATTGCTCCAACACCCTCTACCGGAGCCCAAGGAACATGCACTAATATGTAGACACACATACACACACACACACACACACACACACACACACACAAATAAAAATATAAATAAGTATTCTGAAAGAAAAAGAACGGGAATTTAGAAAACTATGACTTCATTATTTACAGTACATTTCAGAATAAGTATTTTTATATTACTAAAAGAATATTAAATGAAAAATTACTAAAGAATATGTATTAATGCATCAATTACATATACTATCCTAAACTATTTCTCTATTTTATTCAGTTGTTAAAACTAAAATAGTAACATTGGGAAAATACTGATCACAATGAATTAAAGAAAATTGATTTTTAGGTCAAAATTTTAAAATTCAAAGTATTACAGACTTATTTGGAATAATGTGATTAGAATGAATGTTCAGAATCAATAGACTCAATTCAATATGGTACAATGTTTCTACTTATTTACTAGATTGTAAATGAAGCTGTTATCAGAAAGCAATAGGCAGTTAATGCCAGCTTGTTGTCCAATTATTTTAGTTTTGGAAATTGCTGGCATCTATTTGGTGTCTGCATAATTTTGTCTGTTCAGGTAAATAAGAGTTAATAGCCAGACTGTGAATTTGCCACAGCAGATAATTAGTGTAATCTGTTATGTGTGAAAGCTAGGCTGGCAAAACTCTCTTTTTAATAATGCCCGTGGTGTCAAATCACCAATTTCTCATCGAGGCTGCAAAATGCACAGATGGGAAAAGACTTAGTCCCCATTTGTAATTTATCTGTTTTTCCTAAAGAACCTACTCGATTATTCTTCTTTTATTACAGCATTCAGAATAACAATAAAATCTACTGACTGAAATGTTTCATTTCAAAAGGAGATACCCCTTTCTTATTTATCATTATTATCAGCACTCAATGAACTGATTTTCTATATTTTTCCTCCTCCATTTCTATACAAATTTTACATTTTTAGTGGAATGTAACCAGTGAAAGAACAAGGGTAAAAAGATTAATGTCTTTACAAAACAAAACATTCATATTCTTAAATTGATATAACATGAGGCATAGCATTATATTCTTTATACCTAGCTTATTATAAAATGGTACATATGGTAATATAAATGTAACACTATATACGTTGTTTATCAATTTATACATATATTCTATTTGTGAATTTAAGGCATTAAGAAGCCCCATATTGAAATATAAAAGACAATAAATACCTGATAATTTTTACTTCCTTTTGGGAAAACTACCACAGATTTTATTTTATATAAAGTAAACCTTCATTCTTTAAAGTACCTTAGTGAAGCCCTCATTAAGGGAGAAGCTAGGAAATGCTCTTCAGAAATTTCCCAGATAAAATTAGATCATTCTTCATGCTTATGACGACATTGACACTATCTGTTTGTAGGGACAATATGTAATAGGGAATATACTTACAAATTTTTATACTACCAATTTTGGATAATTTAAATCAATCACTATGTTTTCCCTCTAGGTTTATGAATACTTTAGGAAATATTTACATAAAATATTGATTTTGCAAAGTTAAATTTTTGATATCATTTATTACATAGTACATATTTTTATCTTGTCATATTTACTAACATCAATATGTAAAAGCCATGTAAAATATGTAATATCATGACTTTTGTTTGAAAGAATAGAAAATATTGAATTAGGACTAACATACTGCCTACGTTTGTCTGTCTTTGTCTCTCCCTTTATATATATATATATATATATATATATATATATATATATATACATGTGTGTGTGTGTGTACTAATATATGTTAATTCCATAATAATAGAAAATTATTTAATGTATTAATTATTTAATTTTAATTGGGGTTTCTATCCTGCCTTTGATCATTTAGTTCTCAGATAAAAGACACACAAGTTTTATATTTATTTATTTTTATTAGATATATTCTTTTTTACATTTCAAATGATTTCCCCTTTCCTGGTCCCCCCACCACCTGGAAAGTCCCATAATCCATCTCTCCTCCCCCTGTTCCCCAATCAACCCCCTCCCACTTCCCTGTCCTTGTATTCCCTTACACTCCTTCTTCCTGCGTTTCCAGGACCAGAGGCCTCTCTTCCCTTTGATTTCCAAAAGGCCATCTTGTGCTGCCTATGCGTCTTGAGCCATATGTAACGCCATGTGTACTATCTGGTTGATGTTTTGTCCCTTGGAGCTCTGGGAATACTGGGTGATTCACATTGCTCTTCCACCTATGGCAATGCAAACCCCTTCAGCTCCTTGTGACCCTTTTCTAGCTCCTCCATTAGGGTCCCTGGGCTCAGTTCCATAGCTGGCTGAGAGTATCCCCCTCTGTGTTTTTCATGCACTAGCAGAGCCTCCCAGGTGACAACTATATCCAGCTCCAGTCAGCAAGTACTTGTGGACAAATAATAGTGACTGGATTTTGTAACTGTATATGGAATGGATCAGTAGACGGGTTAGTCCCTTAATGGTCTTTCCCTCAGTCTCTGCTCCACACTATTCTCTGTACCTCCTTCTGAATGTATTTTGTTCTCTCTTCTAAGAAGGACCAGAATATCCATATTTTGCTATTCCTTCTTCTTGGGCATCATTTGATATGTGAATTGTGTGGGTATTCCAAGCTTATGAGCTAATATCCAATTATCAGTGAGCACATACCATGCATATTCTCTTGTGATTGGGTTACCTCACATAGGATGATATTTTTCAGTTCCATCCATTTGGCTAAGAAATTCATGAATTCATTGTTTTTAATAGCTGAGTAGTATTCATTGTGTAAATTTGCTGCGTTTTCTGTATTCATTCCTCCATTGAGGGACATCTGTGTTCTTTCCAGCTTCTGGCTATTATAAATAGGGCTACTATGAACATAGTGGAGCAAATATCCTTATTACATGCTGGGAATACTCTGGATATATGCCGAGGAGTGTTATAGCTGGGTCCTCTGGTAGTATCATGACCAGTTTTTTTGAGTAATCACCAGAATTATTTCCAGAGTGGTTGTACCAACTTGCAATCCCACCAGCAGTGGAGGAGTGTTCTTTCTCCACATCCTCGCCAGCACCTGTTGTCTCCTGAGTTTTTGATCTTAGCCATTCTGACTGGTGTGAGAAGAAATCTCACAGTTGTTTTGATTTGTATTTCTGTAATGACTATGCATGTTGAACATTTCTTATGTGCTTCTCAGCCATTCTATATTCCTCAGATGACAATTCTTTGTTTAGGTTTGTACTCCATTTTTTTTTTTTGGCTTTTTGAGACAGGGTTTCTCTGTGTAGTCCTGGCTGTCCTGGAACTCACTCTGTAGACCAGCCTGGCCTCGGACTCAGAAATCCACCTGCCACTGCCTCCCAAGTGCTGGGATTACAGGAATGCGCCACCACACCCGGCTGTACTCCATTTTTAATAGGGTTATTTGGCTCTCTGAAGTCTAACTTGTTGAATTCTTGGTACATATTAAATATAAGCCTTCTGTCACATGTAAGGTTGATAAAGATCTTTCCCAATTTTGTTGATTGCCATTTTGTCCTATTAACAGTGCCCTTTGCCTTACAGAAACATTGTAATTTTAGGTCCCATTAGTCAATTCTTGATCTTAGAGCATAAGATATTGGTGTTCTGTTGAGGAAATTTCCCCTGTGGCCATGTGCTCAAGGCTGTTCCCCAGTTTTTTTTCTATTAAATTCAGTGTGTCTGGTTTTATGTGGAGGTCCTTGATCCCCTTGGATTTGAGCCTTAGGAAATAAGGAAATAAGGATGAATCAAATTGCAATATTCTGCATGCTAGCCACCAGTTGAACTAGCACCATTTGTTGAAAAGGCTATCTTTTTTCCACTGGATAGTTTTAGTTCCTTTGGCAAAGACCAAGTGCTCATATGTGTATGGGTTCATTTCTGGGTCTCTCATTCTATTCCATTGATCTACCTGCCTGTCACTGTACCAATACCATGCAGTTTTTAATACTATTACTCTGTACTACTGCTTGAGATACAGGATACTGATTTACCCAGAAGTTCTTTTACAGTCGAGAATAGTTTTAGCTATCCTGTGTTTTTTGTTATTCCAGATCAATTTGAGGATTGCTCTTTCAAACTCTATGAAGAATTGAGTTGAGATTTTGATCGCCATTGCACTAAATCTGTAAATTGCTTTTGGCAAGATGTCTATTTTTAACTATATTAATCCTGCCAATCCATGAGCATGGGAGATATTTCCATCTTCTGAGGTTTTCTTCGATTTTGTTCTTCAGGGACTTGAAGTTCTTTTCATACAGATCTTACACTTGTTTGGTTAGAGTCACACCAAGATACTTTACATTGTTTGTGACTATTGTGAAGAGTGTCATTTTCCTAATTTCTTTCTCAGCCTGTTTATCCTTTGAATATAGGAGGGTTACTGATTTGTTTGAGTTAATTTTATATCCGGCCACTTTGCTGAAGTTGTTTATCAGCTGTAGGACTAAACTGGTGGATTTTTTTTTAGTCTCTTATATATACTATCTTATCACCTGCAAATAGTGATAATTTGGCTTCTTCCTTTCCAATTTGTGTCCTTTTGACCTTCTTTTGTTGTCTAATTGCTCTAGCTAGAACATCAAGTACTATATTGAATAAATATGGAGAGAGAGGGCAGCCTTCTTTAGTCCCTGATTTTAGTGGGATTGCTTCAAGTTTCTCTCCATTTAGTTTGCCATTGGCTACTGGTTTGCTGTAGATTGCTTTTACTATGTTTAGGTATGAGCCTTTAACTCCTGTTCTTTCTAAGACCTTTAACATGAAAGGATGCTGAATTTTATCAAATGATTTTTCAGCATCTAATGAAATGACCATGTGGTTTTATTCTTTGAGTTTGTTTATGTAGTGGATTACATTGATGGATTTCTGTATATTGAACAATCCCTGCATCCCTGGGATGAAGCCTACTTGATCATGGTGAATGATCATTTTGATATTTTCTTGGATTTGGTTGACAAGAATTTTATTGAGTATTTTTTGCATCTATATTCATAAGGGAAATTGGTGTGAAGTTCTCTTTCTTTGTTGGAACATTGTGTGGTTTTGGTATCAGCAAAATTGTGGCTTCATAGAACGAGTTGGGTAATGTTGCTTCTGCTTCTATTTTGTGGAATAGTTTGAAGAGTATTGGTGTTAGGTCTTCTTTGAAGGTCTGATAGAATTCTGTACTAAAACCATCTGGTCCTCTGGTTTTTTTATTTGTTTGTTTGTTTTTTGGTTTTTTTTGTTTTTTTTTGTTTTTGTTTTTTGTTTTTTGTTTTTTGTTTGTTTGTTTGTTTTTTGTTTTTTGTGTTTTTTTTGTTGGGTGACTTTCAATGACCACTTTTATTTTTTTAGGGGTTATAGGATCATTTAGATGGTCTATCTTATTTAATTTTGGTATTTGGTATATGTCTAGGAAATTGTCCATTTCATCTAGATTTTCCAGTTGTATTGAGTATAGGCTTTTGTAGTTGAATCTGATGATTTTTTAATTTCCTCAGTTTCTGTTGTTATATCTCCCTTTTCATTTCTGATTTTGTTAATTTGGATACTTTCTTTGTACCCTCTGGTTAGTCTGGCTAAAGGTTTATCTACCTTGTTGATTTTTTTCAAAGAATCAGGTCCTGGTTTTGTTGATTCTTTTGTTGATTCTTTCTACTTGGTTGATTTCAGCCCTGAGTTTGACGATTTCCTGCCTTCTACTCCTTTTGGGTGGATTAGCTTCTTTCTGTTCTAGAGCTTTCAGGTGTGTTGTTAAACTGCTAGTGTATGCTCTCTCCAGCTTCTTTTTGGAGGCACTCAGAGCCATGGTCTTTTTTCTTAGCACTGCTTTCATTGTGTCCCATTAGTTTGGGTATGTTGTACCTTCATTTTCATTAAATTATAAAAAGTCTTTGCTTTCTTTCCTTATTTCTTCCTTGACCAATGTATCCTTGAGTAGAGCATTGTTCAGCTCCCATATGTATATGGGCTTCCTGTTTTTGATGCTATTGAAGACCACCCTTACTCCATAGTGATCTAATAGGAGGCATGGGATTAGTTCGATCTACTTATATCTGTTGAGTTTTGTTTTGTGACCAATCATACAGACAGTTTTAGAGAAGGTACCATGAGGTGCTGAGAAGAAGGTATATTCTTTAGATTTAGGATGAAATGTTCTATAGTTATCTATTAAATCCATGTGGTCTAAAGCTTCTCTTAGTTTCACAGTGTCTCTGTTTAGTTTGTGTTTCCCTGAACTGTCCATTGATGAGAGTGGGCTGTTAAAATCACCCACAATTATTGTGTGAGGTGCAATATGTGCTTTAACCTTTAGTAAAATTTCTTTTATGAATGATGGTGCACTTGTATTTGAAGCACAGATGTTCAGATTTGAGAGTCCTTGGTAGACTTTTCCTTTGATGAGTATAAAGTGTCCTTCTGTGCCTTTTTGATGACTTTTGTTTGAAAGTCTCTTTTATCAGATATGAGAATGGCTACTCCAGGTTGTTTCCCGGGACCATATGTTTGGAAAATTGTTTTCCAGCCTTTTACTCTGAGGTAGTATTTGACTTTGACACTTGAGATGTGTTTTCTGTATGCAGCGAAATGTCCTGTTATGTATCCTGTCTGTTAGTTTATGCTTTTTTATTGGGGAATTGCATCCATTGATGTTAAGAGATACTAAGGAATAGTGATAGTCACTTCCAGTTATTTTTGATGTGCTTTTTGCCTTTTTCTTTAGGTTAGGGATGTTTTCTTCTATAATTTTGTTGAAGACATTTACTGAACCTTGGAAATCTTCACTTTCCACTATACCTATAATCCTTAGGTTTGGTCTTCTCATTTTGTCCTGGATTTTCTGGATGTTTTGGGTCAGGAGCTTTTTGCATTTTGCATTTTCTTTGATTATTGTGTCAGTGTTTTGTATGGTATCTTCTGCATTTGAGATTCTCTCTTCTATGTCTTGTATTCTGTTGTTGATGCTTGCATCCATGAATCCTCATTTCTTTCCTAAGTTTTCTATGTGCAGAGTTGTTTCCCTTTGTGATTTTTTTTTATTGTTTCTACCTCCATTTTTAGATCCTGGATGGTTTTGTTCAATTCCTTCACCTGTTTTGTTGTGTTTCCCTGTTGTTCTTTAAGAACTTCTGCCTGTTTACTTGTGTTCTCCTTATTTCTTTAAGGGAGTTATTTATGTACTTGAAGCCATTTATCAGCATCATGAGCTGTGATTTCAAATCCAAATCTTCCTTTTCAGGTGTGTTGGGGGTATCCAGGACATGCTGTTGTGGGAAAATTGGGTTAGGATGATGCCATGCTGCCTTGATTTCTCTTAGGAATGTGCCTATGTTTGCCTTTTGCCATCTGGTTATGTCTAGTGTTATTTGGTCCTGCTGTCTCTGGATGGTCCTGCTTGTCCCTTCTGTGTGCCTGTAAGCCTGTCTCAGTACCCCTGGGTGACAAATTCTCCCCTGGCACAGAGTGCTGTTGCGCTGCCCCACTCCTGGGTGCAGGTGGGACCCTGATGGATCGAGTCCCAAGTGATCTTACATTTGGGTGTTCTCTGTTTTCCTGGCTGTAACAGCCTGCTTAGTCACAGGAATGAAGATGGTGGCCTCACCTTTAACAACAGGATTCCCTGCAGAGCAGATCTACCCAGACAGCATAGGTGTGCAGACCAGCTTCTGGGTACAGGTGGAGCTCTGGTGGACCATGCCCCAAGTGATCTTACACTCTGGTGTACCCTGAGTACCTGCCTGTACCAGTCTAAGTTTTATATTTATAATAAGACTTTAAAGTACTAGAGCTGATAAGATTATCTACCCTTTACACATTTTCTCTTATCTATGAGATAGATAAGACATCTTATCTATATTATCTGTAATATCTATATATTTCCTTATTTATACCGCTGCTCTTAACTCCAGTTGTTCAGTCCTCATGGCTATCTCTTCATGATTCACTACCCCATGTCTTCTAATTCTATTTTCCTCTTTGTGGTCCTCCTAAGACACCAAACCTAAGGACCAAAATTCTACTGTAGGGTGTGGGTTCTGTGTCTGCTCTGGGTGGGCATGGCTTCTGGGGTGGGAGAGTGCAGTCTAATGTGAGGGCAGCTGGAACTGGTTGGAGGCTGGGGCTGTCTGGTCCTCAGGCTCTTGGGAAATCGGGTGGGTCTGACTGAGATTAAATACCTTCTGTAGGGAGGAATGTCTGGGAAGCTTATTGACTAAGTCCTCCAGGCCTTTAGGTACCTCTTTAAAATGGAGATCTGTCTTAATCCTACATGACCACAGGTCCTCTACATGTGGAGGGGCTTGGGGTGCTTCCTTATATGGTTGATGGTCACAGCCTTATATATGGTTTGCAGCTAGTGAAAGGCCTAGTGCCTGTGAGCCAGGAAAGCTTCTACCTTCCCTCCAGTGTCTCCAGGCCTTCTAGGCTTAACTCAACCAGGATCTGCATTACCTTTCATGGTCCCACAACCTACCTACCATGCTTCTGCCCATCTATAGAGGCTGTTCTAGGAATAGTTTTAGATTGAAGAACAAGATCACATAGCATTATTTTGTAGACCTGTGGATTCTCTTGTCCATGGGAGCAACCAGGCTGTGGGAGGCTAGTATTTAGCCTTAGAGTACATAGGGAAAAAATCAAATATCAAGAAATTTACATTTTACAGATATTATTAGAGTTTTTCTAATATAAAGTGTTTGTAAATAGAATCCTATCTTCAGGTTATGCTTGTGTTGATGATGAAAATAACCTTGTTATTGCTCAATATTTTGATTAATATAGAGATGGAATAAGGTAGGAATTCAGAAAGGGATAAAGAAATTCTGATATGTGGAGGGAAAGAAGGAAAGAATGTTAAGGAATTTAGTGGGGATATAATTACTGAGAAGGACAAATAAACCTATGAAGTATGAAAGGAAAGAAGAACACAGGCATACTAACACAGATTCTGAGATTGGATCCTTTCCAGATATCATGCTTCATAGAACATTTGTCACAATCATGGAAGAAGCACTTCTTGAACTACCTGGACCTGGAATTTGTATTAAATGTAGTTCCGTGGGCCTGTGAGCAAGTTATAGAGAGAGCCAGTAAGCACCGTTTTCTTAGGATTTGTGCTTTAGATCTCTGCTTGAGTGTATAAAATGATATCCCTCAGTTAAGGCATTGTGAACTGGAAGCTGAAATAAACACCTCCTTTCCAAAGTTTCTTTTGGTCAGTATTTTATCATAGCACCAGAAAAGTAGAACAGAGACAAGAATATTTGAAGAAGTGCCCTTGGATAATACAAAATGCGTTGCTTATTTAAAAACATTATCTAAAATGATCTCAATGTTGATTTTTCTGAAAAAAAATAAAATTTCTGGGTTCTGAATATTAATACTTATTTTCATAGGAAGTAATATGCCAATTTACTGAAGTATGATGTTTTAGATTTTTGAACTACAAAACCATCTTTATTCTTAATTTGGAAATGGGCATTTTTTTACTGTTTTTTTTTTTCTATATTCATTGTTTACATTCCAAATAAATTTCCCTTTTCCGGTTCCCCCTCCCATAAGTCCCATAAGCCCTCTTCCCTATGCCCATTTCCCAATCAACCCCCTCCCACTTCTCTGTCCTGGTAATCCCCTACATTGTTGCATCAAGCCTTTCAAGGACCAGGGCCCTCTCCTTCTGTCTTTCTTGGGAATAATATTATATGTGAGTTGTGTCTTGGGTATTCAGAGCTTCTGGACTAATATCCACTTATCTGTGACTAAATTCCATTTGTGTTCTTTTGTGAATGAGTTACCTCACTTAGGATGATATTTTCCAGTTCCAACCATTTGCCTAAGAATTTCATAAAGTCATTGTTTTAAATTGCTGAGTAGTATTCCATTGTATAAGTATAACACATTTTCTGTATCCACTCATCCATTGGGGGACATCTGGGTTCTTTTCAGCTTCTGGCTATTATAAATAAGGCTGCTATGAACATAGTGGAGCATGTGTCTTTATTGCATGCCAGAAAATCCTCTGAGTATATGCCCAGGAGTGGTATAGCAGGGTACTCCAGAAGTGTCATCCCCAGTTTTCTGAGGAACTGCCAGACTGATTCCAGAGTGGTTGTACCAACTTGCATTCCCACCAGCAGTGGGAGTGTTCATCTTTCTCCACATCTTCCCCAACACCTGCTGTCTTGGAGTTGATCTTAGTACAAGGAGATAAAATTGGGTCAATTCACATTCTTCTGCACGTTGACCTCCAGTTGAACCAGCACCATTTGTTGAAAAGGCTATCTTTTTTCCACTGGCTGGTTGTAGCTCCTTTATCAAAGATCAAGTGCCCATAACTCTGTGGGTTAATTTCTGGGTCTTCAATCCTATTCCATTGATCTACCTGCCTGCCATTGTACCAATACCATGAGGTGTTTTTTTTTTTTTATTTTTTTCTATATTCTTTGTTTTGAGACAGGGTTTCTCTGTGTAGCCCTGGCTGTCCTGGAACTCACTTTGTAGACCAGGCTGGCCTTGAACTCAGAAATCCACCTGCCTCTGCCTCCCAAGGGCTGGGATTAAAGGCATGCGCCACCACCACCCAGTTCTAGTTGTTCTTGATGTACCATTTTTGTGATCTCTAATGGATTATTGTAGTCCGTTCATAATTTATTTATTTTTCAATACATATTTTAGATAAATGTTAATATATATTATGTGTATCTTTTGAAAAATTATATATTATATATAATTACATAAAGTGTTTACTGTATACTTTATATGAAATATATAGGAACTGCAGAGATGGCTCAAATATTAAGATCATTCTTTCAGAGCACTTATTTAGGTTTCCAGAGTGCAAAATAGGTGACTCACAAGTACCTGACACTCAGGGTTCAGTGCATTTGACTACTACTTCACTTGATTTAACCATTTCTTCAGAATTATGTTATAACCACATCATACATTGTTATATTTTTGGCATCACTGTTAATCATGGTGTTAAAAATTCAAAATAATGAAAGTTGTTCCATGTGTAATCTTTCTTTGACTTTTAAAATTTCTTCTTGTGACCTTTCCTCTTTAAAGAATATCTGTTATTTTTTTTTTTTAGCAGTGCTTCTCAATCTTCCCAATTCTTCTAAACTTTAATACACTTCCTATGGTTTGGGGACAAAAACATTATTTTGCTTTTAATTCATATCTATAAATTTGCTACTATTATGAACTATAATATAAATATCTGCTATGCAGGGTATCTTATACATCATTGGAAATGGAGTCTGTACCCCAAGATTCACAGGTTGAGAACCACTCTTAGATGGAGTCTCCTGGCAACAAGTTATTTTGTTTTCCCTTTAGTTGAGAATGCTTTGGACCCCCTCTCCTGACTGTAGACTGTTGTAAACGGAGAGAAACTTGAAGCAATCCCACTAAAATCAGGGAGACAAGGCTGCCCCCCTCACCATATCTCTTCAATATCGTACTTGAGGTACTAGCTAGAGCAATTCAACAACATAAGGAAGTCAAATGGGATACAAATTGGAAAGGAAGAAGTGAAAATATCAATATTTGCAGATGATAAGATAGTATACTATAGTAACCCAAAAAACTCCACCAGAGAACTCCTACAACTGATAAACAACTTCAGCACAGTGGCTGGTTACAATCAATAGTCTTCCTGTACTCAAAGGACAAGAAGGCTGAGAAAGAAGTTAGGGAAATGACACCCTTCACAATAGCCACAAACAATATAAAGTATCTTGGTGTGACTCTAACCAAACAAGTGAAAGATTTGTATGACAAAAACTTCAGGTCTCTGAAAAAAGCAATGGAAGAAGACCTCAGGAAATGAAAAAATCTTCCATGCTCATGGGTTGGCAGGATTAATATAGGTAAAATGGCAATCTTGCCAAAAGTAATATACAGATTCAATGCAATCCCCATCAAAATCCCAACTCAGTTTTTCATAGAGTTAGAAAGAGCAATTCTCAAATTCGTCTGGAATAGCAAAAAACCCAGGATAGCTAAAACTATCATCAACAGTAAAAGAACTTCTGGGGGAATCAATATATCAGACCTCAAGCGATACTACAGAGCAGTAGTGTTAAAAACTGCATGGTTTGGTACAGTGACAGGGAGGTGGATTAGTGGAATAGGATCGAAGACCCAGAATTGAACCCGCACATCTATGGCCAATTGATCTTCAACAAAGGAGCTGAAAACATCTAGTGGAAAAAAGATAGCCTTTTCAAAAAATGGTGCTGGCTCAACTGGAAGTCAACATGCAGAAGAATGAGAATTGATCCACTCTTATCTCCTTGTACTAATCTCAACTCCAAGTGGATCAAGGACCTCCACATAAAAACAGACACACTAAAATTAATAGAAAAGAAACTGTGGAAGACCCTTGAGGACATTGGCTCAGGAGGAAAGTTCTTGAAGAGAACACCAATTGCTTATGCTCTAAGATCAAGAATAGACAAATGGGACCTCATAAAATTACAAAGTTTCTGTAAGGCAAAAAGACACTGTCAAAAGGACAAACCAGCAACCAACAAATTGGGAAAAAGATTTTCACCAACGCTACATCTGACAAAGGGCTAATATGCAATGTATACAAAGAACTCAAGAAGTTAGACCCCAGAAAACCAAATAACCCCATCCAAAAATGGGGTACAGAGCTAAACAAAGACTTTTCACCTGAAGAAATTTGGGTGGCTGAGAAACACCTTAAAAAATGTTCAACATCATTAGTCATTAGAGAAATGCAAATTGAAACAACCCTGAGATTTCACCTCACACCAGTCAGAATGGCTAAGATTAAAAACTCAGGAGACAACAGGTGTTGGCCAGGATGTGGAGAAAGAGGAACACTCCTACACTGCTGGTGGGACAGCAAGCTGGTACAACCACTCTGGAAATCAGTCTGGCGGTTCCTCAGAAAACTGGACATGATACTTCCGGAGGACTCAGCCATAACCCTCCTGGGCATATACCCAGAAGATTCCCCAGCATGTAATGACATACATGTTTTACTTTGTTCATAGCACCATTATTTATAATAGCCAGAAGCTGGAAAGAACCCAGATGTCCCTCAACGGAGGAATGGATAAAAAAAAATTTGGTATATATATATATATATATATATATATATATATATATATATACACACACACACACACACACACACACACACACACACACACAATGGAGTATTATTCAGACATTAGAAACAATGAATTCATGAAATTCTTAAAGAAATTGATGGAGCTGAAGAGCATCATACAAAGTGAGGTAACCAAGTCTCAAAAGAATACCCATGGTATGCAGTCACTGATAAGTGAATATTAGCCTAGAATCTTGAGACACCAAAGACACACTCCACATACCAAATGATGTCTGACAAAAAGAAAGGAGTGGACACTGGTGCTGGAAAGGATCAAAGCATCAGTGTAGGGGAATACCAGAACAGGGAAGTGGGAAGGGGTGGATAGGGGAACAGGGGGAGGGAAAAGGGCATGTGGCACCTTTTGGGGACGGGGAACCAGAAAAAGGGAAATGAAATGTAAATATAGAATATATCCAATAAAAAATTTTTTAAAAAAAGAATGTTTCTCATGTCCTTGACATTTCTGGCTGATAGTTACTATCTTTGATAATGTGCAAAATAGTGTGTCACATACTCTTGGGCTTCCTGATCTGTAAGGAAAAAAATCATGTTTCCAGAACTATTATTCCTCTTTTTTTGGTGAGGAACAATTTTCTCTGGATATTCTCCACATTTTTTTCCTTTCTCATCATATTTAGGTTGATTTTGATGTTTGTTCTCATTATTTCTCAGAGTATAACCTGTTTGAAGTACTTTCATTTTTTTTGCATTGGAAAATTAATAGTTTTGACAAAATGTGGACTGTTCTAGCCATTACTGTTTTAATTTCATTATTAGCATAGGCATCTTTCTTATGTACTCTAGGGAATCTCATGATGAATAGGTTGACTCTTTAGAGATCCTTGAGTACATAACTTTCTGCTTTTAGTTTATTTTCCCTGATTTATTTTGATAAATACATATTCTTTTGCTTCCAGGTCTTTGATTTTTTTTTTGCACCTGTTTATTTGGAAGGCTGAGAAACACAATTTACTTATTTTCAAGTAATATTTTTTAAGCATTGTAGTTAGCAATTAAATCATTTTGATCAATTCTATTAATTATGTATAGGATTATACCAATAGTATGTATTTTTCATTCAATTTATCTTTATTTTTCTTGAAATTTTTATATATACAAATAAATATATTTCCAATCTATATATCATATTACACATATGTACACAATTTTCATATATTTGTATATATACATATATAGTATTTTGATCACATCTAAAGCAAGCTTTTGTACTTCTGTACTCCCTGAATCCCTTGCAACAAATTCACCTCTCAAATATATGCTTTTTTCTTAAAAAATTAACCACTGCATCTCATTTATATATGAATATGAGTTTGGGATCATCCACTGGATCATGTACAGCTTACTGTTAGCTACACTTTATTCTTTCATCAAAAAACTCATTCTCATTCTTCCAGAAATTGTCCACTATGACTAACTTCTCAGTGTTTGGGAGTTTTGAAGTTCATTCCCATTCATAGTTGAAAATTTCATTGTCTTATTCTTGAAAAGGTCTCATATAGGCTATTCTTTGCATGGTAGAGATAACATGTCCAGAAGAGAAATTGGATATAGAACAATGGATAGACCCAGAGAATTAGAATTATAGCTAAATGCTGTCTTCTATTCCTGACATGGCTGTCAGACATATAAACTAGTATCAGTTCATAATAGAAAGAGATAAATCAAATGGTATATTTTTAAGGATGAGTTTGATGATGCATAGGGACCAGGAGATAAAGTGAAAAAAAAATAATGAGAGGAAGAATAAGTCAAAACAAAATATACACGAACATGCCCAAACAAATGTGAAATTTCTTATTACAAAATGTCACTTATTACATATTACAATATTCAATATTCTCTTTTATTGGATATTTTCTTTATTTTTATTTCAAATGTTATCTCTTTTCCCAGTTACGCCATGTTGAAATACCCTACTCCCTTCCCCTGCTTCTATGAGGGTGTTCCCCCAACCACCCTCCTACTCCCACCTCCCCATCCTCACATTCTCTCACACTGGGGCATCTAACCTTCACAGGACCAAGTGCTTCTCCTCCCATTGATGCCCAACAAGGCCATCCTCTAGTGCATATGCAGCCTGAGCCATGATTTCCTCCATGTGTACTCCTTGGTTAGTGGTTTAGTCCCTGGGAGCTCTGGGGGGTCTGGTTGGTTGATATTATTGTTCATCCTATGGGGTTGCAAACCCCTTCAGTCTTTCCTCTAACTCCTCCATTGGGCACCCCATGCATAGTTCAATGGTTGGCTGAAAGCATCCACCTTTGTATTTATCATAGGCTTTCAGGAGACAGCTATATCAGGCCCCTGTCAGCATGCACTTCTTGGCATCGACAATAGTGTCTGGGTTTGGTGACTGTATATGGGATGGATCCCCAGGTGGGGCAGTCTCTGGATGACCTTTACTTCAATCTTTGCCCCTCACTTTGTCTCCTTGTTTGCTCCCATGAATATTTTGTTCCTTCTTCAGTTGTTATTTATTCTAACTATACATCCAGGTAAAATGTTCCTGAAAATTTCCTCCAGTCTTTGTGTACAAGGAACTTTTTCGATTTACAGTTGATGCACACTAGGAAAAAGGGAAGACTGAGCCCACGTTTTGAACTATGAAGAAGATGATCTCAATGGACATTGATACAGATGCAAATTACAATCATTGTCTTTTGTTTGGAAGGAGTCACCTGGACCTAGGTGATAAATGAAGCCCAATGTAAATCAGTTTTTTTATGGATATTTTTCTGATACACAGTATTATGTTATATTATATCATTTTCTTAATTCTGTGCTCACATCCGAGACATTTGGAGTTGTTATCATTAAAAAAGTTTCCTAATGTTTTAATGAAGAAGATGGAATCCTCTGTAATCTTTAAGCTAATAGTATATGTAAATCAAAACGAAGTTCTATCTCACTGTGTGTATGTGACTAGGGTGGGAGATATAATATCATTATGGATTCAATATGGATACAAGAAGGAGTGGTTGTTATAGAAATGTTTAATCCCTACCCAGGGTTTCTACCTTACCTTTGACCATTCAGTTCCCAGATAAAAGACACCCAACCTTTATATTTACAATAAACTTTAAACAGCCCAAGAGCTTGGCAGATATCTATGAACTATGCTTTATAATCTACTTTTCTATCAATAATATTGAATCATTACTTACTATATCTCACCTGGGCTGCTCTTAACTCCAATTGGCCAACCCTAAGGGCTACGTTCTCTCTTTTTTTTTTTTTGATTTTTTTTATTGTATATATTCTATATTTACAATTCATTTCCCTTTTTCTGGTTCCCCACCCCCAAAGGTCCCACATGTCCTTTTCCCTCCCCCTGCTCCCGCATCCACCCCCTCCCACTTTACTGTTCTTGTACTCTCCCACAATGATGTTTTGGTCCATTCTAGCACCAGTGTCCACTCCTTTCTTCTTGTGAGACATTACTTGATATGTGATTTGTGTCTTTGGTGTTCCAAGCTTCTAGGCTAATATCCACTTATCAGTGACTGTATACCATGGGTATTCTTTTGAGACTGGGTCACCTCACTTAGTATGACGTTCTCCAGCTCCATCCATTTCTCTAAGAATTTCATGAATTCATTGTTTCTGCTTACAAGAAACACACCTCAGAGTCAAAGACAAACACTACCTTAGAGTAAAAGGATGGAAGACAATTTTGCAAGCAAATGGTCACAGGAAGCAAGCTGGAGTAGCCATTTTAATATCAGATAAAATTGACTTTCAACCCAAAGTCATCAAAAGAGACACAGAAGGTCACTTCCTGCTAGTCAAAGGAAGAATCCACCAAAAGGAACTCACAATTCTAAACATCTACGCTCCAAATGTAAGGGCACCCTCATTTGTAAAAGAAACCTTACTAAAGCTCAAAGCACACATTGCACCTAACACAATGATTGTGGGGGACCTCAATACTCCACTATCTACAGTGGACCGACCAGGAAAACAGAAACTAAACAGAGACATGGAGAAACTCATCGAAACTTTGGAGCAATTGGATTTAACAGATATATATAGAACATTTCACCCTAAAGCAAAAGACTATACCTTTTTTCAGCCCCTCATGGTACCTTCTCCAAAATCGACCATATAATTGGACACAAGACAGATCTCAACAAATATAAAAAGATCGAACTAATCCCATGCCTCTTATCAGATCACCATGGAGTAAGAGTGTTCTTCAATAGCAACAAAAACAACAGAAAATCCCCATACGCTTGGAGGCTGAACAATATTCTACTCAATGATACCTTAGTCCAGGAAGAAATAAAGAAAGAAATCAAAGAATTCTTAGAACTTAATGAAAATGAAGGCACAACATACCCAAATCTATGGGACACAATGAAAGCAGTGCTTAGAGGAAAACTCATAGCCCTGAGTGTCTCCAAAAAGAAACAGGAGAGAGCATATACTAGCAACTTAATGGCGCACTTGAAAGCTCTGGAACAAAGAGAAGCAATTTCACCCAGGAGGAGTAGAAGACAGGAAATCATCAAACTCAGGGCTGAAATCAATCAAGTTGAAACAAAGAGAACCATACAAAGAATCAACAAAACCAGGAGCTGGTTCTTTGAGAAGATCAACAAGATAGATAAACCCCTAGCCAGACTTACTAAAGGGCACAGAGACAGTATTCAAATTAACAAAATTAGAAATGAAAAGGGCTACGTTCTCTTGAATTCACTTAACTCACAGCTGCTTCTTCTCCATTCAACTTCTTCTCACCTTGCTCTTTCCTCTTCAAGATAAGTCACTCCAAACCCACCTTCCTCTATTCCCTCCAGTAATTGGCAATAGTCAATTATTTTTAACCCATATTTTTAAATCAAAGAACAATGTACATGAGAAGGCCCTATGAGGCCCAGACCTTCGTGTATAGCATTTAGCATTACATTAGGCAAAACCTCAACAAGTGAGTTTTTTTTCTTTAATTGAATTACTGAAAATTTTATTCAGAGGTAGTTTTATGTGGCCCACACTGACTTGCACGGAGTACATCTTTGCTAAAACATGACAAATCTTTACACATACACATGGCTTATAACTACTGGCTGAAGAAAATATGTATTTATTTTATCCCAATCAAAAAAGAAAAATCAGGATGTCAGAAATAATACGCAGTGGACAATAATATTAACTCAGATGTTGTTTCACTCCAATATGGGTCAATGCTCCCATGTTCTATACTAATAACATTTGAAAGGGCCAGGCCAGCTGGACATCATTTAGAACTTGACGTGGATTTTGTTTAGTTATGACATCATGTTGATCAGACAGGGTGAGTAAAAGGCAGCCTCTATATTCTAGGCTCAATTACAAACTCCCAAATAGCGGGAAAAGAGACTTTTACACATGCAGAATGTAGACTCTGAGGAAATCTGGTTTAAATCTATTTGTCTGGTTTTAACAGAATCTTCCTATCAAATTAAAAGTCAAGTCTCTGTTTGTTCCTTCCATCTACTGTACAGAAAAAAGTTATCTCTGTTTGGTAATGTGAAATCTGAAGAGATAAACATGAAAGAAAAAATTTTCTTCATGAAGTTGATTTATTAATCACATGATTTTAATTTAATATTTATCAATGTGTTTAATTGGTTAATTGTATTAAAAATATGGAAATCTGTTGAAAGGCTGAAAGGAATCATGAGAACAGTTTTGTATATAAATTAAAAGAATGGAGAGAAAAAATAAATAGGAACAAGTCTTTTTGTTATATCAGCTCTGTGTGTGTGTGTGTGTGTGTGTGTGTGTGTGTGTGTAATACTGTGCATAGTATATATGTTCTCCATGCATTAACCATGGTGATAGGTTTGTTTCATTGATCTGCTTCTCATCAATTTTGTATCTGATTTGTCCCATTGGCAAGCTGTCATTGACAATATGTTATTAGTTTACTGAGTGGCAAATGACTCTTGGTCATAAAGTATACCATTCAATCTTTCAGTCTGTCTACTTGAAAATGAATATGAACATTTTCTCTTCTTAATCCTTTCTTTTGTTTCAATACAATTTTATAGAGAAGACCATAGTCCTCTCTGCACTGGGTCCATTAAATAGAACCCATTTTTTTACTCAAGAAAACAAACAGGCATAGCAAACATGAAGTTGGGATGATGTTTATTTATTTATTTTATTCTTGTAAATAAATTGAACATTTGTCTAAGGTTGCCAAAACCATTGAATTTGTTATTAGATTGGATAATTGTATTAAGATAACACAGAGTTAATCATCTTTGAGCAGTTGATAATTTATTATTCATTGGA
Source organism: Apodemus agrarius (assembly GCA_964023405.1). Classification (NCBI taxonomy): domain Eukaryota; kingdom Metazoa; phylum Chordata; class Mammalia; order Rodentia; family Muridae; genus Apodemus; species Apodemus agrarius. Next base: position 43,800,179 of record OZ030023.1, read on the forward strand.
AATGATTTTATCTTTATTCTTATTTTTTAACTTATATATAGCAACACATTAGGCTTCCTTTCCCTTTTATATATTTATGCTTTTACATTTTGATTCATTACTCTTGGATTTTGCTTTTAATGCTATTTACTGTTGACTGTCTTTGCTACTTTGGGAATATCTATCTACTTTAGTTGGAAATGTTGTACTGTAACCTGTTTTTACTCTTGTTTAGTTTGGTTTCGAGCTATTAATTTCCCCCTTTATTACTTCTTATATATTGCAATCTGTCCACAGTTTCCCTTCTGCTATGCTCCAGTCTCTTATTCCCCCTCACCCAGGTCCACCCCAACTCTGCCTCTCTATAGAAAAGAGCAGGCCTCACAGGAACATCAACCAAATAGTGAAGAATAAGGTACAATAATACCAGGCACAGTATCATCAGCTCAAGGCTGGACAAGTCCATCCAGTAAGAGGAAAAGGATTCCATAAGAAAGCAAAATTGAGGGACAGGCTCTGCTCACACTGTTATTATATGTATAAGAACATCAAGCTACACGCCATAACATGTATGCAGTAGACCTAGGACAGCTCTTACAGAGTCCCTTATCTCTGAGTCTGTGAGAGTCCTGGTCGGTTCATTCTATGTGCCTAGATCTTATGGTGTGTTCCTGATCTCCTTTATCTCTTGGCTTCTTCTGATCATTATTCTCTCTATTCCTCAAGCTCTGCTTAATGTTTGGCTGTAGGACTCTGAACCTGTTCCCATCAGTATCTTAAAAAAAAATCTCTATGGTCATTTTGAGGACAATTATGATAGAATCTGGACCCAGAAAATTGCAGGCAGAATAAACTATAGGTCAAAATTCTGTGACTAGGTTTTTGTCCCAGTCTTTCCACTTGAGGTCTAGCCTGGTTACTGGAGATAGCCAATTCAGTTCCTTCAATGTCCCCCATTACAAGGAGTTTTGTTAGGGTCACTCTCATAGATTCCATGGAGTTTCCATGGCACAGAGGGCTAATACCCCAAATACATAAATGACTAAAGAAACTAGACATCAACAAACCAAAGAATCCAATTAAAATAGGGTGGATATCTAAACAGAACTCTTAACAAAGAATCTCAGATGGCCAAAAAGCACTTAAAAGAAGTGTTCACCATCCTTAGCCATCAGGGGAATGCAAATCAAAATGACTTTGAGATTCCATCTTACACTATCTGTTGGTATGGCTAAGATAAAAAACGCAAGTGACAGCTTATCCTGGCAAGGGAGTGTAGCAAGGGGAACACTTCTCTACTGCTCATGGGAGTGCAAACTTGCACAGCCAATTTGGAAGCCAATACAGCAGTTCAGAAAATTGGCTGTCAAGCTGTTAATTTTTAACAGTAATAATTTCTAATATTTACCAGTTTTATATTATGTTACTTTTTTCTTTTTTCTAAGATTTTCATATTATATATATATATATAATATGAAATTATATATATATAATATTATATATATATAATATTATAAATATATCATATATATATATAAATGGCACACACATTTATTTTCCATAATTCTCTGTCATTCACTTATCACTTCTATTAAGTTATTTCTTCCAAGTAGTCTTCTTCCTACTTTCACATTTGTGAAAGTAGCCACAGCAGCTGGTTGCTTATTTCAATACTCTTGCTTCATCCACAGGATAGGACTTCACAGATATCCTTTCCTCCTCTGACTCTTACAAGGTTACCAGGCTCAGTGACATAGTTCTCCCTGGTTTTGGGAGCAGAATTATAGTTGTTGTATTTGACTCAATAGTCTCTACTTATTAACAATTTGACTAGTTATGTATCTCTTCAGTAACCATCCTCCATGGTAAGAAAGTTTTACGAGTATGGTTAAAAACAACATAAGTAAACAAACACATAAGCACATAGTGTATATATCCTAATTAAAATCTGATTTTATCAATATTCCTTCAATATTCTTCTTTTGCATGTTTTATGAAATTATGTTTTATTTTTATTGAAAATGGATATTTTTTTCTCAGAGGTTATATCCTGGTTGCACTTTCCTGTCCTCTTGCCTTCCCAGTACCTCCTTCCTTATCATCCTTTCCAGATCAATTCCCTTTCTTTCTCTCATTTATAAAACCATACGGCCTTTTAAAGTAGTGGTTCTCAAACTGTGGGATGAGACTCCTTTGGGGTAGAGGAACTCTTTCACAGTGGTTACCTAAGACCACCAAAAAAAAAAAAAACCACTGATATTTCACATTGTGATTCATAACAATTGCAAAATTGCACCTAAGAAGTAGCAAAAAATATTATGGTAACCATCTTTAAGTACAATATCAAATGACAACAACATTAAGAAAGTCAGAATTGGAAAAAACAAAACTCAGAATTGGAAAAGATCCTAAGAGAAGGCACAAGAAAGAAAGAGATACTAGTCTATATACTCAAGAATTTCATAAAAACACCCATCCTGAAGCAATAATATATATGCAAAGAAACTGCAGGGATGGATGGAGGGAGAGAGAGAGGGAAAGAGAGAGAGAGAGAGAGAGAGAGAGAGAGAGAGAGAGAGAGAGAAAGAGAGGCCATTATGCATGCTAATAAGAACCTCCAATGATGCCATTAAGTTTGGTTTCAATTTTGCCATCTTTTGCTGGGTATGTGCCCTGCTCTACAGAGTAGTTTCTTAGGGGAACAGATTCCACAGATAGGTAATAATAAGCAACAACCCCCAGTCACATTGTTGGGAGACCCCCACAAATTCTGAGCTGCACATCTGCAACATATATACCGGCAGATAGTTCTGCATAGACTTGATACCCCAGATGGTGATATCCAGGGGAGACCTATCGCTCTCAGAGGAAAAGGGAAAGGGTACTGGAGGAGAGACTGTGTTAAAGGGGACATGGAGAGATTCAGTGATTGGGGCATAACATGAATAAAAAATATTTTATTTAGACCATTTAGATGTTCTTTGAGTGTCATTGTGTGTGTTTGAGTGTGCACATGTGTATACTACCACTACCTCACTAAGCATGTTTTTTTTTACTAAGCATGTTTTTAATATAATTTTATCCAATTTATCTGCAAACTTCATATTTCCAAAGGCTGAGTAGGATTCCATGTGTAAAGTTACCAGATGTCCTTTATCTATGCATCAGTTCAGGGAGGGAGATCTTGAAGAATGAAGTGTTGCGGGTTATTTGTGTTATTCTCTAAAGGGGATGTGGAAAGAGCTCTCAGCAATCATTTCACTAAAGACTTTGAAGGAGTCTAAAGAATAATCATGTGACAGTATCAACTGGGTTAAAGTTTCACCAAAGAAAGAATGTGTAAACTCTAATACTTTGTTTGCATTGGTGTTCAAAATACCTAGCCCAAATTGTTTTCAGAAAGGGATTTTCATCTTTCAAAGGCATTTTTCCAATGAGCATTTCCAGGCACTTTGACACTAGCATCTTTTGAAAGTCTTCCATTTCTCCTCAGAGATTTCATTACAGAGTTTGCTATCAATATCTTCTATAAGTAATTGTATTGGAGTCAGGTACTTGATGATTTTGAAGACTAAATCATTATGAGTCCTGATTCTGTGCATTTCACATTTCAATGTTACTTTACTTCTGTGTGTTAAAAGGTAGAGCAGTTCAATGAATCTTTTGAAAATTTTCATTGGTTTAATAATAATCCCTAGAAAAGATCCCATAATTACACAAACATAACACTAGTACATATTTTGGTTTGATGGGAAATGTGAATTCACTATTAACTGAATTTCAGAAAGTCAAATTGGTTTAATGACTCTAAAATAAGTTAATTTATTAACAGTAATATATTACTAAAATATTGGGGATTAGTTTTTCTTATATCTGAAATCAAAGTTCAAGTCTTAAAAGTTTGTTAGCTGATACTTTATTTTTGGTTTTGTTTGGTTTGTTTTAGTTGATACATTATCCTCTACAACTTCATGAAACTATATCAAGCCTCCATGTTCTGAGAGTCTCCACAATGAGATATGTAATGTATTAAGTAATTATTTGATCATGGAGATACAGAGCCTATTTTATAAAAGAGAAAAATCTCTCAATATATTAACCTATGATATATTAATTCAGTGATTTTTTGGTTGATCATGTTTATACATACATCATGAAAAGTGATTTTACACATCTTCCTGGTTAAAATAATACCAGTTTGAGATCTCATATTTTCCTTAATGTTCAATATGTGAGCTGAAAAATACCAACTTCAATATTGTGCCATGCTAAGTGCCTTGACACTTAACTGTTAGAAAGATGCAAAGAGTGGAGCAAAGCTAGCGTTTTATCACATAGTAAGTAATGGTTTGAAGTATCTAAGGAAGTCCTTGGTGAAAAAACGTGGTGTTCTGGGAATAATGTTTAAAAAGCCCTGTAAGATATTGTGTGAGGTGATACCAAGTAAGTTTCTCAATAAAACCATGTGCTTGTATATGATTCAAGCCATTATGGGCATTTAGGTTAGTGTAATTTATTGTCAAACTACATCTTTTGAAATAATTGAAATTATAATGATGACAAAATAAAATGAAGCAATGGAGGATCAAAACTACTTGCTTAAAATCTCTTCACTCATTGTTTCGATATAACTTGACATCATGTTGTCACATTATAACCCAAATCTGGGAACCTAACTGTTTTGGGGGAAATGAAGGCATACTGGAGCAGGGTCATTTATATGAATATATCACATCTAAAGAGCTGAGTTTCCATTTACTGATGGCATTTATCTTATGACAATCATACAAATTACACCACGGGTCTATAAAGGAAAGTGTTATTTCTCCTTTATTATCATTCTGTTTGCTTTTCTAGAAAAGTAATTCTATCATGAGAGTGATTATAAATAGGTACATATGTGTTTGTAGACTCTGTAAGTGTTCTATGCCCTGAGGAAACTTTCTGCTTTGTGAATATATTTGTGTGTCATCTCATACTTTTCTGTGGTCTCTTACCATTTACCCAAGACTTCTCCCTGTAATTCAACAGTTTGGATGTAGGATGTTTCCTACAAGGTTTTAACTATCTTAGCAAATTAGTATTCAGTGATGTAGAAAGATATTTTTAATAATCAATTATACTGTTATAGAGGAGAACCACTACAGTTGATAATTTATATTTGTCAATACGCTCTTCTGTTCAATTTTTTCTATGCTACCATTACTTCTATAGTAGATCACAATTTATCATTGAATATGGACATCTCCTCTACTTTGTAAATTTCAAATCCAATTACAATGTGCATTTATCTGACCTTTGTGTTCTAGTTCTGAAAGCAATGATATTAAAATCTTTCCAATTTCTCAGGGAAAAACCATGTATCCATGTAGATGTGTACTGAATTGAGGCATCTTATATTTTCCCTAAGTCAATATTTACACTGTAAATTATAGACACAAACTTGAACTGCTTTGATGATTTATCAAGAATTATGTGGCAGGCTTAAGTCTGGCTCCAAACTTTAAATGGTAAGAGACGGAGATACAATTATCTGTTCAGCTATCATAAATTCTTCTTTAACAGGCCTTATTTTCTTTCAAAGTACATTGGCACACACTTGGGGGGAAATCATTTCAAAGCATTGCTTTGCACATCTGCCTTCTTTGAATATCTTGGAATAGAAGTTCCTTGGAGGGAGGACCTGTATCTTCTACATCTTAAAGGCTTGACACTAAATGAAACTTAAATAAATGTTAAAGTGTCATTGGAGCAAACATTTCAACGATTCTTTGTCGTGAACAAGAGGACAGGGGAGGTGGGGACAGCTGGAGCTTACCTGGATGTCAATACCCCTGTGTCTTTTTTGTCAAGCTACAGCCTGAGGGCTTTTCTGTTAAACTGACAATAAAAACTGTTAAATAAACTGACAGGTGTCTCAAGCAAGAAAGGATTGGCAATGAAGGCAAGTGCCTGTGGGGCAGGGAATTTGAAAAAAAATGTTTTTTTTTCCCAGGGGGAGAGGGGGAAATCAAGCAGCAGGAAAGCAGATATTTCAGCTTTATGATAAGAGATAAAGTGATTTAAATTTGTTTTAATGAGTGAAAGTGTGCTATTTTGAGCAAAGAACCAAACTACTGACAAAAGGATGTTTTATAAAATGCAAATAGTGTCTTTCAACACAACATAGTCAACAATGTTCAACATATAATCTTTTAAAAAATAAGCATAAATATTAAAAGCATTTTCCTACACATTTGAAATCTACCGCCATTGTGTGTTTAGATAGATAGTTTGCCTGGAGATTAGAACCGTTGGAAAAGTCTTCTTCACCAAACGAAAATACAGGACAAACCAATACAGGACAAAGCAAGGGAAGTCTGGACATTGAGGCAGTTAAAAGTTGAAGATTAGTAGCGTTCTGTCAGTGGGATGAAGGCGGGAAGTATATCTTTCCTCCACTGCCTCTTTGTGGTGTGTTGTGCTCTGCTTGCCCGTGTTCTGCAGCACATACTATGTAAAGCATAATAGGTTTTCCCTTTAAAAGACCATGTCAAAACAAGTACCTGGAAATAAATTTGTAAGGCTAACTGTACTCTGTACACATATTTCTTCCATTGAATTTGATGAAGTACTTTCTTATATCTAAAAGAAAGTATTTATCCCCAAATCTGTGTCAGTTCTAACCACTACAGCAGAAGACAGTATAGAGCTGAAGCTACTGCAAATATATATACATATATTTTTAATTTTTATTTTCTATATTCTATGATTACATTCCAAAGGCTTTCCCCTTTCCCAGTCCCCCCCTATGTCCCATAATTCCTCTCCCCCCCAACTATTCCCCAATCATTCCCCCTCCCCCCACGGTTTCTCTACAAAACTGGATCCAATCTTTACAGGCCCAGGGTCCTCTCCTTTCTTCTTGGGAATCATTTGACTTGCTAATTGTGCCTTGAGTATTTAGGGCTTCTGGTGGAAGCCTCAGGAACAATGTCCCATTAACTCTGATTTTCTCTGTATGTGTTGGTCCCTCTCGTGTTGCTCTCTCACCTACCGCCCATCATTTATGATTTATCTCTATTTATGTCATGTATTTATCTATCTACCTACCTATGCAACAAATAATCATTTCCTGTACTCATCAATGAATCTTCTACTTTGAGATAAAAAAGATGCACAATATATCAGGAATAACTTTTGGTCCTTTGTAATTCGGTCTTTCTTCTTCTTTTAGGGATTGCTTTCTAAAACCTTGCCTAACAAAAAACAGAAAATTGCACAAATGTGTTGATGATATAATAAGTGTGAAGGTAAAAAACAAAACTGCAAGCTTTGAGCTATAAGAACATTTTGTCTAATTGCAATCTGAAATATTTTACATTGCATATTCAATTTTTGGTACCAAATAAATGAGGTACCTATTAAGAGAGCAGTATTTCTATATGTATTTCCCATGAAGCATCAATATATATAAACTTAGTAGTGTCTGTTTTCTGTTATAAGTATAACCTCTTTCTATCAGGAAGTCCATTCTGTCCAGTTAATACTCACCATCTAGAACAAAGCATCATTAGTGTCAACCACTTGGGCCAGGCTTGCATTCAACAATTCAAAAGTAGTGAAATATGTTATGAACCAAGATTAATTTTTGGAATCACATCTTAATGATTAAATAAGAAATGTATATCTTCTTGTGTTTGAATATATTGCTAAATAAGAAACCAGGCTTATAATGTCACTTAAAAAGAGAGAGAGAGAGAGATAAAATGTGTTTCTCAGGAGCCCTTGTGGTTAATAAGTACAATTGAGACTTTGACAAATTTCTCTTGTCAAATAAAGGTAGAATGCATATTCTTCAAGTTCCATACATTTCCCGGCAGTTTAATTTTCGCATTTGCAGTATCGAAAAGCAAAACTCCTTCATCATACTTTGCAATATACACACAGCAGCTTCTGTGCCTGTAGACCACATTTTCTATTGACAGATAAGCTGCTAGTGTCCTTGAGATGCTAACAAAGAAGAGTTTATAGATCCTTCCTTTTCGTTCTTTTATGAACTGAATAGCAACACTAGAAAGGGAAGTGTTTTACCTCTTAGGATCACAGTAAATACCTGTAGCTCATTAACACATTTTTATTAGAAATAGCTATAAAGACAAAATGTCAAATGTTTCACTGAATGGAGTGTTTGGTGTGAATAAAATAATTAACATTCATGATATTCTGGATATACATTTGCAATGCAGGGCATTTTCCTATGGCTGTGTGTTCATAATCTTCTAACATTAAAATTCAACAAAGTAAATTGAGCACAATAACAAGAGTAAAATTTCACAGTTCAATTAGGTATCTGTTTATACACTTAGCTTGTTTCCCTTTCTAAAGAAATACTTTAGCATAGATCATATCACAGGGGCTTTAAGTTTTAAATGGATCTGATTATACATGAAAATTTGAGTTAGCTTTAGTAAATAGCTTTTGAATAATAAACATATCTCTAAGTTTTTTGAAAGGACTTTGATAGTGTTTCATGCTTTTCTTCATAATGAATATCTTAGCCAGCGTTCTATTGCTGGGAATAGACACCATAGCCATAGCGATTCTTAAAACAATATTTCTTTTTAATTTAAATTTGAAAAAAAAGATAAAATTTATCTTGTTTATGGTTTCAGAGGTTTAGTTCATGGACATCATAGCCGAGAGCACGGCAGCCTGAAGGCAGTCATGGTGTTGGAAAACGAGCTGAGAATTCTGCATCTATTTGCAAGCAACAGGAAGAAAAGGGACTCTAGACTGGAGAATGTCATTTGGAAACATAAAACACATCCTCCAACAAGGGAACATCTCATACTTTCAAACAGTACCATCTCTAGTGATCAAGTGTTCAAATCTATGACATTATGAGGGCCATTCTTACTCAGATTGCCACATTTTATAACCAGCCTGCCATAGGCTTGTGGCCATATCATGAACCAAAATATATTTAGTGAAACTTCAAAGGTTCCTGTAATCTATTACTGTCCCAACATGTTCAAAAGTTCATTTTTTTCCTAGACAAAAGGCAATCTCTTAACTATAACCTCTGTAAAGTAAAAACCAAAAAAATATATCTCATAATTTTAACATAAGATGGTACAGAATGTACATTCTCATTCCAAGGGGGAGGAAAGGAAATACATTGATGAAAATATTGGACCACAATAAGAAGAAGCCTCCAAAGGACAAATCCCAAGTCCTGCATTGTCTTGTGTGATGTCAAAGTACTGGTCAGACCTTCTTCTACTTTCATCTATGTTGACAACCACATACATATTCCCCTTGTGCTAGTTCAGCACAGTGCTGACAGCTCTCTTTGGCTAGAGCAGACTCTAGCATATTCAACATCTTGAGTCTAAATGAACACCTGTCCAAACTTTTGCATATTCATGTGATGACCTTTCTGAGCCTTCAGACAGGAACACCCTGAAATATTCTTGGGTTCAGTAGCTTTCCTTAGCCATAGAGTGGGATTCTGCAAGACTTCTTTATTCTTGACTCCAAAGCCAGAACCACTTGGCCTGAAACTGTCAAGTTTGCCTGCTTGGTGCTGGTACTGGATGTTAGCTTGTTTTATCAACTACATTAGTTTCATCTTTTCATTGTTGTTTTCCTTCCCTGCTTAAGATTTTATTTAATTTTCTTTATAATTTGGAAACTTCACTGAAGATGTTCTTACTCTGAGGGCACCACACCTTATTATTTTTCAATTTAGCCTCAGATTTTCTTTCTTTTTTTTAAATCTCTGAGCATTGAATACTTATCCATTATACGTCTCGGTGCTCCTTTTCTCCTCAAACTTATACACTTTGAATTTTATCTTGCTCAACTTGCTCCTTTTCATTATAGATCTGCACAAGAGTAAACAATAGTGACCACAAAGTCAATACTGGGAAATCTTAAAATCTTTGGAAGAACCATTAATCCAAAAATCTTTAATTTAGCCACAACAAAATTTTTAGGACAAGGGCAAACCTCATCCACATTCTTTACCATCATATGACAATAATAATCGCTAGTATGCTTACTGATATTTTCCCTTCTGAATTTTCTACAGTTCAAATTGCCCTAATCTGTGTCTTCCATGCTCTGACTAATATGGTCCATTATGCCCTGCTTAAAGAATTTAACAGTTTTCCTCATCCCAAGTCTCAAAGTCTGCATGCCACCGACAAGAAGCATGATCAGGCTTGTTACAGAAATTCCCAGCTTCCCAGAACCAAATATATTTGAGTCAATTGTCTTTTACTATGAAAAAACACCCTGACCATGGCAGCTATTAAGAAAAAAAGCATTTAACTGAAGTTTGCTTACAGTTTCAGAGGTTTAGTCCATTGTCATCATAGAAAATAGCACGGTAACATGCAGGCAGATGGTGCTGGAGAAGAAGCTCAGAATTCCACATCTATATCCTCAGCTATCAGGAAGAGAGACATGGTGAGCTTGGAATGGGCTTTATGTACCTCAAAGCTTATCCATAATGAAATTCTTCCTCCAAAAGAGCTACACCTCCTTTCAAATACTGCTTTCAAATTGTGACCAAGTATTCAAATCTATGAGACCTTCATGGCCATTCTCATTCAAGTGACAACAATGAGATATTGCCATGCTGTGGTTCCAATAAAGTACATCAATAGTAGAAATAATTCCTGAGTCTAGATTGTCCGTCTCTCACATATACCCATTAAGCAGGCATAGATATAACAGAAATAGCTAATTAGATTGGGACCTCTGTCTCCTGGAGAGTTGTACCCTATGTGTTACTTTTGCTTTCAAAGACATTAAGTCTTTTTAGCAGACAACACGTGTGCTTTAAGATTTACTCATATTTATTGTCATTTCTTTTTATAAGATAAATTTAACAGTGTCTTCAGCAATAACAATAATTTACAAAAAAGTACTTATAGTCATGGCTACCCTTTTCCCCAGTTTGACCCATCCTCTTGAAAATATTTTTATAGGTGTTCTTATATTAGATTTCTACTTCTAGACCTAGTAGTTTATTCTTTGGAAAATTTCTTGAAATATGATTTTTTATAAAGAATCTTCCTATCAGTTTTATACTATGACATTGAATAAATGTCTGTTGGGTTTTTACTTGAAATCTCCAAATCCTTCAGATACGTTGGCTGCTTAAAAAGCATTTAGAAGTAGGATTCAAAATCCCCCGAGTTTGAATATTTCTCTATGCATATTCATAATCTTTTCCAACAAATCTTTCAGTATTTCCTCACTTCATCAAACCCATTCCTGAAAGGAACATTACAGAGGCTCATGTTTGTTCCCTTATTATAAAATTCGCTCATCTAAAAACTGAACTCTTCTATGAACCTTGAATGTACATGTAAGTTTTACTTCTGTGCATGTGATACAAATAATTCCTCCTGTGTATGTACGTATGTATATTAAAATTTCTCCCCCTCTAAAACCTTTCCAAGGACCTTGTTTATTATAAGCTACTCATCATCAGTAAAAATATTCATTAGTTTATCTATATTCTATCCCTAATATAGCTGTCTTTAAAACACTCTTTCAAGCTTCAAAAGCATGTTTTGTTAAAGACATCTTTTATTTTTTTATATTTATAAATGCCTTAATTTATGCATTAGGACCACATATATGCCAATGAAGCGTCCAAAAGAAGATGCTGAGATCTACTAAAAATTGAACTACATGTTGGTGGTGAGCCATCCAAAATGGATTCTGGGTATGAAGCCTGTATCCTCTACAAGCACAGACAGTTCTCTCTTGTTTACCAATCTCTCAATGTTCTTAACAGTGTTTCTAAAACACACTGTGTGTTATTTCTCATGTAAACACTAAGAATTCATCATTTCCTTGTTTTTTTTAAGTCACCTATCACCTCCCAAATTCTTCTCTGCATCACTACAGACATGGTATTGTTATCATTCTTTATTTGCCTACAATACTTTATATACTAAGAGAACCATTATAAAGCCATGGCTGATTCCATTCTTTTTCTCTACACTGTCTTTTCCCTACTTTCTCTCTCCATCACTACTATGCATTCAGAGTGACCTGCTCACATGTTTAAGTTCCATAATTTTCCTATGTATGTGATACCACAGAATATATAATTTGGACCTTGGAAAACTTATTTTTTCATAAAAGATCCTTTAAAGTATGAAGTGAAATAAATCATATATACTGCTCAAAATCTTTCTATGGACAAATAATCTTTATTATTTTCAATAATAAATCATTACTTCATTAAGAATGGATAGGGTCCTTGGATTTAAATACTGAGAGTTTGAATTTTTCTCTCTCAGGATGTTCATCAGTTTCAGTATATATGAGGTTTATTCTTCTTTGTCAACTTGTTATATTTTAAGTAGCACACTTAAACAGACCTCAAATTTCTTTTTGAAGTTGTTTCCAGAAATATTTAACTAAAGGGAAAATCTTCCTTGAAAGTTTTTGTCACTTTTCTATAGTTTGGGTTACCAATTAGAATAAAAACTAAAGGATGGTTGCTGAACACAAAATACATGCCTCATTGCATCCTGCCTATGGATAAATTTCAGTAACAACATCATCTAATTTGCATTTTCAAGAACTATATACATGTCTGAGCCTTATGAGTTAACCTTAAAATAAAACATTTTAGCATTTTTATTTAAGTAAGCATTTTATGATCACTGGACCAACATACTTCCACCTTCAACATTGTACAAAACCTCCTGCCTTTGATGACCTTATAAGTTGAAGACAATGATATTCAGAAAGTCTATAGGTCAATAGTAATGGAAAGTGACAAGAACACTAGTGTTGATTGCATCAAATCCAAGAGGGACCTTTAAGAACTCATTAGCCCAGGAGTCAGTATGTCTGCTTTTTCCTGATTTACCTATCTGATATTTTACCCATCTAGTTTGCTAGATAGTTAACTATTAAGCTTGATAAAGTGAACATTTCTGTACCATATTTTCAATGGCATAAAACATAAATGAGATTGGTAACCTGGAAATTCCTAACATTAGCTTTCTAAATTATTGTGTATTTCAATCAAAGTTGAATCAGTTTCACAATAATAATATGTAATTATTTGATCCAGAGGAGTGAAATCCTTTACCATTTTAGCAGGTATTTATTTTGTCTTAGTGTTGCTATTGTATTCTCATCTGATGCTGGAACATAAAGGGTGGGTAACTGTTAAAGGAAAAAGGAATGAAGATGTATGTGAAAAACAGTACAGCCTGCAAACACACAAGCTAAACCTTTGAGAATGGATTGAAGCTTGTACTTATGTTGGGTAGCAGAATGTTGCTAGCATGAGTGTTCTATACTGGCTAGGCATATTTGTATTAGTAGTAACCACAAACAGCTGACCCATAAAATATGTTCCAGAAAAAAAATGCCTTTCTTCTATGACTCTACTCAATGTTAGTTTACCGTATGCACAACATGTGTTTAAGCAAGCAAATGGCTATCGCTTCATCTCTGCCTTCCATATTTTCATTAGAATGTCCCTTGTGACCTCTTGTAATAATAAAAACCTAAGAAAGTGTACTCTGTAAAATAAAATAATATCCATCTCATAAAGATAATATATTTCAAAATCTTTAGAGTCTGCCCTTTATTCAGTGGGTGGCCATATACATCTCCCATGCCATTCGCAGTCATACACCAATCTCAGCTACACACCTATTAACAAAGTCATGGATCTGCTTTCCACAATATCATTCCTCTCTGTTTAATTAATCCATACTAATATTTCAAAAATGATATGAAATAAGTTTTAAAACTTGGGATAATCTTCATTCTTCCCCTATTTGAATCCTATACCCTTTTGATATTCTGTTGCTCAATGAATAAGATTATTATTTTAGGTAATAAATGAATGAGAAAGTGAAAGACTGAGGATATCTGTGCACAAATATAATCACAACAGCACAGGAAAATTTTTTAGCCATGTCCTTGTTTTTTGTAACTGGCCATGGTTTCGTTGTTGTTGCTGAGTCACGTTGCAACAGTGGTGGGCAAATTGCATGGGAGTTCAGGTTAAACATTTTATTTTATTTTATCCACCATTCAGAATGTCAGCCTTTTGAAAAATTAAAAAAGTATGTTAGGATAGTAACGTTAAATTAGTGAAAATGCAGTTATAATTTTTTAATTGAGAAAGTGGCACACCTGCGTTCGAATGTTCTAGTCTTAATGTCCAGATACATGAATCTATGCTTATCTTTATAAAGAATAGTCAAATGCACTTTCAACAAATGGAACCATGTGAATTTCTCAGACTTAGTAGTAGGTCATAGAACATCTGGCATTTATGTGTCTTATAAATACTCCATGATTAGTTACTACTTAAAATTTGTCAGATAATCAATTATATTGGCAGGCTGAATTTTGGAAAGGAAACTCAAAACAGATATTTTTTTTAATAAATTGTGATAGAGATAATACATTTTGCAGGAACACTGCTCATTTTCAGTTGTTATTAAGTTTAAGTTAAAAGCATTCAGATAACAGCTACACACTAGGTATTAAGAGGCATACAAAGATCTCTGCACAACAAAACCATGTCCTGTACAGAAGCTGTAAGGTGTATCATTACAATACACCTTTGAAAAACTGACTATTATACTTTATGATCCATCTTCTGCTTAGGTCATTGAGAAACATGTTGAAATGGTCGTAAATACCACCTCTTTGGACTTTCTTATTCATATCACCAATGTGTATCTGTGAAATCACTATAGAATGTAGTTTTACCATTTTTCTAGAGAGAAATACTCTTTGGTGAATCCCATATGCTGCTCCTACTTTAACAGTTCTCATTGTAGAGAAGATAGTATCACAGTGGGAGTCATCTTCAGTTTCAGAATGAAACTCAACACAGAGAATTATGGATTTCAGAAATAAAAATCTAATCAAAAAGCAAGTTCAGAGGCTCACCACGAACCTCCAATCACTCTTTTTCTTCCTTAGGCCCTAATTCGATCAGTAGACTACTATGGTATATTGTGTTTCAAAAGCTCATATCACTTCAAAGAAGTTGTCCGATAAACATTGAAAAATCATTCATTTTATTCTTTACTACCCACCTGAGAAATGTTACATATGTCTTTAAAAGAAAAGACTATGAGGTGGAATAAGCATTTGAAAAAGTTCCAGGGTTTTCCCTTAAGCCTTCTATGGCTTTGAGAGGATTATGGGTCAATTGCTGCTCCAAATTCATTTTATTTTTGTTCTTCAGTACAGACAATGGTATAATAATTCTATCCCACTATGCCCAGTTTTATGCTCTTGGTTAAACTGACTCACCATCTTGGCCCTCTGTTGATTATTTGTAGTTATACACTACTTGAGAGCTCAACTTGAATTATAATTTATACCAGAAAAAAAATAAATGCAAAAATGTCTAAATTTTTACGGGAATTATATTTCCAATCTCTATCATAAGTTGAAAATGTTATAGGAAATATGCATTTAATACCTTATACCTACTGTCTAACAAATCTTAAATTAGCTTACCGTTGGTTAAAAATAATCTAACAGCTCCTGATATAGCTGTCTTCTGAGCGGCTCTGCCAGAGCCTGACAAATACAGTGGTAGACGCTCACAGCCAACCATTGGACTGATCACAGGGTCCGCAATGGAGGATTTAGAGAAAGGATGGAAGGAACTGAAGGGCTTTGCAAACCCATAGGAGAAACAACAATATCAACCAATCAAAACCCCCAAAGTTCCCACAGTACACGTGGAGGGACCCATGGCTCCAGCTGCATGTGTAGCATAGGATGACCCCACCTAAGGATCCATCCCATCTGTAGACACCAAACCCAGACACTATTGCTGATGCCAAGAAGCACTTGCTGACAGGAGCTTGGTATAGTGGTCCTCTCAGTGGCTATGCCAGCACCTGAACAACACAGGTGCAGATACTCACAGCCAACCATCTGACTGAGCCCATGGACCACAGGAAAGAGATGGGGAAGAACTGAAGGAGCTTAAGGAGATTGCAACCCCATAGGAAGAATCACAATAAAAAACATCATCTAAATCCAAATCTGGTTGTATAATCATGTTGGTTAGCTCCATAAGTTTTTTTTTTAACATTCTTTCTCTTTATTTTTTATGCAATACATGCAAGATCTATTTACATAGCAAAGTCTAGTTTATGTTTATAAAGTATGAGCCATCAGGAGGGAAAACATTTCATTCTATTCTATAATGTTTCTAGTTGGTCTTCTAATCCAAGACCGCCAGTGTTAGAACTTTTCTTTCTTTTATCTGCCCTACGATATCTGATGCAGTGTCTGCCTTCTTTTTTTTAATTGGATATATTCTATATTTACAATTCATTTCCCTTTTTCTGGTTCCCCACCCCCAAAGGTCCCACATGCCCTTTTCCCTCCCCCTGCTCCCTCATCCACCCCCTCCCACCTGCCTGTTCTTGTACTCCCCCACAATGATGCTTTGGTCCATTCTAGCACCAGTGTCCACTCCTTTCTTCTTGTCAGACATCAATTGGTATGTGATTTGTGTCTTTGGTGTTCCAAGATTCTAGGCTAATATCCACTTATCAGTGACTGCATACCATGGGTATCCTTTTGAGACTGGGTCACCTCACTTAGTATGATGTTCTCCAGCTCCATCCATTTCTCTAGGAATTTCATGAATTCATTGTTTCTAATGGCTGAATAGTACTCCATTGTGTATATATACCACATTTTTTTGTATCCATTCCTCTGTTGAGGGACATCTGGGTTCTTTCCAGCTTCTGGCTATTATATATAAGCCTGCTATGAACATAGTGGAGCATGTATCCTTATTGCATGCTGGGGAATCTTCTGGGTATATTCCCAGGAGTGGTCTGGCTGAGTCCTCCGGAAGAATCACGTCCAGTTTTCTGAGGAACCGCCATACTGATTTCCAGAGTGGTTGTACCAGCTTGCATTCCCACCCGCAGTGTAGGAGTGTTCCTCTTTCTCCACATCCTTGCCAACACCTGATGTCTTCTGAGTTTTTAATCTTAGCCATTCTGACTGGTGTGAGGTGAAATCTCAGGGTTGTTTTGATTTGCATTTCCCTAATGACTAATGATGTTGAACATTTTTTAAGGTAAAATAGCTAGAATTCTGGGTCTGAAAGACAGGCTTGAACCTGGTGTTCTTAGCTTTAACCTGAAATAAGCTCTCAACATATAAAGCAGGTCACAGCTGCCTGTAAATCCAGCTCCAGGAAATACAAACCCCCTTCTGTACAGTGCTAGACCTGTACACATTTGTACATACTGACTGACAGCAACAACAAAAAAGGAATTAGAAAATTTTCATAATTCAGGGAGATCAAATTTAATGGTAAGAAACACAATGATTCACATTTACAAATTTTTCTTAAAATTAATACCTAATATTAAATTCTAGAACATTTTTTAATTTTTTTATTGGATATATTCTATATTTACATTTCATTTCCCTTTTTCTTTTTCCCCGCACCCCAATGGTCCCACATGCTCTTTTCCCTCCCCCTGTTCCCTCATCCACCCCTTCCCACTTCCCTGATCTGGTATTCCCCTACATTTGGAATAAAAATTTCTCTGTTTTCTTCTGGAAGTTGTTATTTGCCCTCTGTCTGAGCAGAAGGCTTTGCATGGATGTTTTCTGTGTCAATTAGAAGAGTATTTTTAGTAGATATTTGTTCTGCTAGAAACCCACTGAGACTTAGATTTACTCTCTTCAAGATTAAAAAAAAACATTTGTGAGAAGATGGAATGTAGTTTTTGCTTTACTAATGTCACTGCTGCAGGATTTAATTTTTTGTGTATATGTCCAAAGTATTATTTATTAGATCATCAGAATTAATGACTTTCATCTCTTAGTGCTATACACATAAATACACATACACACACACATACACACACACACACACACACACACACAGAGAGAGAGAGAGAGAGAGAGAGAGAGAGAGAGAGAGAGAGAGAAAGATATGAAATGAGAACAAAATCATCCTAGTCATATTAGTATTTAATGCAAAGAAGTATGAATTGTATAAATGAAGTTCAAAATTCATAAACTTTTGGTGGAAGTTAAGGTCTCCAAGGTTCTTCCCGTTTGAAAATAGTTTTCTTTCATTTTATCTTACACGTTTCTTTGTCATGATTGTATTTAAATTATCTATGAGGATTACACATTACTTACAGAATGATTTTCAGTATTCCTTACCATAAAATCACTTGTCACCGTGATCTTCATTAAAAAACAAACAAACAAAAATAAAACCCAATACTCTCTGTATTTCTGATGCCATTTTCAAGACACATTAATGAAAGAAAGCCACCTAGAAGAGCTAGCATGCAACTTTTAGACCTTAGCTCATGTCTCAATCCTTCCTTCACCCATATCCTGGATAGATAAGGCTGTTTGATTTCTCAGAGATATGTCCTCTCAGGTGTCTTCTCTGTACACAGAGTGGTCTGGTCCTGCTCAGATTTAATCAATATATCCATCTGATTGTAGGTCATCTCTTGAGACTCAAAGAATAACTCAAGCTAAAGTTTATGATACTTTATTACTCATGGCAGGAGGATTCATGTCCATGAAAAATAGTCATCTTAGAATAATTGCGAAATTTACTGAAAGGTCATCTTTTATGTGCTTGCTTGCTTTCTTCTTGGAACTCGATACTTCTTGATTGGGTGATTGATTTATATAATAAACTCTCTGACCTTATAACTTGCAGCAAAATCTCGTCAGTCCACTCAGTTATATATGAACACAGTATTAGTACCTTGAGACTAAAATGCCAGAATCTTCCACATGTATTTGCTAACATGTTTCTCAATTTATCATTTTAATTTTGCTATTTAAACTTGGTGAGATATAACCATTCTAAGCAATTGTATGTGCAAACACTATATTCTTCTAAATACATTTTGTAACTGCTTATATAAAATACTTTTGTAATAGATATGAGGAAATTACTTCTATTTTTTAAAGCAGGCATATAGTATTGAATAAATTCTTTAATTTTGTTTAAATTCTTGAGTCATTTAAAGTGTGATATAACAGCATTTCATAAAACAATAATTAACATCTCTGTATACTTGTACATCTGAGTTATATATTTTGTTGTATCTGTTTTGCATATTATCATAGCCATATATTATAAAATAATATATCATCACTTGAATAAA
This sequence comes from Apodemus agrarius, assembly GCA_964023405.1. NCBI lineage: Eukaryota > Metazoa > Chordata > Mammalia > Rodentia > Muridae > Apodemus > Apodemus agrarius. The sequence goes on from OZ030023.1 coordinate 43,819,345, forward strand.
TAGACAAGTATCAGATCTTTTACCTGTTGCTGAAAATAGTTGGGAAATATCCAGATAAGTGGGCTTACACCTTTGAATCCAAGATTTTAAAAATGGATGTCTCCATCATTTATTACGTAAGAGGCTAGCCTGGACTGGAAAACTTTGTCTCAACAAAACAAAAATTATGTAGGCATTGACATTTAAAGCTGTGAAGCTTGGATAATAGGGGAATCATAGGAATGACATAGAAAGTGAGCCTCAGGGGTGAACCAAGAACATAAAAGAATTAATGGAGAATTAGTGTTTGGCAGCATTATACTTATATTCCATTCAGAATTACTATGCCAAACTATGCTCTTATCTCTCATATTTGGAGTGAGTAGTTATGTGGACTTTGGGTGGTGATAAAGCTTAGTCTGCCCAAAGTAAGAAATTCTAACATTAGGATACATTTTTCCCTTTAGAAGTAGCACCTGTGTTCTTTCCAGCTTCTGGCTATTATATATAAGGCTGCTATGAACATAGTAGAACATGTATCCTTATTGCATGCTGGGGAATCTTCTGGGTATATTCCCAGGAGTGGTATGGCTGGGTCCTCCGGAAGTATCACATCCAGTTTTCTGAGGAACTGCCAGACTGATTTCCAGAGTGATTGTACCAGCTTGCATTCCCACCAGCAGTGGAGGACTGTTCCTCTTTCTCCACATCCTTGCCAACACCTGATGTCTTCTGAGTTTTTAATCTTAGCCATTCTGACTGGTGTGAGGTGAAATCTCAGGGTCCCTCAACGGAGGAATGGATATAAAAAAATGTGGTATACAATGGAGTACTATTCAGCCATTAGAAACAATGAATTCATGAAATTCTTAGAGAAATGGATGGAGCTGGAGGTGACCCAGTCTCAAAAGAATACCCATGATATGCAGTCACTGATAAGTGGATATTAGCCTAGAATCTTGGAACACCAAAGACATAAATCACATACCAAGTGATGTCTGGCAAGAAGAAAGGAGTGGACACTGGTGCTAGAATGGACCAAAGCATCAGTGTAGGGGAAATACAAGAACAGGGAACTAGGAACGGGTGGATGAGGGAGCAGGGAGAGGGAAAAGGGCATGTGGGGCCTTTGCGGGTGGGGAACCAGAAAAATGGAAATAAATTGTAAATATAGAATATATCCAATAATAATAAAAAAAGAAGAAAAAAAAGAAGTAGCCCCTGTAATGTGCATTTTTATGAAAATAGTGTAAAGAAGCACCAGTGAAATGTCAGGGTACTCTAGAAAAGAAGGGGCATGTAATATTTAATATAGATGTTCTCAGGAGATACACCTGACTGGCAGCATCATGAAACTGCATTGATAACAATTGGGAGGATCAGCATGGACTATGTTCTTAATATCTCCATATTAACTATCTGACCATTGACTGTTAAGGGCTACATCCCAAACTGCAGGTGAATAAAAAATTCTATAGCAGTAGTTAGATGAAGTCAAGATTGTGAAAGGGGTTTGGGCATGTGTTTCCTGTGTCTAGGAAATGTGTTTAAACTCCACCGAAAGATAACCATGTAATGAGAAATAAAGAGGTATAAACCATCTTAGTTATTTGGATTTATGTGTGCAGAGAGAAAGATTAGTTAGCCTGAGGACAAATTAAATGACTGCAAACCACATTCTTGGAATTACAGATGTTTAGATAGAGACATTAGATAACAATAATATATTCTTTTCTAGGTGATAATAGCTCCTCTTTATATTACTCCTAGAGTGATATAGGGGGAAGCAGAAGACAAGTGATCAATAAATACCATGGGTGAACTAAAGATAAAATATGATTTCTATGAGGAAGTATATTGATATTCCCTAAAGACACAAAAGCACACAGATGTACAAGAACACAGGCTACATACAGTTAGATACATGTATATATAAATCTATAGACATATATATGTCAGCATATATGTATAGCCATTATGTTCTTTTATTTTGCAGTATCATTTGTCGCAATTAGAACTTTGGTGATCCCTAATACAGATATAGTTTATGAAATAAATTGTACTTTATTTTATAAATTCAATTTATTTTTTTTTACTTATTTACTTTATATCTAGCTCACTGCTCCCTCCTTGTCACCCCCTTCCACAAACTTTTCTCCATTTCCCCTCCCCTTCTTTTCTGAGTGAGTGGGGTCCCCTGGGTGTATTCCTACCCTGACACTTCATGTCTCTCTGAGGCTAGGCACTTTCTCTCCCTCTGAAACCAGACAAGGCAGCCAAGCTATGGATGTCTACATATATCTGAGTGAGCTGATGGGGGGAGCTTCTTGGAGGACAACATGCTCCTGTCGGCAAGCATAACAGACTATCATTAATGGTTAGGGATTGGTGCTTGCCCTCCAATTAGGACAGCTGTTGTTTGTTTATTCCCTCAGTCTCTACTCGCTCCCCCTGGCCTGCATTTCTTGCAGAAAGGATAAATTTGGGGTTGAATGGTTTGCAGGTTGCTTGGAATCTATATTGTTCCTCCTGGGTGAGGTAACCCAGTCCCTAAAGGACATGCATAGTATGTACTCACTTATAAGTGGATATGAGCCATACAATTCAGGTACTATACTACAGTACACAAACCCAAAGAAGCTAGAGAAGAAGGAAGGCCCAGCGAGGAAGCTTCATTCTCACTGAGAAGAGGGAATAAAATAATCATAGGACAAATAACAAGGGAGGGAACTGATAGGGAGTGGACATGCGAAGAGGAATGGGGGCTTGAGGACCAGGTGTAGGGAACGGTAAGAGAGATGGCCAGATTGTCATGAAAATGGATGGAAATATGTAACTGTTGTGGAGACTGAGGGTGTTGGAAGATCACCAGGATGAGAGAGAGAGACCTGGGATTAGGGTGGCATCCAAGAATCAATGGGGGTGACCTTAGCAGTGATGCACAGCACTGAGAATATGGCATCAGAAGAGGCCACCTCCTGTAGCTAAGCAGGAACTCTATAGATGCTTCAAATACATTTACATACCTAAAAAGATTGAAATGTAACAATAACTGGGAATTCACTCCTATCAGTTGTGGAAAGTGGAAACTCTAGAAGACTAATAGGCAGCCTGGCACGCATGAGATATTAATATTCCAGTCTGTGTTCATAGGTAGCCTGAGCTAGAACTTCATTCAATTCGAGGAGCCTGTGTCTGTTCAGGAGTACTTCAGCTGATCAATGAGACCAAATTGTAGTATGAAAGACAATCTTTATTCAAACTTTATTATAACCTTAATGTTTGTCGTGTCTCGAAAGCACACCCTTATAGTAGCATTTAAGTATATTTGATAACAAGCTGATTAATAATGCTAACCTCTCTGAGTCCTTTATCAGAAGTAACTTTAGGTGCTTATTCTTTTCCCTATTTACATCTGTTATCCAAATACCATGTGTAGATATATATTAAAATTCTGGTAAGGTTTAATATATAAAGAAAATTGTATTTTTAGCCCACCTTATTATGGTAGAATTTTTAATAACCTTCATGCTGGAATATATATATATATATATATATATATATATATATATATATATATACACAAAACCTAAAACAAACCCAAAACAATAAAGCAAAACAAAACCAGATCTGAACGCAAATAACTATTTATTTCATTACTGTCTTTGAATCATTTACACACACACAGACAGAGAGAGAGAGAGAGAGAGACAGAGACAGAGAGAGACAGAGACAGAGACAGAGACAGACAGACAGACAGAGACAGACAGAGATAGAGAGAGGCAGAGAGAGGCAGAGAGAGAGAGATTCCAACTTCTTAAAGATAAATGAATCTAGAAGGCAATCCTATTTTATGAGAATATAAGTCATTTGCTTCTTCCATTTCAGAGAACCACTACTGTGCCTTCTATTTCTGTAGGTTAACTTCTCCTAAAAGGTTTTACATGTTGTATGTGTCAGTAGTGTGCGATTTTGTCCTAATTTATTATAATATAATAAGGATAATCTACCATTACATATAAATCATTAAAGAAACTTTTGTTCCAGATTAGAAAAAAATTGGCCTAGATGCTAGTATGAATACCTAAGAGCAACAATTTGAAGTTAAGATAGTTTTTATTCTTGACACAAAGGTAACAGTTTTCCAAAGTGTAATGTATTTAATGTAATCCATCATTGGCATATAATGATTCCGTTTGGCTCTATGGCCCTTGATACCTGAGATGATCAATCCTAGTGTTGGACATTTCAAATAATTAGATAGCATATTGTTTGTTACAATGTACAATCACCTGAGACGGGAGTGTCAATAAGAGATTGGTTGAGTTTGCCTGTGGGTATGTCTGTGACACAGTATTAGTTAAGTGATTTGGGAAAGCACTGGTGATTGTGGGTGTCACTAATTACTACACATGAGCTTCTTGACTGTACAAATGTGGAGAAATCACACAGATAACAAGCAAGCAAGAGAACATGCAAGCCTTCATTCCTCCTCTTTTCTGTTGATATGAATGTGACTAGTTGCCTCATGTTATGGTAGACTATAATCTAAAAGTGTAAGTTAATAAGCCCTTTCTTGTATAAGTGTGCTTTGTCCAGGTCTTTAACTATAAAAGTGAACTGGATCAAAATTGTTATTCAGTTGTTTAGTTATATATTACAGTATTAATCCATAATTTACAGAACAAGTGTTCATATGCAGTGGCTAGCTATTCAAATATTATGTGTTTCATGTTTCCTGGCCCTGGTGGACATATTTTTGTGTGTGGTTACATGTGCATGAGAAGGGTACAAATTGAACTTTAATATCTTCTACAGTTTCTCTACACATTATGCTTTGAGATAGGGCCTCCAATTTATCTTGATAAATTTGACTAGACTAGATAGACACCACCTCTTGGATCCTTATGTCTGTGTCTACCCAGTTCTAAATAGGCATGTACTTGCTTTGTCTGGTGGGGGCTGAAAATTTGAACTCAGATACTCATATATTATAGCAAGTACATTCCTGATGGAGCCATCTCCCGAGCCCTACATGTTGTGCTTTATAATACTCTTTACTTTCATAGTGTATAAGCATTTTATTTGATTATCACTGTTACTCAAAGGCTAATTCTTGTCTCTGTAGACTGTTGTAATTTTTCACTAATATGAGTGTGCTTGCATTATCATCATTTAAATCACTTAATATAATTCTTCAAATTTCTCTCCCTTAAAGTTTTATTTTATTTTTAAAGTAAATGGGAATGTACTACAGCAAGGCCCATGAAACACTTTCCCAATTGGCAAGGACATGTACTGAATTTTGGCGGTGTCTATGATTATTACCTAAATCGTGTGTGCTACAAGCTCTTCAGCTATGTTGTTTATAGTCACAGCAATATTTAACTCTCATTCATGGACCAGGCCCTGGGATGATGCAGGCTGTAAGCCCTCTAAATGATTCTGTGTTTTTCTCAATACTCTTTCAAGGGGGAAAATGCTCCTCTTCTCTCTCTGCCTCTATTGATCCTCTAGATGTGAGCATTAATCCTGTGCATTTAGGGCATGTAGTCATATCCCTAGAGAAACAGCTACAGTCATACTGAGTAAGCCTGAGGCAGTTGTAGAGAGCAGTGGGGCCAGCTTGCATAATTGTTCAAAGGGAGCTGTGTTTGATGAACAGAGATTTTAAAAATGCAGAAGCTGTGTCTGACCATAGTGACTTACAATGTTTGTTGAAAAGATGGTATTAGAAATTAAAAAGTTCATATCAGAAAAGGTTATTTGGAACAAAGAGCATGTCTCTGTCTGCAATTAAAAAAGGTACTATGACAAAGACTCTTTGATGAATGGACTTATACACATAAATTGTTAATCTGTCTCTTACCTGGCATAACAGTGTAATGTCATTTGCTGCCAGCTGGATGAGTGCACGTGCCCATGAGGTATGCCTCTTCAGAAATTTATTATTGGCTTGAAATTTTTACATGTAGTTTAAAAGACAGTTTGGGGATGATTGATTGAGAGAGAGTGGGAAAAGGTAGGCAAATTATTGGGGGATTTTATAATGATAGGGCTCATGTAGTACTGTTGTTATTTCATTAAATAAAATAACAAGTGATATCACTGCTCAGGTAAACAGGATAGGGATTGTCATAATAAATGTGGCTAGCGTTATTTGGGCCCATTGCTTAAAAGTCATTGCTTGAGTGTCTGCACTTTGGCGGACAACACAACTTTGTCCTCAGGTTTCAGAATATTTGTTAATATTGCTTGTCATCACATTATATTGTATTTAGTCTTGAACTACTTTCCTCATTTTTATCATGTAAAATAATTTTCATTCAATATATTTATACTCTCCCACCTTCTTCCTGATCCTTCTGATCACCCTACCCACTGAACTTTATATTCTATCTCCATGTTTCTTTCTTTTGTAAAATAGAGCCATGAAAAGACAAAAACAAAACAACAATGAAAACAAAAACCAAGAAGACAAAAGAATTTCAAAACAAAACAAAGAATACCCATCAAACAAACAAAATATACTTTATTTGTATTGGCCAACTACTCTTGGGCATGGAGACTGCCATTTTGTGTGGCTGATATACTCAGTGTCTTTCCATTGGTGAAATCCTTTGTCAGAAAATATCAATTGGTAATAGGTTTCTACCTATGTATGGAAGTCTGCTCACACCTCTTTTTCTCTATGATGGCATATCTGCCTTGAAAATGTGCACGTCACCTGAAGGCTGCCACAACATCTGTGAGTTTGTATGTGTATCTCTCTTGTCCGTTTTATAATCATTTTCCACATCTGGATCAATTTGTTTGCTTGTAATTTTTTTCTATGAAATATTGTTATTTCTTGTATAAACTAAACCTCATTTTTTCACTTTATTTTGCAAATAGATTTGCTAAAATGTTTTGTCTTTTATTTATTTACACTCTAGATTTTATCCTCCCCCCATTCCATATCCCATAACTCCTCCCCATGACCCTGTCTCCAGGAGAATGTCCCCACCCCCACACAACCAGACTTCTAAACTCCCTGGGGCATCCAGTCTCTTGAGGGTTAGGTGCATCTTCTCAGACTAAAACCAGATCCAACAGTCCTTTGTTGTATATGTGTTGGGGGCCTCAACTCACCCAAGAGTAGTAGATGGTAGGAAATTGTCAAACTCAGGGTCAAAATCAACCAAATAGAAACAAACAGAACAATACAAAGAATCAACAAAAACAAAGCTGGTTCTTCGAGAGAATCAACAATATTGATAAACCCCTATATAAACTAACTAAAAGGCTCAGAGGCAGTCAATATCCACATTAACAAAACCAGAAATGAAAAGAGAGGCATAATAGAAATAGAGAAAATTTAAAAAAAATGTCAGATCCTACTAAAAAGCCTATACTCAACAAAACTGAAAAATCTCGATGAAGTGGATGGTTTTCTAGATAGATACCACATACCAAAGTAAGCTCAAGAGCAGGTAAACTATTTAAACAGGATTGTAGGCACAAGAATATTGAAGAAGTCATTAAAAATCCACCAACCAATAAAAGTCCAGGGCTATATAGATTTAGTTCAGAATTCTACCAGACTTTCAGAGAAGACCTGTTACTATATTCCTCAAACTATTCCATGAAATAGAAAGACAAGAAACACTACCTAACTTGTTCCGTGAATCCACAATTACTCTGATACCTAAACCACACAAGGACCCAACCAAAGAAGAGAACTTCAGACCAATATTGCTTATGAATATCCATTCAAAAATACTCAGTTAAAACTCTTGCAAACCAAATTCAAGAATACATCAAAACCATCATTCACATTGATCAAGTAGGCTTCTTCCCAGGGATGTAAGGTTGGTTCAATACATGAAAATCCACTAACATAATTTGCCTTATAAAAAGCTCAAGGAAAATAAATCACATGAACATCTCCATAGATGCAGAAAAAGCATTTGAAAAAATACAAAGTATTAAAAGTATTGGGGAGATCAGGAATTCAAGGCCCAAACCTAAACATGATAAAAGCTATTTATGGCAAACCAGCATCCAATATCAAATTAAAGGAAGACACAAAACAATCCCACTAAAATCAGGGAGAAGACAAGGATGCCCACTCTACCCATATCTATTCTATATAGTACTCAAAGTGCTAGCTAGAAAAACAAGATGACAAAAAGAGGTCAAGGGGATAAAAGTTGCAAAGAAGAAATAAATGTATCACTTTTTGCAGATAATATGATTGTATATATAAGTGACCCCAAAACTTCTACCAGAGAACTTCTGCAGCTGATAAACAACTTCAGCAAATTGGCCAGATATAAAATTAACTCAATTTCCTTTCTTTATACAAATGATAAACAGTCTGAGAAAGAAATTAGGGAAACAACTCCCTTCACAATAACCACAAATAATATAAAATATCTTAGGGTTACTCTAACCAAACAAGTGAAAGATCTTTATGACAATAAGAACTTCAAGAGAATATCATCCTGAGTGAGGTAACCTAAACACAAAAGAATACTCTGGTATGCACTTACTGATAAGTGAATATTAGCCTAGAAGCTTGGACTACCCAAAATGCAATTTACATATCAATTGACACCCAAGAAGGAAGAAGAACAAAGTATGAATCCTTTGGTCCTTTGTAGAAAGGGGAACAAAAATACCCACAGAAGGAGATACAAAGACAAAAGGTTGAGGAGAGTGTGAGGGAAAGACCATCCAGAGACTTTCCCACCCAAGGATGCATTCTATATACAGTTACAAAACCGAGGCACTATTGTGCTGGCTGACCACACACACACACACACACACACACACACACACACACGGAAGGTTCTATAGTAGTAGGTTTCCTCAGGTTTTTTTCAAAGAGCCTTTAGTATTTGTTTTGTCATCAATATTCCATCCCTTACTCTTCTCTATCATCCCACTCAGTATTAAATTTTTCCATTTTAGTTTCCCTATTTTCCCTATATAACACTATTTTCTATTGCCATTTAAGAGATGCTATCATTCCCCTAGTTTTTCTGATTATTCAGATTGTAGCAGACATGCAGAAAGGTTTAAAGCTAATCTCTACATATAAAGGAAACACAATACTTTGTCTCTGAGTATCATAGAATAATTTTTTCTAAATACATCTATTTATATGCAAACTTAACAGTTACTGTACTTAACTGAATAATATTCTATTGTATAAATATGCCATATATTCCTATCCACTTATTAGTTAATAGATATGTATTTACTTCCAGTTTCTATTAAAAATAGAACAGCAGTAAACAAGCATGAGCAAGTATCCTGAGTTATTTTCAACTGCTGTCATTATTGCTATTAAATAGAAACTTTTAAAGAAAAAAAACATTGATCAAATAATAATTTTAATTTTATAGAAATTACTGATGTCCTCAAACTAGGCTAAAAATAATATTACACTCATTAATTAGAATGTTCTATAAGTACAACCATCTGTTTAAGCCTGTGTACACAACCCATATGAACCCAAAGTCTTAACTAAACAAAGTAATTAGGACAATTCTACACATGAAAAGTTGATAAAAAGATACTATTCTCAGGTGGTGCCAAGGGTTGTATTGTCCTAATCACCTGCACTACCATCTGCCTACTGATGTGTGTGGATATTTATTATATTTGAAATTTACACCTATTAAGTTTGAAACACTACCTGCATTTCAAAGTCCACCAAAAACTGTTTTCTTTCTTTCTTTCTTTCTTTCTTTCTTTCTTTCTTTCTTTCTCTCTCTCTCTCTCTCTCTCTCTCTCTCTCTCTCTCTCTCTCTCTCTCTCTCCTGTTTTTGTTTGTAAAAGAAAAGTCAATGGGACCTGCTTGATCATAATAACAATCACCCTTCACATATCATTGCACCCCCAAACATTTAATAAGCTCATTCTTTCAAAGGCAAAAGACTAGTGACAGAGAATATACTTATGACCATACAGCAAAAATCAATTTTAAAGAAAAATTGCATTAATATTATTATTACTTAATGTATTTTGGATATCTAGTGTGAATAAATTCATGCTATTCATGTATTTCTGAGTGTATGATATATATATAATACAATATTCAATATAAGTTTAGAAAGTTATATAAAATTTGAATGTCCCTGAATTACTTATAGAAGCAAATTAAAGAAGCAAATAACCATTGTGAGGTCACTGGTTTTATTTTTGTCTCCTTTTCCTAGTAGTGTATACACTATATTTTGTCTTCATTTTTTCTTCATAAATTGTATTTATTTAATTCTTGTGCAGTTTGTCTTTATTATCCTTGTCAATTCTAAGTTGTCAATCAATAAGACTAAGCCTGATGCACGAATGTACCTGTATTCTTTAGGTTTAAGTTTTTCATTGACTGATCATATTTTCTTATTTAATCAACATATTACTTGTATATGTTGATTTTATATATATTTATAATAAACATATGCGTGTGAATACATATAACAAAATGAATATAAATTAGATTCATTTTCAAAATAAGCTATGATATTAATTTTCTGTTCTACTTCTTTTATAAGTTAACATTTATAGACTTGTTATCTTACATAGATAATGGGGATAACTACTTTTCAATTAAGAATAGATATAACAAATCTATTAAGTTTATTACTTTACCAAGGTTTTAAATTTAAGCTACTTGCATTGAGTGAATTAAATTCAGACAAGCATCTATTTCTTCAACAAAAAAGGTACATTACAATGCTAGTTACATGATAATATTAATACAGTATCATTATTTAATATCTCTAGGACAGATCAAAATAATACTAAATACATTCTCTTTCCATTCTCTCAATGTGGCATGTTTTTGTTATTGTTGCAGTTCTGTATTTTGGATCAGTTTTTCTAGCTAGAAACACTTAAGGTTAAAACATACAAACCTGATTCTTTTTATTTTTATCTTTAGGATTTCTTTTATATGAGGGATTTATTATGTTCTTTTGGCAAATGCCACTTCTACACCTTAGTTCACTCTCAAAGCAGATGGTTTTTGCATGTAGGGTATAGGTTAAAACTATGCTGGCTTCAGATTGATGAGCCATGGATTTAATTTAGACTTGACTGTCAGACCCTAATGACATACCCCTTAAATGGCTAGTCACCTGAAAATAGCTTATGATCTGGTTTCCTTATGGCTCAGTTTCCTCTCTACATGCAGATCAATGTTATTGTTCATCAACAATTAAGTGACATTTGGGAGCATGATTTTCTGTGAATTGTTGCTTCATCTGAATATTGTTGCATTTTGCAAAATTCTGTGTGCTTGATATATATGAATGTTAATCTATCTATCATCTACCTATCTATCTATCTATCTATCTATCTATCTATCTATCTTTCTATTATCTACCTGTCCAAATTTATGCAAAAATATTCAGTGATTTGTCTTTCACTTCCTCCTATTTATCTATTTCATTTAGTATTTTCCTGTATTCTATATGACAAATATGAAATTACAACTGTGATAGATATAATTGCTAAAGGTTTCCAAAATTAATGGGAGAGAGTTTATTAAAAAACTCCCATTTACTTAACATGAAGTTTGAATTATAATAGAGCCTGGTTAAATGTAATTATGATCTCTTAATGACTTCAAATTGATTTTTGTTACAGCCATCACAATTAAAGAGAACATAATTAATTTATTTTACTAAATAAGTAAACCGGAGCATGACCAGTATCAGAGCACTGAAGTGAGCTGAGAGCTTTTTTCAGGAGCAGAACCAACAATTATGTTTCAAAATTGTCAAAACCTTTAGAGATCATTGAAGAATAACCTTTTATTTTACAAATGGAAAATTTACACAGAAGGGTCATACAATTTACTCATGGGCATAGTAAAATAATAAAGAAGAGAACCCTCTTATTCTTTCCACTGTAAATTGTTCTTACTTACCATAAACTTAGAAATAGTTTTTGGTTCTAGAAGTGCCTCTATGTATTTAACAATTTGACATTTTTATAAGAGAAATGGCTATAATAAAGGAACAAGGGAACATATTTTACTGATTACATTAGCATTAGAATGACCATTGAAAATGGGTTTTATTATAAAAATGTTTCACACTTAATGAATAAATATATTTTTAAAAATATTTTTATTAGATATATTTATTTACATTTCAAATGATTTGCCCTTTCTTGGTCCCCCTCCTCCCCAAAAATCCCATAAGCCCTCTTCCCTTCTCCTGTTTCCCAATCAACCCCTTCCTGCTTATTCCCCTACATGCTATTTAGATATAATATATTATATGTAACTCAAATATGACCTATCTTTGTCTCAGGGGGGCATGTGTAGAAAGAGGACAGCTCTAAGTCTCATATATTGCATTATTGATACGCAGTTTGTGGAAAATTTTGAGAATTCTATAAGAGGTATAGCTTTATTCAGAAGTGTCAGTGTAGGTTCCCTTAAAAGTTTCAAATTACTCACGACATTCCTAGGCTCCCCCTCTGCCATATGTTTATTCTCCCTAATGTTAGATATTAGATACTGCCCCCACCCCAGTCATTCTTGCCTCCCTGCTGCCAGCAACCCTGTTTTGATATTCATGGACTCTAAGCTTTTGACACTGCAAACCCACGAATAAACTTTTTTTAAAAAAGCCTTGTTTATAATGTCTTATCACAGCAATAGAAAATTAACTAACTGAATATAAAACTGTCAAGCAGACAGTATTAAATAGTTGATGTGCGTGGGTTGATCAGTAATAGTGCATTTTAAATATAACAGTATTACATCAACTACTACATTGTTTTCATGTTGCTATATCAAAATATGTGTTGTAATGGAATAGTACACTAAAAGTATTATTCCTGTTCTCAGTTTTCAAGGTTGTGGTCCAGGGACAATGACCTATCATTTTTGGTCCCTCACAAAAGTGGTACCCCCTATCAGGAATGTATAAGAGAACAAATTGCCATACACCATGAGCCAAAAAAAGCAAAAGCATATGAAAACTAGCTAGGGACACCAAATTTCTTCTTGAAATAATACCATTGAGCTAGAGACATCTATAACAGAAGCAACACTATGAGTACCCTATGGTTAAGTCACGGATTTTGGAAGGAATATTTCTTGAAACCATAGATCATATTCCTTATTCAGCCTAAAATAAAATTATAGCTACAGTTGCTATTTTGATCAGAACTCTTTATAATTATGATTCGAAAAGAGAGCTGTTACCCTTTATAATATATCCTTTTGCCTAACTACAAAAATTCAGAGAGCTGATTATATGTTTGAGTAATGCTAAAAGGGATTGCTCTTTGTCTGGTTATAGTAAGTAAAATTTTTCTTTTACCATTAAGTGATGGTAGTTTTCAATCTTGTGAGTGAAAAGACAGAAGACACGAAGGATGTCAGAGCCAATTACTTGTTTTATGTGAGATCTTTGCATTTTCTTTTATCTTCCTCAATTATTTCTTCAGAGACTTGTTCTTTTTCTTTCTTTCTTTCTTTTTTTTTTACTTTTTTGTTTTAATTATGGATTTTATTTTTTCCTTTTTTTATTATTTTCTATATTCTTTACATTGCAAAGGCTTTCCCCTTTCCAGTTCCCCCCTCACCATATGTCCCATAAGTCCTCTTCCTCCCCCCATTCCCCAATCAACTCCCCTCCCCACCATTTCTCTGTTCTGGTACTCTCCTACAAAACCGGATTTAGTCTTTTCCAGACCAGGGTCCTCCCCATCCCTTTTCTTGGGAATCTTTTGCTTAGCTAATTGTGTCTTGAGTATTCAGAGCTTCTGGGCTCATTAATGTCCACTTATCAGTGATTGAGATTCATGTGCATTCTTTTGTGATTGGGTTGACACTTAGGATGATATTTTCCAGATTCAACCATTTGCCTACAAATTACATGAATTCATTATTTTTAATTGCTGCGTAGTATTCCATTGTATAAATATACCACATTTTCTGTATCCATTCCTCCATTGAGGTACATCTGGGTGCCATCCAGTTTCTGGCTATTATAAATAAGGCTGCTATGAACATAGTGGAGCATGTGTCTTTATTGCATGCAGGGGAAAACTCTGGGTATATAGATCCAGAAATGAACCCATGGAGTTATGGTCACTTAATCTCTGATAAAGGAGCTACAACCATACAGTGGAAAAAAGATAGCCTTTTCAACAAATGGTGCTGGTTCAACTGGAGGTCAACATGCAGAAGAATGTGAATTGACCCACTCTTATCTCCTTGTACTAAGATCAACTCCAAGTGGATCAAGGACCTCCACATAAAACCAGACACACTGAAACTAATAGAAAATAATCTGGGGAAGACCCTGGGGGACCTGGGCACAGGGGGAAAGTTCCTGAACAGAACACCAATAGCTTATGCTCTAAGATCAAGAATTGACAAATGGGACATCTTAAAATTACAAAGTTTCTGTAAGGCAAAAGACACTGTCAGAAAGACAAAACAACAACCAATAAATTGGGAAAAGATCTTCACCAACCCCACATCCGACAAAGGGCTAATATCCAATATATACAAAGAACTCAAGAAGTTAGACCCCAAAGAACCAAATAACCGTATTAAAAATGGGGTACAGAGGTAAACAAGGAATTTTCACCAGAAGAAATTCAGATGGCTGAGAAGCACCTTAAGAGATGTTCAACATCCTTAGTCATCAGGGAAATGCAAATCAAAACAACCCTGAGATTCCACCTCACACCAGTCAGAATGGCTAAGATTAAAAACTCAAGAGAAAAGAGGTGCTGGCAAGGATGTGGAGAAAGAGGATCACTCTTCCATTTTTGGTGGGATTGCAAGATGGTACAACCATTCTGGAAATCAGTCTGGCGGTTCCTCAGAAAATTGGGCATGACACTTCCAGAGGACCCTGTCAGAGCCAATTTCTATTCTCTCAAATAGAGCCTTATCTTTTCTCTCTGTTGTTTTTAGTGCTCCTCATTTGGGGGACTTCAAGTGTGAAGGGGGTGTTCACACTATTAGCTTTTCTGCATGTCCCTCATTTGGACAAAAGAATGCATTACCTCATACTATCAAAATCAAGTCATTCAATACCTCACAATGAATCTCCTTATACTAATGCACCTCTCTCTCTCTCTCTCTCTCTCTCTCTCTCTCTCTCTCTCTCTGACTATCATCAATCTATTTATCTGGTCTATTCTATTGAATCTGCTTCTTTGTGGAAAACACTGAATAATACATCAACAACTATACTGTTGCACAGGGTCAACTTTCCAGTGGTTCTGAACATGTGCTCCTGAGATTCATAGCATGAACATCATCTGTGAGCTTTACAGAAATGCTAATTTGTGGCTCCCACCCAGACCTATTGAAAAACAATCTGTCTTAACAGGTCCTCCAGGTGATTCTAATGAACTATAAAAATTTTTACAACCATTGTTTTACATGAATTGTATAATTACAGTGAGTCTACATAATTATGTATGAAGGAATATCCCCTACAGAAAAAAAATATTACACCACATTGTCTTGGCTTTACAAAAAATATATTGACCTCTTCTTTGTTACTTTAATTTTATAATTCATTATTTTTAAAATTGGGAATTACAAAATCATTATATTTCTCATAAACATAAAATTTGACTTTCAATTTCTTATTTTAAACATTAGACAAAGTTAACATAGGGTCTTAATTTTAATGAAATATATTCAGGCATATTCATTATAGATTAATTTAATAGGCATGTTTAATTACATATAATATTCCACAAACACATATGAAATATAAAATATAGTATCATTAATATTTCTATGCATAATCAAAATTCATATATTTTAAGTTTTTTGTATTTATTTTGGTTATTTTATTTCCCTAAAGTGAAAATCAGCTATCCAGTAAATAACAATTTTAAATATTCAAACAATATTTTGTCATGAGACTAGCCAATAATCTTTCTTATAACTTCTATAATCTTTAAACACATTAATTCAATTTTTCAAAGAACATATTCACATTACATTGTTTTACTTCTTGGAGAATATATTGAATATCTTGCCATATGTTTAATTACATACATGACATAAACATCCATTTTTGGTGAAAAAATTATATTTTCTCCTTCTTGAATAATGATGGTGGATCTTAAACATAAATACCATTCAAAAACACTCGACAAAATATGTTTAAAAAGTTATTGATATAATTATGTGGTCTTGAATTCAGTCACCATTCTCATGATTGCCACAAACCAAACCAAGTAGTTTTGAATTGGCTGAAATTAAAAGAATTCCATTAATGATTTATGTTGCAAGCCTTACAGTGTTAATCATATACAATGAGTTTTTGTCTTATAATTAAGAAATGGGCATTTGATGCTGTAGAGACTTCTGATTCTCTGCAGTCATGGACTTGGAAAACAGCCAAGATGGCCAAGAAAACTTTTTGAGTATAGCCGAGGCTAAGGAAGAGTAAAAATAAGCATTTTGTTCATTTCTATTAATAGATATTTTCTTTATTTACATTTCAAATGTTATCACCTTTCCTGGTTTCCCCTCCAAAACCCCCTTAATTCATCTCTCCTTTCCCTGCTCATCGACCCACCTACTCCCTCTTCCCTGACCTGGCATTCCCATATACTGGGGCATCGAGCCTTCTCAGGACCAAGGGCCTCTTCTCCCTTTGATGACCAACAAGGCCCTCATCTGCTACATATGTAGCTAGAACCATGGGCCCCTCCATGTGTACTCTTTGGTTGGGGATAGTCCCTGGAAGCTCTGTGGGTACTGGTTGGTCTCCAATGGAGGTGCTAGTAAAAGGACCATATGAGCCAAAGGAACTTGCAGCCCTATAGGAGGAACAACAAGATGAACAATAAGCAGTTTAAAAAAAATACAAACTAAGATTTCTTTCAAAATATCCACTATACCTACTTTGCACTTTAAATCAAAAAGCTGAACAAGATTGAAATGTGAAAAAGATGGTTGGCATTTAATGAGGAAACGACAATTTGTACTCACAAGTTACTCTGTTTCATCAAACTTGACTTCTTTAATACGTAAGTGACTGCTTAACAGATTTTGTCTTTCACACTTTCACCTTCTGCGTTTTCCTTTCTATAGGTTTCATATCTCTTATATAAGCTCTATGCATGAAAAATAGTTTTTGTGCATTTATTTGGCCAGTAAAATGAGTCTATGTGAAATAATTTTTATCTGAACAGTAATTTTACTTCTACTTAGTATAAACGGCTTTTGTCATTATATTGACCTGATTACCAAGAAGGATTAATGGTTTTGGGGTTTATAAGGCATTAGCCATTATTAACTGATTTCTTTATGATTTTACTTAGTGAGTCTTGGGAAATGGAGGAAATTTGCTTCTAAAGTTCTTGTTAAGGCCATAGTCACAAGATAGTTTCACTGTGAATGATGTGTAGCCTTCGTGAGTTTTGTTTATGAGTAATGTGACAAGAAAGAAAAGATCTTGCCTATATATTGATGTTAGTTGTTAAGAAGAATATCACTCTAAATAGAGGTAAGATAGGAAAAGTGAGTATGATTTTTGGCTTTCAGTGTACATATGGTATAGCAATTTCCTCTGAGATAAAACTGTCTCTCTTGGACATATCTTCAGATATCAGCCGTTAAAAGGTAGGAGAAACAACAGGATATTCTTAGGAGAGAAGAAATAGTCCTGCCTTCAGGGACGCTCACTAGTTAAGTTTCCTAAATAAACAACTCAAATGTTTCAGGAAGTCCCTGACATTGACCAAATGTATTAGGTCCTTCTCTCCCCAAACATGAATAAGAAATAATGAATGGTGATAGATGTTCTCAAAGAATCTGAGGTGCCTGAAGAGAACAAATACCATTTCTGTTATTTTGAAGATTCAGATGCCAGCTAAGATACCTGGAGGAGGCTCAGACCAGTGGAGCTAGCATCAAAGAAAACTTTCAAACTCAGTTGCCCACAATGCAAGTAGTGTACTCCGAATCTCTAGTTTTAGTGATATGCCTTCCATCCTCTTGTGCTCTTTGGTGATGCAACTTGTCTTTTAATTGCCCTTGCTCCTATAAATAAGTGCTTATCCAAATTCCTTTAGGTAACTCCAACTCATTGGTTCATTAAGTTATAAGTTGTTGTTCTCGACTTTATTCTAGCAGCAGTTTGCTGTATACATTAACTAGATGTTTCTTCATGTCTTACATAAAGAAAAACAAAGTTCTTTATACTTTATAGGCATCTAAAAGGGAGAACTGATAGATGTTCCACAGTGAATATATAAACATAAACACAATTAAGGGCACATAACATCCATGCTATTTTATCTCATAAAATATAAAGAAAAAATGAAGCTGTGTAGTATAGTTAGACTTTACTCATAGTTGGCATCTTTTAACTTATGTGCAAGTTTAAAAAAAAGCAAAAAAGAAGGGCTCAATAAAAGTGTTCAACATATTCATTCGAATTTTATTATTTCTATTGATTTAGTAACTCATAAACCTCATTTTCTACTCTGTGAAGTGATAAAGTGCTCTGGGCCATCAGCTCCTTTCTTTCAGGACTTTAATTTGAAATATTTTAATCACCTCTGATTTTGCAAACTAATCCACTTGCTTATTTCACAGAAGGAACCCCCTAAATCAGATATGCTGTGCTTTGCAAGAGCAAACAGAATGTTATAATATCAGGTTGCCTTTCTTTTAGGAAACCCACAGTCTACCCAAGATGTGAAATACAACTCTTCTTTTGCTGGAGGCTCTAGGAAATACAGCTGCTGGCTGGCAACACTATCAAGTGAGTTCAAGTGGGGACTGGAAGGTTAACAACAGTCTCTGTAATAGAAATGTAGACAAAAGATAATCCACGTTTCTCGCTTTCAAGGGATTCACTGGCAGTGGCCGACTGTGAGCTTTCAGCTTTAAATCTAATAAAGTCCTCAGGCAGAGCAATGGTGGGGTTGTTACCTCTGAGAAATGGCAATGCGGTTTTCAGGATATGGAATGAGAGGCTGGGCACACAGAAAGATTTCAAGAGAACCTAAGCCGAAATCAAGATTTATAGTAAGTTCATAGCTCCAGTTTTTATGCATACATTAACATTTCCAGCATGAAGAACTTAAATGAAAATAGTTTAACGATACTGGCTCCCAGTTATTTCCAAATCATAAGCTGATCCAGACACTGACATGTAATTTTGCAACTGTACTTCGTCAAACCAGATGTCTTTTTTCCAACTCAATTTTCTCCTGAGCTAACAGTGCCATCACAGGAAGAGCCTCTAATGGAAATACTGCTAATCATGTTAGGCTTAATTTAAATATAAAACAGAATATTAGCTTGGAAAGAAGATCCTGGTGTGTGCAGAGTTTGAAAAAAAAAAGTGGTGAACTTGAAACACTGTTTTCTGTTTACTACCTCATTACCTTTCAATACTACCTTTCCATCATTTATAAACAGTATTTGTTAAGGAATGTCCCCAGACATTTTATCTAGGAAGATCTAAACAAATGCGATGCATTTCTTGACAAGATCTTTACATGCATTCTGTACTTTCTAATATTTGAATTCTTTACTTTTCATGATGACTTTGCCTTGCATGACCTTTCCTCTCATTTCATTATTAAAAAATAAAAACATTGATGAACCCAAAACAAAAAACTGCAACCTTAGATAAATGAGAAAGATACCATAGTTTTATGGAAACTGAAGTTGTTGAAATATATATATATATATATATATATATATATATATATATATATATATATGTAACTGCTTAGAAATAAGTTTTCTTTGTTTGTTTTTTTGTTTTTGTTTTTGTTTTTGCAGCAATTCCAAACTTCAGTTTCAATAGAGCAGTTCTCTAGCAAAACACAAATCAGCAGATGTGCTCTACTCCACTTGGCAACCACTACACATGAATCAGCAACAATAGTTCTGTGAAGCTCTGCAACTAACCCCAAGTTCATGGAAGTACCAAGAAGCCTCCAGAATATCACAAGAAGTTCTTTGGTGAGTTACTATGACAAGTGAAGATCAGCAATGTGATGCAAGGCAAACCAATACACGGGAGTCGTCAGCAAAAACTATTGAGACAGAACTAGACAAAGCCAGGGGCAAATCTATGTTAGAGCCTCTTCCCACTGTCAGTGTGGTCTTATTGATAATCTTCCTAAATACCAAGCATTTGTGCATCTATCTACTTTAGCAAAACATCCTTTTATATATGTCTGGTTCAGCAAAACATCCTTTCTCTTGTCTACCCCAGCAAAACATCGCATGATATAATGGAGTTTCCAAAGAAACCACTTCAATTTAGTATACGGTTCAGTATAACTTTAACATGTGCTGTATTTAAATTTAATAATATACACATACATACATACATACATACATACATACACATTTTTGTATGTGCTTATTCATTCATTCAAAGATGGAGTGCCCGTACTATTATCTAGCAGCAGCAATCAAGTGGAGTCAACCAGAGCCCAGAATGCTACAGAGGGCAGGGAGATCTGGAGATGTAACCTGTACCCTTCAGAGGAGATCATGTGTGGATTACAGACATTGAGACAAGAAGCTGTAATGTTCTTACAGTGCTTGAGATGCCAGAACCACGGGGTATCTGCTGAGGAAAACTGCTAACAGGGAGTGGAAACAGCCCAAGAGAAAGAAGTTTGTTGCAGTCAACAAAGATGAAAAAGGAGTTGGAGATCTGAAGAATGTTTTGACATCAGACATGGAGATAGAGTTTGGAGTTTTCCCAGCTAGTTTCTTCTCTTACTTTGGAGACTACAATTAAATTATTGGATGAAACTCAGAAGACACTTTGAACTTTTCACTTTTAACATTGTTGAGACTGCTATCGATTGTGGGGACTTTGGAAATTGGACTAAATGTATTTTTTATTATTCTATAGCTAGGTAAGGCCCCCATAGGCATATGTGTTTGAACAAGCCTATGGGGGCAAGGCAGTGGAATATGATGGTTTGTGTGGCCTTGTTGGAGTGGGTGTCTCACTGTGAGGATAGGCTTTAAGACCCTTGTCTTAACTGCCTGTGAGTCAGATTTCTAGCAGCCTTCAGATAAAGATGTAGACCTCTCAGCTCCTCGTGTACCATGCCTACCTGGATGCTGCCATGGTCCCACCTTAATGATAATGGACTGAACCTCTGAACTTGTAAGCCAGCCCCAATTAAATGTTGTTCTTATAAAAAAAAACCAGAAAAAAGTTAATCAAAGATTAAAATTTCATTTTCCACAAATGGGTATGATTATAATCAATAAATGATAAGAGGTCACAGTGGCTTTTATAAGGAAATAGAAGTAGATCTAGGGCAATCGATCAGCCTATAAAACATGACTGAATACAATATATAGGAAGCTGGCTACAGTGGTGCCTATGAGGGAGCCCATGTTTGGTATCTGTGTCTCATTGATTAGCATGTCTACCTAAATTGATACACTTCCGGATTCAGCAGCAGACGCTGGAGAACAAGATTACTATGAGATTATGCCTCCCAGCAATTTCAGTAGCTACACCCAAAAGTCTCATTAACATGACCCCTCACCATGAACTGAACAAGCATACCAACAATAGACACACTAATGTGTCACTAACATACACAGGCACGTGTAACATATAGCATCCTCTTCATACCCTTTTTTTGTTTAACAAATGTACTCAAAGTCAAATTCACGCAATATCCTCAAATTTGATGAGTTAATGAGATAAGTTGATTTTCTAATAAAAGAGATGGGTTCTTCTGTAGGTGTGACTAAAAACATTCAAAAGCAAGACAGTGTTTTAAATGAGGACTATGCCTACATTGCTAGACACATTCCTAATGATGCCTCACACATGGTGAGCCATAGAAGAGCACAGGATCAGATAATTCATGTGATTATACCACTCACATCCTGAGACTATATACTAAAGGAAATAGGCCTTCCCTTATTGTTCATGTGGGTGATTCTATCACCCCATTCATACAGTAATTTTGAATCAAAAATTTGTTTCAACGCTCTATTTTCACAACTGGCAAGAAGTTTATACAACTGTTCCCTAGACATAGCATATGGTCATGGAAGGCCTAGAAATTATTAAAGTTACTTGAATTTATATGGCATCTGCATAGTTAGAAATGCTGTGATGGCATGAACTAGCCATTTACCAATGCCACATATGAAAGCATAAAACCATAAAAACTGGGATCACTTCAAATGTTAAACTAGAATGTTAAACTCTGCCCAAGCTAGTTGTTCCTGCTGCTACTCCTGTGCTCTTTCCAACCTTCGTCAACATTACTGTTTCTTTGTTATTTCTGATGATTCTTTATTTTATCCTCTGTCACACTCTAAACAGGTCATGTCATTTTCTAATGGAAGTCCAAAAAGTATATGGCCATAATTTATAAAATAGCCCAAATTATGCAGTCAAAATTAATTTATAATTTGATAAAGTTAATGATGACAATGATGATGATGATGATGATGATAGAAAGTGTTCCATAGAGAACACCCCAAAATTGTACAATCTTAATATTTCTAGCATATGAAAGGGCTTATTCATACAAATAAGATTTTACTGAGTATGAGATAAGCAATAGGTCTTTGAAATTTACCCTACTTTTCGCATGAAGATGTAAATAATTTTAAATAAAAAAAACCCACTACTCTACCAACTACTCTAAGTAGTTGTTCTTTAACATGTTTGAAAGATTATGGGAAAATAGGGAAATTGTGCGGATATGATAAAGTATAAGTATTTCATAGAATTATTACCACATGCTAATAAATATGCAATATATTATAGAAAGTAAAGAAATTTCTTAAAGAAATTAAATCATACTAATCAGATTTTTGTGGTTACCTGTCTGAGACCTTTCCCACTACTTCTAATAATTTTTGACAATGATGATGATTGTGATCATGATTATGATTATGGTCAACATTTTATACTGGCTTTCATTAGTAGTTGTGAAAATATCAAATACGAATCTTATTTATTTATTTTTCATTCATTTTTCTTTCATATATTAGTACATCCCAATCAGAGTTTTTTCTGTTTTTCCTGTCAGACTTCCTGCAAACCCTCAATCAACTGCTCTTTTTTCTTTCAAGAAATGGCAGACCTGGCTGGGATGTTAAGGAAACAAGGGATATCAAGTTGCAGTAAGACTAGGCATATCCCCTTGCATTAAGGTTGGAGAAGTCAACCCAATAGAAAGCGTCCCAAAACAAGAAAGAACATTCAAGACAGCCCATTCTCACTTCCATGAGTGCCACTAAAGACAATCTACACAACCTTAACACATTTGATGAGGGCTTAGGTAAATGCCATGCATACTCTCTGGTATTCAGTCTCTCTGAGTCATTAAAAGCCCAGGTTACTTGATTTGGTGTATTTTCTTGTGGTGTACTTGATTCTTCTGGCTCTTTCCTTTCCTTCTTGCAGCAGAATTCTTAGAGTTCTGCCTAATATTTGGCTGTGGGTATTAGAGCTTTGTCCCAGGTTTTGTAATAGTAAATATAAGTGACCTCAAAATCCAATCAGGAAAAGCTGACCAAAAACCTTTTGTAAAATTGGTGGAAACAAGATTAATTTAAAAGTATCAGTAGTTATACTTTATACAAATAATTTTGGGCAGAAAATGAAATCAGGCAAACAGCCTTCACAAGAGTCACAAATAATATCAAACATTTCTTGGAAAAACTGTAACTAAACTAAACTATAAAAGGTAAACAAATGTATGACAAGAATTTCAAGTCTTTAAATAAGGAAACTACAGAAGATACCGGATGGTAGAAAAATATCCCATGTTCTCAATTGGTAGACGTATCAGTAAAAAATGGTCATCTTACCAAATGCAATCTACGGACTCAACACAATCCCTATCAAAAATCCCAACACAATTCTTTACAAACTTTGGAAGAACAATACTAAACTTTGTATGGAAAAAACAACAACAAACCTAGGATAACTAAACCAGTAAAGTTAAATGAAAGAAATTATAGAAACATCACCATCCCTGATTTCATGATGTACTACAAAGCAATAATGATAATAAAACCCACATGATATTGGAATAAAAACAAACAAGGTTGATTAATGGAATCCAAATAAAGACATGGACACAAATTGACAAACCTATAGACACCTGAGTTTGAGAAAGAATCCAGAATTATGAATTGGAATAAGAATGTGTCTTCAGAAAATGGAATGTTATTGTTTTTAAAAAATTGTCTGCTGCCTCTTTCAATTATCATTTTGGCATAAGCTAGGCAATTATTAGATTAAAAAAATTGTTCCATGCCAATACTAAATGATAAAGAAAGCATTATATAAATAAATAAATTACATTTTTGGTAAAATTTTAATATGTATTTTATTTCACAAAAATGTTTCATGTTGAGAAAATGCATTAATATTTAACAAATGATTTGGTATGTTTGAATTCTTAAACATTAGCAAGTTTGAGTGCAAAAAACCATGATGGTACTAAAATGACTTTATTACAACTGCTGCTTATGAAGTTAACAAAAAATGAACATCAAACTTTAATGCACTTAAATTATTTGAACTAATTAATTTTATTTATTTAATAAAGAACAAAATTAATTTTAAATAGTCACTCAAGTATTTTCATGAAGAGCAGGTTAGCACACTGAATTCTAGAAAGAGAAATTAGGTTTTCAGGGGCGGCCAAACTAGAATTATTCTTCCTGTGTTCCAGGCTCAATCTGGAAGCTGCTGAAATTCCTCTATCACTCCCTCCAAAGCACCCGGGAAAGTAATATTTCATCAAAACAGCTCCCAAACACTAGAGCCTGTAGAGAGAATCTGACTAAATAACCTGAAAGTATCTCATCACAATAGCTTGTAAGCACTAGAGTCTATGTACAAAGTCTAACCAAATACTCTGTCCTTTGCACAGGGGAAAGTTCTCATTACCAGTTGCATCATTAGAATAGCTATGACTTTTAATTTTAATATAGCATAATCCTTCTCCTTTCCTTGGCATTTTCAGAATCGTCATTGTCATCTTCACTGCCTATATATTTTCTCTGAAATTATTGCTTCTTTTTCAAGACCTTCAGTGTCACTATTAAATTTTCATAATGCGACATGTGGCAAAGTGTGTCCAATGACATTTGAATTTGATTCCTCTTCTTCAATTATTCCTCTTCTTTCTCTTTGCTATTCTATCCTGTGTTTGTTTCATACATTTATTTGGAATTTTTTTTAATTAAAGTCCCTTGAGTGAAGCTACTTGTATTTGCGTTAAATGCATGGTAGCATACCTGACTTGGTTGCTTCTGATATTTTCTACAAAGTGTTTCAACATTAGCTAATATTTGACTCTATTCACACAACTGCTACCATATCTGTAATGCTTATTTATTTGAGAAAGTGGCAAAATTAATGTACATGTATACATTTATTTTATAAGGCTTAATTTCATGAATCAAAAATGTTCTCAACATATAAGATAAGTATTGTTCTTTTCTGTTTAATTATTTGATAAGAATAATATCATCTGTCTAAATTGTATTTCACATAGGACTTGGCCTTGCCTTTTTTACAGTAGCCTGAGTTTTCACAAATATATACCCTCCAAAAGTTCATGCCATCAGCACTCCTGTAGATAATTTAAGTACATCAAATATGCAATTTAAAAGTTCTTTGTCTGATACAACTCTTTGACTTTTGTTTTAAAAAATGATTGAATTTATACACATACACATGTACAATCTTTAACACAGTAGGAAATGATTTATATTAGGACAAAATGGATCTACTTGATTTATGAATTATTTGAACAATGAATTGCAAATATGCTGTTAAATAATTAACTTAAGCAGTATAAAGAGATATTTTGACATGTGTACATATTATAGAATAACTGAATCAGGTTAATGGGAATATTGTTCTCAGATACTGATGGTGTCTTTGTGTCTTACATTATTGGTATGTTAATAAACTTTTCAAGTTTTAGTTGCTTTTGAAATATGAAATATGACTTTACTAACGTCACTATGTTCTCCACAGAGTTGCAGAACCTTTCTAATGACAGGTTTTATTGTTAACTGTAGTAACTTCTAATGAGAATTTTAACATGTAAATTTTGATTCACAGATACGATGGGTGAATTGCAAGCCACACCACTTGAGTAAGACTTCCTTCTTTTGAATAGCTGTGAAATCTTTCTGTGTATGCATTGCACTTAGAATTCAAAGCATCCCCCTGCTGACATGCTTTCCTCCGTGATCAGGTGATGTCTAAAAAAAAGCAGAGGGGCAGCTCCAGATGACTGCACTGTGAATAAAGGCACTTCTATTCTTACCAGGAACATTTAAACTCACTGTGATTTGCACAGTACTATTTATTCCCCAGGTACCCAGTCGAAAGTCATTTTCTTTTAGATTTGGCTACAAAGTATGTATGTGTGCTAGGCTTTATTTTATTGTTATTTAAAACAACACCAAAAGTTGAAGCAAACACTTAATAGTTACATTTAATAGTCCCATTTGCTTACATGAAAGGATATGTTATGTATAAGATTTGTACTTGTGAGTTATTTAAACAGAAAAATTGCAAGAGAGGCTTTTAATAGTTGTATCTGTGTGTGTGTGTATGTGTGTGTGTGTGTGTGTGTGTGTGTGTGTGTGTGCGCGCGCGCGCGGTGACTGTATATGAGATAGATCCTCAGGTGGGGTCCTCTCTGGAGGCCTTTCCTTCAGTCTCTGCTTCACAAGTTGTCTCCATATTTCTACCTATGAGTATTTTGTTCCCTTTCTAAGAAGGACTGAAACATCCACACTCTGGTCTTCCTTCTTCTTGAGTTTCATGTGGTCTGAATTGTATCTTGAGTATTCTAATAGTTTAAAGTACAAAAGTAATACAACTTTCTTTGGTGTAAAATCAAATGTTTAATATTTCCTTTTTATATAAGGGACTTGAACTGAGGGTAGAGACCCCAGGATAATTAAACTATGAAGAGAAAATAAAATACTCGACTAGTTTTGATGTTTACTTTTAAAATTATGCCTGAGTTTTAAGAGCACTAGAAAAACGGAGTGGGCAGATATCTGAAAGGGAACAATCACTAGAAACAAAACCATAAGGACTTTCAGTTAAGTCTCTTCCATCATGCAAAAAGCCAAGTGTGGACTTCCTGTTCCCATGGAGGGCAGAAGCAGGGAGGATAATAGAGCTCGTTGCTCACTAACCTTGCTTCAGGTTCAGCAAGATACTCTGCTCTAAGGAGTGAGTTAACTTGTTATGGAATATGTCTTGTTTGACATGGCCATCATAATGTCAAGGACCCCAATACCTCAACCCCATGGTAGTGAAAAAAGCCTCCTGCAAATAAGAGTCAGAGGAGTAGCAATGTCTTTTTCAAAGTGTCCAAATAGGAATGCTGTCAGTATATGCAGGAACTATTTGCTGCAGCTCCCTCATCTGGACATTACAACCTGAAGATGGTTTCCCTATTGGAGTCTGCTACCATGATTCACTAAACTTGCCTTATGTTGACCTGTATGAAATAACCACATGCCCCTGGTCAACTGTATGTAAAAGCTACACTGATCTTTTGGGTCTTGGCATAGGACAACTGCATTGTAGCTTCTCTGTGTGTGTCTGTATGTTATTTGTCTTCATTCCTGTGCTGCACAGTTAGGTAAGTCCTTGGCTCCATGTAGATCATAGTACTTCTTTCAGCTTACCAAAGTAACTTAAAGCATGACACTCGATGTTAACCTCTGGTCTACATATGTACATGTGTTTGGAAATGTGCATTCAAACACATGTTTGATTATATCATGCACATGTTTAAGAGAACCCCCTCCCCAACTATTACCAATACGGATAAGTTCTATATTATAATATTTTGGCTGAAGAGCTATGCAAATTCTATACAAAGAATGTCCCAAGTTGTTAATCATTGTATTTCTTTTTTAACCCAGAGTTGAACAAAGGGAAAAATAAACTCTTCAGCTGTGATTTCTGGGTTCTATTACCCCTATCAGAATTAACAAATGGGACCTCATAAAATTACAAAGTTTCTGCAAGGCAAAGGACACTGTCAGAAGGACAAAACGGCAACCAACAAAGTGGGAAAAGATCTTCACCAACCCCACATCCGACAGAGGGCTAATATCCAATATATACAAAGAACTCAAGAAGTTAGACCCCAAAGAACCAAATAACCCTATCAAAAAATGAGGTACAGAGCTAAACAAAGAATTTTCACCAGAAGAAATTCGGATGGCCGAGAAACACCTTAAGAGATGTTCAACATCATTAGTCATCAGGGAAATGCAAATCAAAACAACCCTGAGACTCCACCTCACACCTGTCAGAATGGCTAAGATTAAAAACTCAAGAGACAACAAGTGCTGGCAAGGATGTGGAGAAAGAGGAACACTCCTCCACTGTTGGTGGGACTGCAAAATGGTAAAACCGCTCTGGAAATCAGTGTGGCGGTTCCTCAGAAAATTGGGCATGTCACTTCCAGAGGACACTGGCATACCACTCCTGGGCATATACCCAGAGGATTCCCCTGCATACAATAAAGACACATGCTCTACTATGTTTATAGAAGCCTTGTTTATAATAGCCAGAAATTGGAAGGAGCCCAATTATCCCTCAAAGGAGGAATGGATACAGAAAATGTGGTATATTTATACAATGGAATACTACTCAGCAATTAAAAATAATGAATTCATGCAATTTGTAGGTAAATGGTTAGACCTGGAAAATATCATCCTGAGTGAGCTAACCCAATCACAAAAGAATACACATGAAATGCAATCACTGATAAGTGGATATTAATGAGCCCAGAAGCCCTAAATACTCAAGGCAAAATTAGCAAGTCAAATGATTCCCAAGAAGAAGAAAGGAGAGGACCCTGGGCCTGTCAAGATTGGATCCAGTTTTGTAAAGAAACCGTGGGGGGAGGGGGAATGATTGGGGAATAGTTGGGGGGGGGAGAGGAACTATGGGACATAGGGAGGGGGGGAACTGGGAAAGGGGAAAGTCTTTGGAATGTAAACATAGAATATAGAAAATACAAATTAAAAAATTATGAATCATAAAAAAAGACTACAATTTTCCTGGGTTATGTATGTGACACTATGTCATTTTCCTTGTCACACCATGACTTTCACATGAAAAGTGTCTGTATCCTGAAGGAAAAATTGTAGCAACTACTAAAATATAATTTAAATTAAAATAAAAAAAGAAATGTTTCATTCTTCATTTTGCATCTTGTTTTCAGCTCCCCATTGCTTTTGCCTGTTGCTCAGTTTGGGGTATGTTTGCACAGCCTACCCACTTTCTGGGAGGGAACATAAAACCTTGTCTAAGGCAGCACTCCTGGCAGATCCCGGCTACAGGGTTTGTCATGCATTCGTCCTGACTTTCAGCAGGAGCCAAACAGGTGCTTTTTAATGTACTTCAAGCACAACATGCTGAAAGCATCGGGCTTGTTAAATGGGTGTTGCTTTTCTTTCTTTCTTTCTTTTTTTTCCCTGAGAATTAATCTGAGCCCCATTAAAGGTAGGAAAAGACGTCTAACTGTGTCTTGCAATCTTGTTTCCCGGAGGCATGTGCAGAGATAATGAACTGGCTCACATGCTTCCAGGACTGCTTGTTAGGTGCCAAACAGTTAGGATTTGCTTTTTCATGTACACACATTCTCATTCCATTGTCAGAAGAACACAGCAAGACAGGACTGTTATGCAGCCATTGGAATTTGGAAGTTACACAGTTTGCATAAAGTCATGTACAAGAGAAGGGTGTTCCTAGACAGAGGCTGAGTTTCATTTCAGATAAACAAACTAGTATGTTCAGTTTTTGTCGGCTTATGAAGAGAGTCCCATCAGATATTGAGAGCCTATTAGAGCTGAATGTTAGGAATTTGTATTTGGTAAAGATTTCTCTTTTAGAGAAGAAAAAAAGAAGAAAAAAGGAAGGTAGGAAAGAAGGAAGACGGAAGAGAGAAAGAAAGAGAAAGAAAGAAAGAAAGAAAGAAAGAAAGAAAGAAGATAGAAAGCAAGTAAGCAAGCAACAGATTTTAAATATTGTTTTTAGAACCCTGTTCCTAGTTAAAGACTCCTGAACTAAATATTCTACAGGATAATTTTAAGTTTCATCCTGTGAATATAGTGATAATTTTATTTTAAACCACAGTTTTTAGATGTGGTGAATATTAATGTAATAATAGCAGCCATAAGTCATTTGGAGAAAATCCTGAAAAAAAATCCATGACCAGTTGATATATCTGGAAAATTATTCTCTTTGTTTTGTATTCTGAGTCTCCTCCTGCCTGGATCTCAGCTTCTAAAAGCAAAGCATACAATACAGTGTGTGGTACCACAGCCCCAGGATGGCAGGAGGAATGTTGTATAACCCTTTTCAGGTTGATTATTTTATTTTTCTGCCCAGATCTAGTGTTTTTGTACAACACAGTACATGTGAGACCAGCTGGCACCACAAGTAAATTTTCTGAGAAAAAATAATTAGATTTTGGGAAATACATTTAAGTCCAAATATCTATGCTACCATTTAGATATAATATTAATGTTGTTAGTATTTTTGATTTAATAGCAATTGTAAGTATTATCATGCTTTTTTTTTAACCTCCAGTCAAGTTTTATGAAGTGACCTGGGAAATATAGAAGCATGGAAGGATTGCATTAAGAAGGCATTAATTCCCAGGATTAGAGGAGGGTTAAAAACAAAAATAAGTAGCAAAGAGCAAGATTATCAAAGAAGAAAGAGACAAAGGAATATATTTTTAAGCTTTATATATATATATATATACATATCTATATATATAGATATAGATATAGATATAGATATAGATATATCTTAGTCATGGGAGTGAAGTCAGTAACACAATATCTTTATGTTCATTGCCTTGTGTGTGAAGGTTCTATAGGCTAAGTAGGCATGACAAAGTGCAAGGAATAGACCCTGTAATATCTCTTCCAGTTTAGCCTTCTGTTAGATATTGTTTATCTCAATTTAGTTCTTTTTTTAATTAATAACCAAGGAGAAATTATACCAGCATAATGTACATAAAATATGGTCGTAGCACACTGAAAGTAAATGTATTATATTGTTATGTCAACTTTCCCAATTTGTATTTCAAGCATGTAACATTTTAAGTATGATTGATATTTTTAAAATAAACCTTTTAAGTTGTCTGTTAATGTGATATATTTTTCATGTTTTCTTTTTTCCCTAAAATATATTCTTCCAGATTGAATAAGGTCCTTCTTAAAGGAGAGGGAATATAGGCAGGGACATTGACAGATACAGAAACAAATGTTATGGCAGGTCAGGGAATACCAGCAACTGTGGTCCATTGAATTGACTTAGAGAGTAGTAAAGAGATTCTGTTTTAGGCCCATCAGGGGAACAAAAGTCCTACAAAGAGTGTTCTTGTAGTTGTTGTTATTGATGTTGTTGAATTGGAAGAGAGTAAATTTTGCTTCAAATAACACATCACAGTGTGGCTCTTTATATAGTGGCCCTAAAATCATACATATGCAAGCAAATATAAATGCACACATGCATAAATGCACACATGCATATACATGTACATATAAGCATACACACACATGCACACATATATATGGATACACAATATACACATATGCATGTACACACACATTTACAAACAACACAGGTATTCATGTATATATAAGAACAGATGCATATGCTATGTACACACATATATACATCCACATACACAAATAATTTGTTCTTTACTTTTTTCTTTCACTCCTTTTTAAATTTTTTATTTTTATTAGATATTTTCTTTATTTACATTTCAAATGTTACCCCCTTTCCTTGATTTCCCTTCAAAAACCCCTATCGAATACTCCCTCCCCTGCTCACTATCCCACCCACTCCTGCCACTTCCCTGTCCTGGCATTCCCCTACATTGGGGCATCTAGCCTTTACAGGACCTTCACAGTAATCTTATTTGTATCCAGCAAGGCAATCCTCTGCTACATATGTGTCTGGAGCCATGGCTCCCTCCATTTGTACTCTTTGGTTGTTGGTTTGGTCCCTGGGATCTCTTGGAGTACAGGTTGATTCATATTGTTCTTCCTCCTATGGGGCTGCAAAGTCCTTCAGCTTTGGGTCCTTTCTCCAGCTCCTTATTTGGAGATCCTGTGCTCAGTTCAATGAAAGGGTATGAGCAAACACTTCTGTTGTGTAGTGCAGAAAGAGGAGGATGCTAGCTTAATCTGGGTTTAAGGAACAAACTCTCCTAAAGAACAAACTTTTCACACCATAAGTTGTCTATGTAGCATGTAATGCTATTTTCCCCTACCTGTTTTTTACATTTTATTTATTTATTTATTTATTTATTTATTTATTTATTTATTTTAAACTCTAGATTTTATTCCCCTCCTGCTCCACCCTCTGAATGTTCCACACCACATACCTCCTCCCTGCCTTCCTGTATCAATGAGAATGTCCTCACCCCCCAGCCTCCACCCCACCAAACCTCTAAACTCCCTGGAGTCTCCAGTCTCTTGAGGGTTAGGTTCATCTTCTTTGACTAAACCCAGATTCAGCAGTCCTCTGCTGTATATGTGTGGGGGGGGGAGGTCATATTAGCTGATGTATGCTGCCTGGTTGTTGGCCCAGTGTCTGAGAGGTCTCAGGGATCCAGGTTAATTGAGATTTCTGGTTGTCCCACAAGGTCCCCCTCCTCCTCAGCTTCTCCCAGCTTTCCCCTAATTCAACCATAGGGGTCAGCAACTTCTGTATATTGATTGGGTGCAAATGTCTGCCTCTAACTCTTTCAACTGCATGCTGGGTCTTTCAGAGGACAGTCATGATAGGCCCCTTTTTATGAGCACTCCAAGCCTCAGTAATAGTGTCAGGCCTTGGGGCCTCCCCTTGAGCTGAATCCTACTATGGGCTTTTAGGTGGACATTCTTTTCCTCAACCTCATCTCCATTTCCATCCCTGCAGCTCTTTCAGACAGAAAAAAATTAAGGGCCAGGATGGCATGATCTTTTTGAGTTCTGTCCACTGTATCTTGGGTATTCCATATTTTTTTTTCCTTTTTGGCTAATATCCACTTATTAGTGAGTACATACCATGCATGGCCTTTTAAGTCTGAGTTACCTCAGTTTTACTATATTTAAACTTAGTTTAATTTGTCAAACTGTGCCACAGTTTTGTGAGCAAAGTATTGTGAAAAACATAGTCAAATAATGCAAATTTTGCTAGGGAAAATAGAAAAATCACAGTATTTTGAAGTAAAGAAAGACAAATGAATTATTTAGCTCACATGTGAGCCCTTTAGCCCAAAAGACAGAAGAATGTAATATTGGGGCACATTTGAAAAAATTAAAACCAGAAAAGAAAATTAGAGACTGGATAAATTAGGAGCGAGTTGAAGGTCAATTTTGCTGTACTAATTTAGAAATACAGTAGAAAAAAAGATTTTTCAATCTCTTAATGAGACACAATATGTGCACAGGGATCCAGTTAGCTATGGCCTGAGATTCTGTTTGAACACCTTCTTAATTAGTTCAATAAAAATGAAGTTCCAAGAATGGGATTAATTTAACAAACCAGTTGATAACAACTGATTAATTGATGTCAGTTATCACTTATAAAGCAGTTTGAATGTGGAACATGCTGTGAGTATTAACTAGTGTTATTAAGATTATAATGATGAGGTGGATGAAAAAAAATCTAGCATGGATAACATTTAAAAGAGAGTTTATAATATGGTCAACGTGAAAGATGACTTGGCATTCAGGAAGCATGTGAAACTATTTGAATGTTCCTTTATGGTTTTCATACACACACACATACACACACACACACACACACACACACACACACACACAGATGGACATATACATATTCATTAAAGGTGTCTTTTAATTCTGCTTTTGCTCCATGTTAGTTCTGTGTTTAGCATATGTGGCATAAAATGTGAACTTTTGTATAAACGTTGAAATTGTGAATCATTGAATATATTGTCTTGTTTTGGAAGGTTACCTGTGGAATGTTTCTGATGGAATGTCAAGAGAGGCTCAGATCATTAGTCCTGCTCTAATGAATGGATTTTCCCTTTGATGGGTAAAAAGTAAGATAGTAGTACTGGGGTATGGGATAGGTGGGAGGTGGGGTCTCATTAAAGAAGTAGGGTAACTGGGCACATACATTTGGGGCTTCACATTGCCCTTGATATTTCTTCTGTTTATCTTTCCTTCCTTTCTTCCTTTCCTTGTCTCTCCTGTCTTTCATGATGTTTCACAGTCACAAGGACTAATCTTTCCTAAACTGTAAGCAAAATCAGTTTTCTTCTTTATGCTGCACATATATATATATATATATATATATATATATATGTATATGATTAGAAATATATCTGGCAGAGCTTCA
This sequence comes from Apodemus agrarius, assembly GCA_964023405.1. Lineage (NCBI taxonomy): Eukaryota > Metazoa > Chordata > Mammalia > Rodentia > Muridae > Apodemus > Apodemus agrarius. Next base: position 43,853,730 of record OZ030023.1, read on the forward strand.
ATCTGTTTTTTTGTTTCAATCTGTGTATTTGCCACTTTTTCATTACTCACATATTTAGACTCATTTAATGAGGAGCCAAATAGTTGATATCAGTTTAGCCATATATAAAAATAGAATATATACTGAAAATGGCCTGAACTGAAGTTAATTTTGAAAGTAAAGCTGAAGAAACTCTCTTGGGTTAGATAAGAGATTTAAGAGGCAAAAAGAAAATGCCAGTTTAAAAACCAGCTGGGAATTGATAGCACACACTTTATCTTACCATTCCTGAATTAGAGCCCTCTTAGAAGCAAAGGGGAAGGAGATGGGATGGAGGGTTTGTAGAGGGGAAACTGAGAAGTGCAAAATTTGAAATGTAAATAAATAAAATAACCAATTAATAAAAATAACCATCTTCTTTGCTGTTAATTCAAGGGTAAACAGATTAACAGAATGCATTAACATGACAGAAATAATTCAAATGTAAGTTATATAAGAGCATTTACTGAAAGACAGGTATACAGTAAATGTACATACTTTCCTAACACTTATCAATAAAACAAGGAGAAGCCATGATGATTCACAAAGGTGGAGTCTGGAGAGTGAGGTCAGCCCTTGTGAACCAGTGCCCTGTGGTCACTGCCTATATTTCTGCTTAAATTTGAGAAAATCATTTGCTGATATGATTTCTTTCCTTCCTTCTAATCTAGTTTTTCTGAAATTCCATTCTAATGCTTTAGAAATATAGCAAAAAGAAAGAAAGAAATAGTAACTATCACTCATTCAACAACTAAAGTTAATTATTAATGATAAGTGTAAATTTAAAAACTGATCATTGAAAATCAGGAAATGATACCTTTCTCAACACAGGAAGTATATTAATGATTGCTCAATAACTAAAAGAATGAAAACAAAGCAAATAATTTATAAAAAAACTTAGTAATTGATTCTTTTCTCTTGACTATTATAAATGTATTATCTGAATTAATTGAAAATATTAACCAAATATTGAATAATCAAGATTGTTCATCTTAAGAAGTCAAGTAGGATTTTTTTTGGGGGGGTAATATTTTCTTTCACAATAAATAATATAATTTTAAATTAATTATATATGATTATTGAAACTTTGATATGGTCATTTCTTATTCACATGTCTTATTTTTTGATAATTTAAATTTTATTTATTTATTTATTTATTTATTTATTTTTATTTTCTATATTCTTTGTTTACATTCCAAAGGCTTTCCCCTTTCCCAGTTCCCCCTCACCATATGTCCCATAAGTCCTCTTCCCTCTGCCCATTCCCCAATCAACCCCCCCAATTTTCTCTGTTCTGATATTCTCCTACAAAACTGGATGCAGTCTTATAAGGACCAGGCTGCTCTCCTTCCTTCTTGGGAATCTTTTGATTTGCTGATTGCACCTTGAATATTCAGAGCTTCTGGGCTCATTAATATCCACATATCAGTGATTACATTTCATGTGTATTCTTTTGTGATTGGGTTGGCTCACTTAGGATGATATTTTCCAGGTCAAACCATTTGCCTACAAATTGCATGAATTCATTATTTTTAACTGCTGAGTAGTATTCCATTGTATAAATATACCACATTTTCTGTATCCATTCCTCCTTTGAGGGATATCTGGGCTCCTTCCAACTTCTGGCTATTATAAATAAGGCTGCTATGAACATAGTGGAGCATGTATCCTTATTGCATGCTGGGGAATCCTCTGAATATATGCCCAGGAGTGGTATGCCAGGGTCCTCTGGAAGTGTCATGCCAATTTTCTGAGGAACGGCCAGACGGATTTCCAGAGTGGTTGTACCATCTTGCAATCCCACCAACAGTGGAGGAGTGTTTCTCTTCCTCCACATCCTCTCCAGCACCCGTTATCTCTTGAGTTTTTAATCTTAGCCATTCTGACTGGTGTGAGGTGGAATCTCAGGGTTGTTTTGATTTGCATTTCCCTGATGACTAATGATTTTGAAGATCTCTTAAGGTGCTTCTCAGGTGAAAATTCTTTGTTTTTTGGATATTGATGAAAATAAAAATAAATAAATAAAATAAATAAAACAGAAATTTAAATTATCAAAAATAAGACATGTAAATAAGAAATGACCATATCAAAGTTTCAATAATCATATATAATTTCTTCAGGTGAAAATTCTTTCTTTAAATTAGAAAGTTAAGTTTCTGAATCTTATTTTAATAAACAAGGTAAAATATTTGAATACATGATAAAATTTAAGTACCAAAGAGTTTCTAGATTATGTAACTTGAAATAAGTTTTAAAATTTAGAATTATTTATTTAAATATATTAGTGCTTAATATTACCTCTAAAACAGACAATTATAACATACGTAAATCATTTCTAAGTTTGACCTGAATTGTCAAATTTCAAGAATTACTAACACATTAGGAGGTTTGACAACTATGAAAATATTTACATAATTCTGATTGTACATATTTTTCCATTCATTCTAAACATGCACGTATGTGTATTAGCAAAAACTTAATTCAGACATTCATTAAATGTATTATCTTTCCAATGTAGTATTTACTTAAACTTAATATTTAAAAATATTTAATAGGCCTTTATAAAATATATACTTTTATGAAACATCTTTTCTTTTGCTTATTTAACTAAAATATAATTATATAATTTCTGCCCTTTCTTCCCCTCAACCCTTAAACCTTTAAATTTATTCGTTTTTTCTTAACTTGTTATTGATATGTGTGTGTATGTGTGTGATATATGTGTGTGTGCATATATAAGACTTATACATATATGCTAATAAATAAATATCTACTGCAGTGTATCCTTAGTGTTGCTTATATGTATATGTATATTTAGAGTCAAGCTCTTGCTATTATCTAAACATTAGGAGCCTCATCCCTTAGACAGTCTAATTCTCTATCATTCAGCATTAATTGACTAGTATTGTCATTGTTCTGGTATCCTTATACACTACATAACTTTCATGAACCCTATCTATCTGATTGATTGTCAATTGTTTAGAATATTTTCCACAACTATTTTCTTTAAATCTTATCCTATCATTGTTATAATTATCTTTAGGGTGACATTTGTCCATATAAGGCATTTATAAATTCCATTCTAACAGTTTACCTCATACTACATACTTAAACCCATAGAAAATCCAATAGATGATAGTGTATCTTCAAATATAGGCAGAGAATCAAATCACTAATTCAATTGTTACCAACTTAATCTGTCTCTTACAATGTCAGTTGACCTCCTTGTGACTGAATGAGTCTATTTTTCATTGAAGCAGTACAATAAAACATATGAAGTCTAATTCAATTTTCATCAATGAAAACTGCCAAGTATATTCCTACCTTGCTCAAAATGAAAACCAGAGTCACAACGTATTTGCATCAGTATTCTCCTTGAGATTGTATTTGTTTACATAGTGAAACTACTTCTAAACTTTAGTAAGAATAAACATTGTAGGTGTGCAATTAACAATTATTAAAGATGATAGCTTGCTAGTTTTTATTTTCTTTCATAACAATGCATTGATATGAATGATGAAATATAGACAATTGTCTGATATTCTAATCTATCTCCATATTCAAAAATTATAACTACTAATAGTTTATTTGCAGAGAAGTAAATTTGACACATGTAAATATCTCAGATCTCTTTTGTATATCTGTGTTTTAATTTATTATTAATAACAGTAAGATGGGGATAAAACGTTTCAGAATAATTTATAAAATCAATGTATTTATACTACTAGCCTATGAAATTTTACTTTAAGTTTATTGACTTCATACTGTGGACTCTTCCGTACTGACCAACAATTTTTTTTCTAGAAATTATAGAGTATAGCTAATTAAAGGGTAATCTACCTATATCATTGTAACAGAGGTGATATACAAAAAATGGGAAGAAAATAACAATAATTCATAAATATATAAAGAATATAATGAAGCAAAACCACAAATTTCTCACAGAAAAATACATTTTATCTTTCAGAGCAAACAGGGAAGGAAAAATGTAAGAGCAAAAGCAATATAGAAAAACACAAAAGAGAGCTACCTAAGACCCTGGAAATTCTCTTAGGAGAAGCTATTATATGCATAGATTTTCTTTCCAAGTCCTCTGCCCTCCTCCCTACTCTGATGGCCCACTATATAATCCATATATAATAAATGGGGCAGCACTGAGCAACTCTTTATGCTGTAAGCATGTAGACTACCACAGGATTTGATCCACCAATTACCAAATATTTCTCCATCATAAAACATATATCACTGGAATCAAGAGCCTGTTTGTAAAATCTCACCTCCAAGGTTTGAAACAAATGAAATAAGATGATTATTACAGAATTCAAAGCTTTCAATAATTGAAATTTAAAATTTTTTGTTTGCCTCATGAGATATATAGTATTATAAGATTCAACTCTTTTACTATTTTATTTTAAAGTGATTTGCCAGCTTTTAAAGTCTTGACATGAGTCATAAATGTATAGAGGAAAGTTTTGCGTTGAATTTAAATTTATTACATATGATCCTTTTTCTGGGTGTTTTTCATGAGAACCCTAAAAGTTCTTATATATGATATCATTTTATGTGTTTTTTATCCTGCATGTCTGTGAGAAATGTAAGCTTTAGACTTTACGTGGGTAGATAAGTGTTAATTGCTGAAAGCAGAGAAGACAAAAGAAGTAACTGGTACCCATTAAAAAAAAAAGGTTTAAATTGTACCATTAGCAAAAGTAATTGGAGATTACTGACAAAATTGAACATTATGTCCCAGGTATTTTTACTGTTTAAAAAACCTATACAGGCATAGGTATATCACATATTGTACATGGGTAATATCTCCAAGTTACTTATTTGTATCATTTAAAATAAGTTTTTATCTCATTACAAATATCAGGAGAAGCATTAAAACATCAGTAGTTACCACCATGAATTTTAGAGTGTGGTCAGACATGGCCTTCCATTAACTGAGTAAGAAGCAGAAGATAATGAGCATCCCTGGAGACCCACACTGCCATCTCCCACGATGGTAACTTCTTCTTCAAAGGCTGGCTTATATCCAACACTGCCATTGAAGCATGTGTATTTCATCATTTTAGGTATAGAATATTTTCTTTTTATTGGTTATTTTACTTATTTACATTTCAAATGTTATCTTCTTTCTGGGTTCCCCACCCCCATAAAACCTCATTCTATCCCCCTCCTTCCTGATTCTATGAGGCTACTCACCCACACCCTCCCACCCACCCACTGCCATCCCCCACTCTAGCATTCCCCTATGCTGGGCTATCAATCCCTCACATGACCAAGGGCCTCTCCTCACATTGATGCCAGATAAGGCATTCTTCTGCTATATATGCAGCTAGAACCATTTGTCCCTCCTTGTGTATTCTTTGGTTAGTGGTTTAGCCCTTGGGAGCTCTGGGGGATTGGGTTGGTTGATATTGATATTCTTCCTATGGGGTTGCAAACCCCTTCAGCTCCTTCAGCTCCTTAAGCCCTTCACATAACTTCCCCATTGGCATCCTGTGCTCAGTCAGATGGTTGGCTATGGCCATCCACTTCTATATTGGTCAGGCTCTGGCATGGCCTTTCAGGGGACAGTTATATCAGGCTCCTGTCAGCAAGCACTTTTTAGCATCAGCAATAGTGTCTGGAATTAGTGTCTGCTTAGGGAATGGACTCCCCAGGTGGGGCAGTCTCTGGATTGCCTTTCCCTCAGTCTCTGCTCTAACTCTTTGTCCCTGTATCTCCTTATCACAGGATTCTGTGATTAATATCTACCTATATGCTAATATAGGTAAACATAGGCTAAAATAAGATTCAGGTAATATTAATTGCTAATTAATATTAGCAATTCTGGGTTAATATTTTTGAAATGCGTGGGTGTCTTCATCCTTTAACCAGGGGGGTGCTGTGCCTAAACTTTGGATATGTTTTCTATAGTTTTTCTCTCAAATTTGTTGGATATTTCAGATTTATCATATAAGATATATATATATATATATATATATATATATATATACTACAATTTGGTTTTCTACTTGACTATCAAATAGATGGCATGTTTAGAAACACTAAGTGAGTATAAGTAGAGGTGTTAGGAATATGCTTTCTTTAATATGTATTTTTGCTAATAAGGTATATATATAATTATTTTAATAGATATTGAAAAATACTGAGTTGAGTAAAAATTGTTCATAGATATTTCAGTCAGTCCACAATTGTACTATGTATTGGCATGTGTCCCTTAAGTTTAAAACTTAGCTGTACTTGCAGTTAATATAATTATGTTAGTTGGAATTTGTCCTCTATTGATTAAGTTAAAGTTATTCTATATTTTTGTCATTTTTAAAATTAACTCATTCTGCAAAATGTCCATTCGATTGTGGTATGCATTTTGGAGTCCAGCTGTGGCTATTCCTCCCTCTCAGGGTGTTCAGAAGGCACTGAGCACTGAACTGGAAGAGTCCAAAATTAGAGTCCGAAATGGATGGGGTCTGAAGGATCCTGGTCCATCTGGGAGTGAGTGCCATTACTGTGGGAAATTGACATGTTCTCCTAGAACCTTATTGTTATAGTTCTTTTAGATGAAGGTGTTCTCTGATGATCTTCAGTGTATCAGCTCTCTTAGACTATCTTTGCGTGCGCACATATGTTTATTTGGGATGGGCTTGTATACAAGCACATTATTTGGGTTGAAGCAGGGAAACATATGCAAACATTGGAGAGTGGGAAGGGGCTTGGAGGGTAAATGCAAATCATTGTCTAGAGTTTAAAGTGCTGAGAATGCTGCATTTGTATTGTTAAGCATGCCAGGAGTCCCAGGTACTTCCTGGATGGGTTATTTTTGGAGAAAAGGAAGACATTGAACGTGTAGGTCTGACTGGAACTATTCGGCCATTCCCCAGGTAGAGAGAATGAGAAGTTGGCCTCTCTAGATAAAGTCAGAGAAGAAGAAGACTTTCTGATAAAGGAGTTCTCCATTTTCTCATAAAAGGAGTACTCCATTTTGTACTGAGTTCAGAGTACCTATGCAGGCAAGATAGACTGCGACCTTAATTATCAGGGTTTCTTCACATTCAGTCATTTTTCTTTCATATATATATGTGTGTATACATATATATATGTATACACACACACACACACACACACACACACACACACACACACATATATATATATATGGGTTTAATATACTGCTTCCTAAAACCTAAATGCAACAAAGCCTATATTTTCAGTCATTTTTCTGTGTGTTTAAATGAATAAAATCTGAATTTAAATTTTATATGTTTGATTTTTATATGATTCATTATTTTTTAATTTTCTTTTCTTATGTGATAAATGTTGTTCTTCCAACAGGTATATGAATCCATCTTTGATATTTAAATAAAATCTTGGTATAGACTCAGAAAATGTTGTTATTTAGTTACATTAACTGTTACATAAAATATTTAAGGAAAACTTCATGCATTTGATTCTATAATGCCATTTGACCTACATGTCATCTAAGTTCAATTGGAAAGAAACATAAAAATTTTAGCCATAAAATCAAGTATAAGGAATTATTCAATTAAAGTAGGTAGAACAATAGTGAATACATAGATATTTTGTTAGAGTGTGGAATAAAGTATGAAGAAGAAGTGCTAACCCTAGAGTTCACTTGATAAGTCTAGGAAATGCTACATGTCATCAGCTAGAGCAGAGATGCAGACCTGGCTGAAGCTACTTAAAGCTACAAAATTGGTTACAGATCCTGACAGAAAGACCTGGAACCTATGCTTCAAACCTTGGAAAAGCTCTTCATAGAGATGTTTACTGATGATGTGTAAACTTTCCTGATGTTTGCTTCAGGCCAAACTGTCCATGGGGTGATGGGGAGAGTCTTTCATAGACAGTTTCTACTGGCTCTTATGTGCTGCAGGGTCATGCCTCAGTGAGTTGAGATCTGGAGAAGCACAGACGTTTCAAGTTTCTATAGAGAAAGCTAACATATAGGAAATCATGCCATTTCTTCTACAAAGTCTCTCCGGCATTTCTCCTTCAGACTTTAAAATACTTAATTATTCATAGTTCATTTTTACAGAGCAAGCAAACAGTCCTTGCTTTGAGCTGGAGTAATTAATTAATAAAATGGAGATGGAAAGAAATAGAAGGAATGAGTGAGTTAAATGGATAGAATGACAGAAGATAGATAATTAGATAATGTTTGGGATAGATAGAAGATAGGTAGATAGGTAGATAGATAGATGATGGATAATTAGATAATGTGGGACTTTCTTGTGTTACCTCTAGTACAAATTATATGGATTTGTTACATTCATTCTTGTGACTCAGTTTGGAATGTAATTGTTGTCTTGTGATGTGGGCCTTCGAAAATGAGAGCTATATTTTACTAATCACAAAAATTACCTGTTAGCCAAATATCCCCCTTAAAAAATGGAGTGCAGACCGAAACAAAGATCTTCACCTGAGGAATATCAAATGACTGAGAAGCACCTAAAGAAATGTTCAACATCCTTAGGCATCAGGGAAATGTAAATCAAAACAACTCTGAGATTTCACATCACACCTATCAGAATCGCTAAGATCAAAAACTCAGGAGAAAACAGGTACTGGAGAGGATGTGGAAAAAAAGGAACACTCCTCCACTGCTGGTGGGGTTGCAAGCTGGTACTACCACTCTGGAAGTCAGTCTGGTGGTTCCTTAGAAAAGTGGGAATGATACTTGCGGAGAACCCAGGTATACCACTCCTGGGCATATACCCAGAGGATTCCCCAGCATGTAATAAGAATAAATGTTCCTTTATGTTCGTAGCAGCCCTATTTAGAGTAGCCAGAAGCTGGAAAGAACCCAGATGTCCCTCAACAGAAGACTGGATACAGAAAATGTGGTATATTTACACAATGGAATAATACTCCATTAGTATTGTTGTTTTAGCTATTAAAAACAACGAATTCATAAATTCTTAGAAAAATGGATGGAACTGGAGAATATCATCCTAAATGAGGTAACCCAGTCTCAAAAAAACACTCATGGTATGCACTCACTGATAAATGGATGTTAGCCTAGAAGCTTGGAATACCCAAGAGACAATTCACATAGCAAATGATGCCCAAGAAGAAGGAAGGAGTGGCCCCTGGAAAGGCTTAATGCAGCAGTGTAGGGAAATACCAGGAGAGGGAAGTGGGAAGGGGTAGATTGGGGAACAGCGGGAGAGAAGAGGGCCTATGACACTTTTGTGGAGGGGGGATCTAGGAAAGGGAAAATCATTTGAAATGTAAATAAAGAATATATCAAATAAAAATGCAAATAATTAAATAAAATTAAAATACAGGATTAAAATAAAAAAATTACCTGTTTATAAGAGTCCTGAATACCAAGTCATTGCAGTCCACCTACACTAAATTAAGAGGTGCCGTGTGTCCTGATGACGATGACATACAATATTGTCATTAAGTGCGAATAGCATATTAGAATTTACAAGGCCTTTCAAAACCATCAACTTACAATGTGTCTGTCTTAAAGACTAGATGCTTATTTCATGAATAATGACAGCAGCAATAAAAATAGGTAAAATTTGAAATACTATGTGAAGACTGCATTGTCCTTTCCTGAAATAGGTAAATCTATCAATAGACGTATCTGACTTACTCTTTACACCCATGTTTCAGATTGAGATTTCATTTGCTTTTATGAAGTATATGTTTCCTTATTCTTTTATGTTTTCTTACTCATGTTTCTTCTTTTCTTGTCTTGATAGTTTACTTTCTAAACTTTTCTTTGCAGTATCAAAATTATTAGTATTCCTCAATACAACAACTTTTTTTCACTGGATTATTGCTTTAGGAGAATAACTATTCTCTTTAGAAATACTATTTCTGGGACATCATATCTGAAATACATATGTCTGTATTTTCAACTTTAATATGAATCTCTACTAATACATTCCTAATGAGTTACAAAGCGGTGTGTGTGTGTGTGTGTGTGTGTGTGTGTGTGTGTGTGTGTCTTTGAAGCTCTTAGGTGACACAGCCAAATTCTTCTGCTAAATATGTTTTATTGGAAATAAAAGTTTCTAATGAACACACAGCCAAATGCTTAGCTTTCTGAATTCATATTTTCTTTTCCAATTATGATTACATTTATGCAAGTTCCTAGTCTATAGCCAGTAATATTTGCAAGTTGTTGTTATGATTTCCAGTACTACTCAAACAACAAGGTGTATGAAAAAATCTTAAAATCTTTAAAATAAATTCTAGTTTTTATAAATGACCACAAAAGTAGTTCTGGGAGATGAAATTCTATAGTTATTTATTAGTGAATCTAGAAAACTATTAAAATATCATAGCATACAGGATTTAATTAACAAACCACAAGGTCATTATATATGATCATATTGTATGGGGTGTCTTCCCAAGGAATCATAAACAGCAAAATTCTCTGAAGTGGAAGTGTTTAAGAACTAAATATTTGGCCAGGCGTTGGTGGTGTATGCCTTTATTCCCAGCACTTGGGAGGCAGAGGCAGGCAGATTTCTTAGTTCAAGGCCAGCCTGGTCTACAAAGTGAGTTCCAGGATAGCCAGGGCTACACAGAGAAACCCAATCTCAGGAAAAAAAAAAAGAACTAAATATTCCTTCACTGGGAAAGCCACTCAAATGACAGTCAAATACAGGATCAAGATAATAAGATAAAAGTTAATTGTAACAATGTCTCAGATTTGTAAAGAAAGATTAAGTATGATCAATTATGATACAGATTTTGTCAGAGATATTCTCAGTAAAGGGGAAAAGAAAGAGCTCACAGGAGGGATGGTAAATACAATATTGGGCCCACCCTTAATAAATAATGAGCCTGACAAGATTTCTCAGTGGTTCAAGGTGAAACCTGTGATTTGAATTTGTTTTCTCAAACTATATAAAGGTAGACGGAGACTCCTGACTCCATAAAATTTCCCTTTCAACTCTGCACGTTTGTGGCATGGCATGCAGAAATAGTTCATGTACACACACACACACACACACACACACATGTGGAATGATACAATTTAAGAAAAAAATCAATATATAAGTCACATAAATATTAAATGAGAAGTAGTAGTTTTTAAAAGAATCTCTAAAAGACGTATACATGTTTTTAGGCTCTATACAATTCTTTGCCTAATGCCTGAAAGATTTGTTGGATTCCACAGAGAAAAACATTGAATAAATATGTATCTACAAGAAGTGGAAATCCCAAGAGCATAAAGGGGCTCTGAGGGTCAAGAAAACTCAAAAATTCTGTGAATGTGCAGAATCTTTTATTTACTTTTTGTGAGCTGCCTGCAGAACATAGCTAAGAATTATTTATCTTTCTTTCTCAGAAGTGCAAAATGAAAGAAGCATATGTAACCTCACTGCACTCTAAAAGCCTTTCAATAATAGAATTCTATGAAGCATTTGGAGTACTCTGTTCAACGCTAAAGTTGTTGGAAATGCTAAGCAGCCATTTAGAAAGTAAATAACTGGTCCAACACATCCATTCATTCATTTTTGGATGGATATTAAAATAATATTAAACCATACTTTAAAGAAAATATGTGTTATAGCTAAGAGAATGACTAGGTTTCTTTTATTTTGGCAATGAAAAAAAAGCATTTTCACATTCTAAAATGTGGCACCTACATGAAATTATTGATTATAATACATTTAAGTTTAATATTATTGGAGCTCATATTATTTATGCACCAAGTCGTATTGCATTGTAAAGGGATAAAAGGAAGATTAGGTAAGAGGTTGCTGTTTTAGGCTGTGCACAGGCATTCCAGTCTTCCAACTTCTCCTGTCTGTAATAAAGGGAAGGTGAGGTGGTGACTGTACTGATCTCAATAAGCTTTCATGCATGTTAATTAAGAGTCACTATTATGCTGCAGTCAGAACAATGTCTGTCATACTCAACAAGTAATCATTTCTACTATAGATATATGTATCATACCATGTAGATATTGTAGAAGAAAACAGCCTATGGGCCAGACTTCATCATACCATGTTGTACCACGATGAAGATTATTTGTGCTTTTGAATGCTTAGAAATCATCTTAGGATTGTGCTTGGGAGAATTCCTCTTAAAGGCTGTGAAGTAGTAATATTGGAGGAAATATGATCAGCAAAACAGTCAATCAGATGGTTTTCATAAAAATGCCAAAGCAATGTGTGAACATTCAAGAATACCAACATATATGTTTATATAAATAAATATGAGTATGTATCTATATGCATATATATACTGTAAATGTGTTCATATATGTACTTGTATATTATTTGTTCTTTGTTCACTTAAATTTTACCTTTAAATTCATTCTTTCCATCCTTCCCTCCATCCTGATACTTTTCTTCTTTCCCTCCTCCTCCTCTTTCTTCTCTTTCTTCTTTCTCTTTCTCTTCTAACAATATCTTATGATTTTCCTCAGGGTAGCATCAAAGTCACGATCCATCTTTCTATTTCATTGTGAAGAGCACAGAGCTTAGAGTAACATGCTACTGTCCCTAGAAACCCATATCTTTCATAACATACAGGAAACCTCTGAGTACAGTGTTATCATTCAAGAATATACAACTAAATACAGACAGAGGCCTCATGGTTGATTCATAATAGATTTCCTACAAATAATATTAATTTGATGGTTCTGTTATATATAGTGATATTTAAAAAGTGAACAAATTAAGAAATATTGAGAAAAATCCCTTATTTTCTTTTCAGGTAATGATGAGGTGTAGTTTTCTCCCTAAACCTACAGCATGCATTTCTTGAAAGCAAGGTTTGTCTTGGCGAGGTCATAGTATTAAAATTTCCATTTATATAGTATAAAACTGGACTATGAGTATCAATATGGCATGGTTCTGTGAATTTTTCCATTTCTGAATTTGTCCATTAGGCTTTTGTGACTATCATCTTTGTCTCAAAACCTGGAGAAAAATCATACACAACATAGTGTTAGCTCGAGCGGGAAGCATACAGGCTGCCCTGCTGGTCAGTGTTGCCTTAGTCTGTGAGACAGCCCATCATCGTTTTCGTGATGAACTGTTTTCAGAGAATATGTGCTGGGTTTTATTTGGAGAAAGATGGAACATTTTAATTCTCATTTCACAACGAACTTGTGATTCTAGTCTCTGATGTATTTAGAACAACACCAAAGGCTGAAAGTTGCTGAGATCAAGAAACTAAAGTTGATGTTCAATGAGCTTAAATCAGTTTTCATGGTGTCTGAGCATACTGCTCTTAAGTTTCTAGAGCAAACTCTTTTGAAACTCTTCCTGCTCTGTCCATATTTCATCAGAGTGGTTATATATATAAAAAATTGAGAAGTGTAGCACATTTTGTCCGTGTATTGTTATACATGATGAAGAACCCTGAGTTAAAGCTAGCCAAGTTTTATGGATAGCAAAATCCTTACAGCTGTCCATTTTCTATTGTTGCTTTTATGTCTTCTCATGTGAATTTCCTACCTTTTCAAAAGAAAGGAAGCTCTGCTATCAATTTATTTTTTTCTTTGTTTCTGGAATCTAAAACTCTGGGCCTCCCTTAAAAGTACTCTGCCCAAACATGATTCCTAGCCTTAGAAAACAAAAGAAACCCTTAAGTTAGATGACTTCAGTAAAAGATTCTCCCTTCTGCAGTACCACCATTAATATCTGTGGGTCCTGGGAGCACCGAGACAACATGTCAAACACAATCCTTCACTCGAGCAGAAAATGTCAAACTTGTAATAAGTAAACAAAAGTGTATACCCACAGATACCTGTTGGACTAAAAAACTCTTTCCCATAATTTGGTTTACCGAAAAGTAAAAGTAGTGCAGCTCTCTTATGTCTGCAAAACATTTCTCTATGATAGTGCACAGGAGAATTATTTATGTTTGAAAAGCCCCTGACTTAAGTGACAAACATAAGACCTATACTAATGATCAACTTTGAATAAGTGAATAAAGTCAGTTAAACTTATGTATATTTACTTAAATGTGATTTAATTTTATTAATTTAGGTACATTAATTTATTGATAGTTTGTATATAATGATGCATAATATGAATATAAAATAATGATATAGTAAAAATAATTACTTATTATTCACTAATTTTAATACTTTAAAAACATATAGTATATTTTATTTCAGAATACACGTTCCTTTAAAAAGAATGTGGATTTCTGTAATTTTGGAACATAGAATTTAATGGGCATTTGGAAAGGTTCTCTTTCCCATTTCTCTGCAGGCACTAAAACATGTGGAGAAAAACAATTACCATAGAACACCAGGTAGCACAGTACTAGGATCCCCAATAAAAGGAATAGGAAGTGATTTGGCCTGTGAAACCTTGCCTTATGCCCAGGGGACCATTTACTAAAGTGGAAAGTGAGAATTTAATAGAGTTCTATCAGTTTCCCTGAGTTGAGAAGCAAAAACTGATGTTCACATGGGAACATCCGTTTCTACCCCTATGATTGGGGTAGAAAATATAATAGCAGAGTCTGTAAGGAAAAATAAGCTAGAAAATCAAATGTGCATCAATCCTTCAGCTAAACTACCATCAGTATACTCTCTGGATAATACACCATAAATGTTAGCAAGTGGGGCTTGGAGACATGATAGTTCCAGGAGACACTGAACTATAGTGATTATAAGGTCAGAGAAAAATAAAAGAAAGCTAAATAAAAACAATAAAATAGCCACACTGTAAGAAGAGTGTCTCTCTAGGCCTAGAGGCAAACGCAGAACTTCGGGAATTGATACCACTGATGGAGACAAAGGACTGTAGGAGCCAGAGGTCTCAAGGATATCACAAAAACAATCTACAAAATCAGTTACCATGATCCCCATAGGGGCTCACGAAAACTGAACCACCCACCTAGAAGCATTCATAGGACTGTCCTAAGCCCTCTACACATATGTTACAGATGTGTAGCTTGATCTTCATGTGAGGCACCTAAGAGCTGGTGCAGCAGCTATTTCTGAATCTGTTGCTTAACTTTGTGATGACCTTATTCCCTAAATAGACTGCCTCCACTAGACTTAGTAGAAGATACTCTTATTCTTACAACTTGATATGCCAGGGCTGATTGATATCTATGGGAAGTCTTCCCTTTCTTAGAGAGAAAGAGAGGAGGAGTGGATGGCAGGAAAGGGAGGTGGGGAAAGGGAACTGGGATGAGAGGAGGGAGAGGAAACTGCTGTTAAGATGTAACATAAACACACAAACAAAAACAAACAAGTAAACAAAATAATTAATTAAAAAATAATAATCTGTGTGTATTTTTATGTGTGTTTGTGTTTGTGCCTATTTCCATCTCCCTGTACATGTCTCTCTGTATACATGATTATATGGTGCTTTATAATTTGTTTGCAACCAATGGACTATGATATAGCAAAGCTGTATAAATTATATATAATTTATATTTATGTAATAAGAAACAATAACAAATATGAATTATATATTATAGATATGCTTTGTTAAATAATATATAAATTATATATATATAATTTACTTATTCTGTTGTTTTCATGAACTGTATACTGAAATCAATGACAATAATATAGATTTGCACAATATATTTTATGATAAACCTTTAAAAATATTTTATACCTATGTTTGGATGAAAATATCTCAAAAACAGATGTAGAACACTCCACTTAAATTCAAGGAAAAGGAAAAACAGTAACAAAGTAATACCGGATTTTAAATAATCAAAGTAAAATAAATCAGCTCAAATTGGATTCCAGTTTTTGGCAAGGAAAGAATTTTTGGAGGGCAAAGTTTATATTGTAAGTAAGTCTCAAAGAATAAATAAACATAAATATATTAGCAACAACGGACAAATTCAACAATGAGGTATTACCTCAACTATAAATTATTTAAATCATTAAAACTTAGAAAACATTGCAAAGAATAGCCTTAAAAGTTCCAATTATTTCTTTATTTTTTAAAATACAATATTTATTATAGTCAAAGATATTGTCTGTCAGGAGGAAAAGAAAAGAGGGTAAAATGAAGGGAGAATAGGAAGATAGAAAATAATTAAGAAAATATGTAAGCATAGAGATACTTTCCAAAAATTAATAATAATCATCTTAGCCAAATAATTATTAGATGTATACACTTTATTACAAAAGTATAATGCTAACATAAAATAGATTTCAGAACATTCTTGCCCATATTTGAAACTGATACATCTTCCTTTACACAGGTTTTCTGAATGAGAGGAACACACATCATAGAAATTAGTCAAGTTCTTTTTAAAATTACTAATTTTAAAAGGACTGAATAAAGTACTTCCTTACACTTTTATCTTATTTCCCAAGTATACAGACACTTTTTAATCTACACTTGATCTTAGCCAAAGGCCAAGAAGAGATCACGTGTTTTAATCTAACAATTATTTTGAAAATTATTGAACATCCCATTGGAAAGTATATTTTAATACTTTCAGCATATATTAACTTATACATTTCCATATGACCTTTATTATATATAGATCATTTTGTTCCGGTACCTACAATGTCTCCTTCTACTTTCATGCACGTTCTCTATTTTTTTTACTGGTTTTATTTCATTCTTTTCATTATATTATTACATACATATAAACACAAATGCGATATGCTGAGGATATTCAGTGTTGTTAGGATGTATCTTTTTAGGATTGACTACTTTATTGGTTTACTAATTAGGTAGGTCATCCCTTAAGAAAATTGATATTTCCTGTTTCAGTAGTCATTCATTTTCTATAGTCCATCATCTGGGGATTGTGCCTGGTGAGTTTTCCTCCTTGCATTCTAGCATGATAAGTGGTATTGCCATGGTTCCTCTCTTCTTTTGCTACCTTCTTGTTGAGATGCTGTCCTCTAGCCCTTTTGGGCGTTTCATCTAATGTCTGATGGGGGGAGGGCAATCCCTGAGAGTATCTCTCATCTCCCAGCCGTCTGGTGTATTCTGGAGGGTCCCCCCCAACCTCCTACCTCCCAAGGTTGCCCGTTCCTATTCTTTCTACTGGCCCTCAGGGCTTCAGTCCTTTTCCCTAACCCAATACCAGATCAGGTTCCCATCTCATGCCCACTGCTCCCCCATCCCATCCACTTTCCCTCTCATGTCCCTCCCTCATTCCCCACTTGTGATTGCTTTGTTCTCCCTCCTAAGTGGGACAGAGGTGTCTTTACTTGGGCATTTCAGATTGTTGACCTTTTTGAGTTCTGTGGACTGTATCTTCGGTATTTTTTGTGGCTAAATATCCACTTATTAGTGAGTACACACCATGCCTCACACAGAATGATATTTTCTAGTTCCACCCATTTGTCTGCAAAACTCAGGATGTCGTTGTTCTTAAGAGCTTAGTAGTATTCCATTGTGCAAATGAACCACATTTTCTGTATCTATTTTTCTGTTGTGGGATGTCTTGGTGGTTTCCAGCTTCTGACTATCTCAAATAGGGCTACTATAAACATAGAGGAACAGGTGCCGCTGTGGCATGGTGGGGCATCTTTTGGGTATATTCCCAATAGTGGTATAGCTGGCTCTTGAGGTAGATCTATTTGAAATTTTCTGAGTAACCTCCAGATTGATTTCCAGAGTGGTCGTACCAATTTGCAATCCCACCGGCAATGGAGGAGTGTTCCTCTTTCACCACACCCTCTCCAACATGTGTGGTCACTTGAGGTTTTGATCTTAGTCTTTCTGATTGATATAAGGGGGGATCTCAGGGTTGTTTGATTTGCATTTCTTGATCACTAAGAACTTTGAACTTTTCTTCAGGCACTCCTCCGCCATTCGAGATTCCTCAGCTTCCTCTCATAAATCTATCATCCATTTCTTCCAGCTCCTTCCCATATTCCTTTTCCCCTTCAGAAAAGAACAGGCCTCCAAGTTAGTAGAGCTAAACATGAAAAAGCAAGGCACATGTTCTTATTTTGGGACTGGCCAATGGGAGAAAATTGTTTCCAAAGGCTGACCAATGAGACAAAGACATACCAGCTCTCACTGTTAGGAGTCCTACAAAAACAGCAAGCTAACAGCCATAACATAGGCACAAAGTACTGGTGCGGACTCATGAAAGCTCTGTGCTTAAGCCATCTCTTCTATGAAGAGTTTTCAATTAGTGATATGTCAATTTAAAATTCCAAGATAGTAAAATAGAATTATAATTATTCCTAGGTATTAAAAATTATAGTTATTAAAAAAACAAGAATGTATATATCAATTAATGATATATGCTTATAATATAAATATTTATTTTTATGTTATTTTAAAATAACCTCATATGCTATGAGGTTATTTTAATAATTTAATGTATTTTCTTTTTTAAACTTTTAAACTTTCATTATTTTTGTTTAAAGATAAATGTCTAGTTATTAATGTGAAAGGAGATGGTAAAACCAAAATTAAATGGAAATAGAGGTTGTAGAAAATTTGCAGACAAGAAGTATCATTTGCCCAAGATTATAATAATGACCAATAATGATGTTAAAAGAACTCAATAAATCGGGCTAAGTTATAGAAAGTTTGCTGAGTTTTGATTGGTGTTTTCATTACACAGGAGTAGATGAGGACTTAAGGTTATAAATCATTTTAATGAAAGGTTAAAATGTGATGTATCCCTGGCAATGTAGTGAGTCTTTAAATATATATTCCGTCTATAACAAATGGCAGTAGACCTCATCCATTATCTCATTTCTTTCAAGTGGATAGAGATTCTATATTTTACTACAGTAACTTCTTGTGTTTTATGTTGATGACACCTCTTCTTCCTCTTTCCTCCTCTTCTCCTCCTCCTCCTTCTATCATGGTACTGGGGAAATGGTAAGTAGGCAAAAATATTTTCTGTCCAACCATTCAAATGTGAGTTTGTATTCCTAACACTCTTACTACAGCAATTGTGTACAGCCACAGGTAGCTGAAAACACATTTTTTTTGGTTGTTGAGATAGATGGATCAAAAGGTAATGGTTATTCAGGAACAAAACGGGCTCCTAGGTTCAGTGATCATCCTCTTTGCAAGGGAATATCCTTGGTTCTGATTAAGAAGGACATCTAATATCCTCCCCTGGCTTTCCCACAAACACAGACATAAGGACACTCAAACATGAATAAAACACTTCTACACTTCATACACAAACACACATTCACACACATTTCAGTTTTAAGTAACCTAATACTCCTTATGTTTATGATACTGTCTTACACTTCCTATTTTAAATATTATTTCATTACTCATAGATATATGCTACAAGATGCAATTATTTACCTTTCTGGAATGTATTCTAAAATCTTAATTACATTAATAGTTTCCTCTCATAATATTCTTGATTTCTTTTTTGTTTGTTTGTTTTGTTTTTTGTTTTTTTGAGAAAGGGTTTCTCTGTGTAGTCCTGGCTGTCCTGGAACTCACTCTGCAGACCAGGCTGGCCTCAAACTCAGAAATTCACCTGCCTCTGCCTCCCAAGTGCTGGGATAACAGGCATGTGCCACCACGCTCGGCTTTCTTGATTTCTTTAAAAAATCTTTAGTTATAAAGTTAACTTACATTTCGCATATCTTAATGATTTCTAGATATATGTCTAAAAATAAGCATTTTATATATAATTATATTATAATAAACCTGATATATGTACAATATTATATAAAACAATATATATTGTTTTATATAATAGATGTAGATATTGTGTATTATATGTTATAGATTATATATTTCATATTTATTTACTACATACAGTATGAAAATGCTTGATTCACTTTTATATGCATGTACGTATTTATGTAACTCAGCAATGCATTATTTTTTCTATAAGCAAATTCTCTACTTATATTAATTTATTAAGAGAGCTATTACCATGTTACAGAGGAAGACTCTTAATTGTAGTGTAATATACTTTTATACATTTTATTATTCTCAGAAAACACTATAAAATTCATTTTGATACCATTTTATTGTACCTAAAATATACAATTTCATTTCCTTCTTCCTTAATATTTTTGAGCCATCCAATGAGTTAAGGACAGACTCCATAACTCCTAGGATCTATGTTTGCTCTTCTCATATTTTTGCTAAAGATCCTGCCAAAGCTGTAGGCATGAAAGTCTCTGTGCTGTAAAAGACATTTCAAAGGTTTAGGAGGAGGAGGACACCAGATGTTCTCACCTTCTGAGACCTCAAAGAAAGGCTGATCCTCCTGGCTTCTGAGCTGATAACCTATAGACAAGTGTCAGACAGTGGCCACAGACTACACTGAAAAATTGTGGCCTTTATTTTTCAACCACAAAAGATGTCATAAAAGCAGGAAGTAGAACTTTTGTCTAGGTGGATGAACATCAAATAGTGAACAATGAATGGGTACCCTAACAGTTAGTAGTAATTTGTTTGTGATATGCTGGTGGTCTTCTGAATTTTCTATTTTGTTTTCTGACTGATAAGTAGCAGATCAGGAGAGATTTGAAAGTAATCTTAATTACTATGGTGTAACAGGCATATCATTAAGGAACAGACACAAATCTTTTATTCTACAATTGTTGCCTCAAAAGCCCTAGTATGGATATAGTCTAAAATAATTCTATTACTAATAATATCTCAACCCTATAGGTAACATGGCAAATTATACTTTATCACTTGAGTAGTTGTTATAGTCTCTGGAGGGAAATCAGCATATTTATTGATGATTTAGATAGAACCTGGTCGAAATAAATTGTGTTGATTTGGAATTTTAACCTTGCCATATCAAAATTACTAGTTGTTTTGTAATAGTGGTATATATTCTTCCTTTGCTGTTTAATTACTTAAAAGAGTTCATACATTTAAATATATTTTGATCATATTCTTCTCCTTCACAATTCCATCCAAATCTTTTCTTCCTCTTTTCCCACCTAAATTTTAGTTGTTTTCCTGAAAATAATAATAATTAATAATAATAATAATAATAATAATAATAATAATAAAAGTTAAAAACACAAATATAACCACAGGTTGGATAAAACCTTGAAATGCATTACCTCAAAAAAGAAAAATTACAAAAAGAAACTTCACCAACCCCCACCAAACTGTACAAACTGTGGCCAAATACAAGCACACAGAAATATGATCATGCCCATTATCTGTTGGTCAATTACTCCCAAACATGAGCTCTGTCTCAGAAGGGTTGATACATCCAGTGTTGTTCCATTACAGAAAACGGATTTTCCCTCTCTCACCAGATATAATGACAGTTCCATTGATTGTTAACCTCTATTCTAGTAAAAATGTTTACTCTCATTATTCACTCATTCTTAAAAGATAGTAAAATAGAATACAATAAGATGAAGCAAAAGTGATCACATTCAAGTCAGACAGTGCAAACCAATAAATGGAACCGAACCCAAGATGGGTCAAAATAGCCAGTGACCTATCACTGTTAGCACACTCAGGAATCACAAATAAACACTAAACTGGAAGAAATAATATAAGTGCAGTACACCCATAGAAACTAAATATTGTACCTTCACAGTCCTATGCTTCTTGCAAAGACACTAAATTTAAATTTTTAACAGCATAGAGTAAGCCACATCAAATATCACATTATTTTGTGTGTGTGTAATCAAGTCAGATAAAAATACACTGAGATCTACTATTTATTTAATATAAGAAAATCTTTGTGGATATTATAATCATTGAGAGTGGTCCATTTGAAGAATTTGAAATTTAGATACAGGCAAAGCGATGCCTACAATTTGACATCATTGTCAAATAAGTCAATCCATATATTGTTCTTTGTAAGCAGACACCGCTGTGTTACTTATTTCCTGCTGATTAACTCAGCTTTCAGCTCTGCCAATGTGGATATGTAGTAAACACAGACAGAATTCTGTAAATTCTTCTTTGAGAGCAATGCTAATGAATTTCATTTTACAAATATGTTTGGGTTTTGTCCAAAAGAAAATATCAGCCCAAATTCACAGTTCAATTTTACTTTCTTTTTTTTTTATTGGATATTTTTATTTGCATTTCAAATGTTATCCACTTTCTTGGTTTCCCCTCCAAAACCACCCTATCACTTCCCCACCTCCCTCCTGCTCACCAATCCACTCACTCCCACTTCCCTGTCTTGGCATTCCCCTATGATGGGGCATCAAGCCTTCTCAGGACCAAGGGCCTCTCCTCCATTTGATGACCAAAAAAGTCATCCTCTGTTTCACATACAGCTGGAGCCATGGTTCCCTCCATGTGTACTCTTTGGTTGGTAGTTTTGTCCCTGGGATCTCTGGTTCATAATGTTGTTCCTCCTATGGGGTTGCAAGAACCTTTAGTTCCTTGGATCCATTCTCTAGCACCTCCATTGGGGAACTTGTACTCAGTCCAATGGTTAGCAGAGAACATCCACCTCTGTATTTGTCAAGTACTGGCAGAGCCTCTCAGGGGACAGCTATATCAAGCTCCTGTCAGCAAGTGTTTGTTGGCATCCAAAATAATTTCCGAGTTTGGTGACTGTATGTGAGATGGACCCCAGGTGAAACAGTCCCTGGATGATCTATTCTTCAGTCTCAGGTCCACACTTTGTATCTCCTCCCATGGGTATTTTGTTTCCCCTTCTAAGAAGGATGGAAGTATCCACACTTTGGTCTTACTTCTTGAGCTTCGTGTAGTCTGTGAATTTTATCTGAGATATTCCAATATTCTGGGCTAATACCCACTTATCAGTGAGTGCATACCATGTGTGCTTTTTGTGATTAGGTTACCTCATTCAGGATGAAATTTTCTAGTTCCATCCATTTGCCTAGGAATTTCATGAATTCATTGTTTTTAATAGCTGAGTAGTAATTGTGTAAACATACCACATTTTCTGTATCCATTCCTCTGTTGAGGGACATCTGGGTTCTTTTGAACTTCTGACTATTATAAATAAGGCTGCTATGAACATAGTGGAGCACGTGTCCTTGTTGC
This sequence comes from Apodemus agrarius, assembly GCA_964023405.1. Taxonomy (NCBI): domain Eukaryota; kingdom Metazoa; phylum Chordata; class Mammalia; order Rodentia; family Muridae; genus Apodemus; species Apodemus agrarius. Next base: position 43,876,652 of record OZ030023.1, read on the forward strand.
ATGATGGGGAATCCTCTGAGTACATGCCCAGGAGTAGTATGGCTGTGTCCTCATATAATGTTATGTTTAATTTTCTAAGGAACTGCCAGGTTAATTTCCAGAGTGGAGGACTGTTCCTCTTTCTGCACATCCTCACCAGCATCTGATGTCACCTGATTTTTTTATCTTATCCATTCTGACTGATGTGAGGTGGAATCTCAAGGTTGTTTTGATTTGCATTTCCTTGATGACTAAGGATGTTGAACATTTCTTTTGGTGCTTCTCAACTATGGGATATTCCGCAGGTGAAAATTCCTTGTTTAGCTCTGTACCCCATTTTTAATAGGGTTATTTGGTTCTCTGGAGTCTAACATCTTAAGTTCTTTGAATTTATTGGATATTAGCCCTCTATTGGATGTAGGATTGGTAGATCTTTTCTCAGTCTGTTGGTTGTTGTTTTGTCCAATTGACAGTACAGAATCTTTGCAATTTTATGAGGTCCCATTTTATAATTCTTGATCTTATAGCATGAATTATGGGTGTACTGTTCAGGAACTTTTCCCTGTGCCCATGTGCTCGAGGGTCTCCCCCAGTTTCTTTTCTATTAGTTTCAGTGTATCTGGTTTTATATGGAGGTCCTTGATATACTTGGACTTGAGCTTTGTACAAGGGGATAAGAATGGATTGTTTTGCATTCTTCTACATGCTAACCACCAGCTGAAACAGCACCATTTTTTGAAAATACTGTCTTATCCATTGGATGGTTTTAGCTCCTTTGTCAAAGATCAAGTGACCATAGGTTTGTGGGTTCATTTCTGGGCCTTAAGTTCTATTCCATTGATCTACTTACCTGTCATTGTACCGTGCAGTTTTTTTTTTTATCACAATTGCCTATGTTTGTGTATTCTGTATATGTGTGCTTTGATTGTTCAACATTGGTATAACTACTGCCTACTGAGACCAGATGAATGTTATATTCCCTTGGAACTGATATTAAAGTTGCCTTTTAGCTCCATGTGGGAGCTAGGAATAAAACTCCCAACCACAGTCAGCGCTTTTAATTACTAAGTCATCTCTCCAACTTCTAGTTTTATTTCTTATTATGCATTGATTTGTTTTTGTGGGTAAGCTTATCTTCTTTGATACTTCTTCCTTTTAGTGATTATATGTATTTCTTCATGTTATTGACTTTTTCTATTCTTTTAAAAAATCTTTTATGTATTTATTTGTTTTAAACTCCATATTTTATTCCCCTCTGAGGCCTACCTTCCCACTCTTCTGCATCCCATACCTCCTCCCTGTCCCCTTGTCTCCTTGAGGATGAACCCCTACCCATGACCTCTAAACTCCCTGGGGTCTCCTGTCTCTCTTAGGTGGATCTAATCTGACTAAACACAGACTTCTGCTGTATATATGTTGGAGGCCTCATATCAGTTGGTTTATACTGCCTTGTTGGTGGTCCAGTGTTTGATAGATCTTGGGGATCCAGATTCATTGAGACTGCTGGTCCTCCTGCAGGGTCACCCTCCTCCTCAGCCTCTTCTAGCTTTTCCCTAATTCAACCACAGGGTTCACCATCTTCTGTCCATTGGTTGGGTGAAAATATATGCATCTGACTTTTTCAGTTGCTTGTTGTGTCTTTCAGAGGACAGTCATGCTAGGTGGATTTTTGTGAGTACTGCATAGCCTTAGTAATTCAGTCAGGCCTTGGGGCCTCCCCTGGACCTGGGTCACACTTTGAACCTTTTGCTGGACATTCTTTTCCTAAGGCTCATCTCCATGTTCATCCCTGTAATTCCTTCAGACAAGAACAATTATAGGTCAGAGTTTTGACTGTGTGATGGCAACCCATCCCTACTTGATGCCCTGACTTTCTCCTGGAGGAAGCCTCTACAAGTTCCCTCTCTCCACTGTAGGGCATCTCGTGTAAGGTCTCTCCTTTTGAGGTCCCTCCTGAGAGTCTTTCACCTTCCTTGTCTCTGGTACATTCTGGAGCATCCCCTCAACCTCCTACCCCCTGAGGTTTTACTGTTTCATACTTTCTGTTGGCCTTCAGGGCTTCAGTCATTTTCCTTCACACAATACCACATCATGTTCCCCTTTCCCCCAAACCCACAAGACAACTTTCCCTCTCAGGTCTCTCCATCCTTCCCCCCTTGTGATTCCTTTCTTCTCCCACTCAAGTGGGAATTAGGCATCCTCACTTGGACCCTTCAGTTTGTTGACCTTTTTGAGTTCTCTGGACTGTATCTTGGGTGTTCTGTACTTTTTCTTTTTCATTTTTGGCTAATATACACTTATTAGTGAGTATATATCATGCATGTCCCTTTGGGACTGAGTCGCCTCACTCAGGATGCTATTTTCTAGTTCTATCCCCTTGCATGCAAAACTTAGAATGTCTTCATTCTTAATAGATGAGTATTCCATTGTGTAAATGATCCACATTGTCTGGATCCATTCTTCTGTCATGAGATATCTGGGTTATTTCCAACTTCTGGCTATCACAGACAAGGTTGCTATGAATATAGTGGAATCGACTTTTTAAGAAGAACCACATGTATTACGGCTTACTGTCTTTAGAAATTATCATGATATGTTTACTTAATAACTGCAACATGAGGGACTGAGTTCAGATCCACAGAACCCATATAAAACATATAAATTGACTGTGCTCCCATCCTCATGAAGATGCAGACAGAAGTATCCCCAGGATCACTGTTTAGGCAAATTAGATCATTCAATTGGTCATTTAGGTTCAATGAGGAAACCTATCTCAAAATGTAAAATGGAGAATTATTGAAGAAGTAACTTAAAATTCATCTCTGAGTTCCATATACAAATACAACGTGGGAGTGGATTATGGGAGGGAAGAAGGAAGGGAAAGAGAATAAGACAGAAGAAACAAATATTAAATATGCTTGTATATACTCTCACTGATACCCCCTTATTCTCAGTAAGTAGCTAGTCATGCCAGAGACCATGAAATATAATGCATGTAAAACAGTCCTAGAAATGAAAGGGCTTTAGAATAGATTAGCACAAAGCTTTCATTAATTTTAATTTGCTGCTTTTTTTATGATATTATCCCCTGTGGTAAAAGAAAGTGTTAGCCATTCTCAAAAGAGAGAGGTGGACGTCCAAAAGATACACAAGTAGTTTTCTCTTTACAGTAGCAATGGGAGCACAATGGACCCATGAAAAGACAGGAAAAAGAACATGTGGAACATCCAAGTAATTGATAATTACTTAAGAAACTCCAGACTGGGCGGGACATGCCCGTGCCCTCTGGCGAGCACCGAGGCTGCTTTCTGCAACCAGCTCGCCGGCCCCTGGACCAGCGCGGCGGGCCTCCATATTGCAACCAGGACACAGCTGGAAAGGCCCAGGCTCTGTGGGACTTCCCAGCACCCTCTGGCGAGCACCGAGGCTGCTTTCTGCAACCAGCTCGCCGGCCCCTGGACCAGCAGAAGCGGCGGGCCTCCATATTGCAACCAGGAAATAGCTGGAAAGGCCCAGGTAAACACCCCTTCCAGGGCTGCCCTCACGGGGGATCTGCTAGGGTCTCGGACCCAAGCAGGCTGAGTTCCGCCTAGGCTCTGCGGGACATCCCCGTGCCCTCTGGCGAGCACCGAGGCTGCTTTCTGCAACCAGCTCGCTGGCCCCTGGACCAGCAGAAGCGGAGGGCCTCCATATTGCAACCAGGACATAGCTGGAAAGGCCCAGGACACAGCTGGAAAGGCCCAGGCTCTGTGGGACATCCCCGCGCCCTCTGGCGAGCACCTAGGCTGCATTCTGCAAAAAGCTCACCAGCCCCTGGACCAGTGGTAGCTGCGGGCCTCCATATTGCAACCAGGACATAGCTGGAAAGGCCCAGGTAAACACCCCTTCCAGGGCTACCCGCACAGGGGGATCTGCTAGGGTCTCGGAACCAAGCAGGCCGAGTTCCTTGCAACCAGGACACAGCTGGAGAAGCCCAGGTAGACAGACTCCAACAGGGGCTACAATCGCATGGGTGGCAGCCAGCTTATGATCCCTTAAAGCAGCAGTCACACATATTTACCAGTAGAGAAACAACAGGTGAGCCCAGCCTCACAGGAGATTCAAACACCAGCCACTAACAACAAGGCCAACTAAAACCAGAAATAACCAGATGGCAAAAGGAAAACGAAGGAACGTTACTAACAAAAATCAAGGCAACATGACAGCATCTGAACCCAGTTCTCCAACAACAGGAATCCCTGGATACCCTAAAACACCAGAAAAACAAGACTTGGATATAAAATCACTGGTTAGGATGCTGGTAGCTGAACACATAGAAAAATCTCGTAAAGAAATAGAGGAGAAAATGGATCAAAAGTTAGAAGCCTTTACGAGGCAAATACAAAAATCACTTCAAGAAATTCAGGAGAAGATGGATCAAAGAGAAGAAGACAATAAGGAAGAAAGACAAAAGTCACTTAAAGAACTACAGAAGAACGTGGGCCAACAAGTAGAAGCTATGAAAGAGGAAGCACAAAAATCTATTAAAGAAATACATGAAAACACAATCAAGCAAACGAAAGATCTGAGCACATCCATCCAGATACTAAAAACAGATGTAGAAACAACTAAGAAATCACAGAGGGAGACAACATTGGAGATAGAAAACCTGGGGAAGAAATCAGGGGCCTTAGACGCAAGTATCAACAATAGAATACAAGAGATAGAAGACAGAATCTCAGAAGCCGAAGATACCATAGGAACCATTGATTCAACAGTCAAAGAAAACACTAAATGCAAAAAGGTGGTAACCCAAAACATCCAGGAAATCCAAGACACTATGAGAAGACCAAACCTAAGGATTATAGGTATAGACGAGAGTGAAGATTTACAAGTTAAAGGGCCAGCTAATATCTTCTATAAAATTATGGAAGAAAACTTCCCCAACCTAAGGAGAGAGATGCCCATGAATATACAAGAAGCCTATAGAACCCCAAACAGACTGGACCAGAACAGAAATACATCCCGTCACATAATAATCAAAACTCCAAATGTAATAAACAAAGAAAGAATACTAAAGGCAGCAAGAGAAAAAGGCCAAGTAACATATAAAGGAAAACCTATCAGAATAACACCAGACTTCTCACCTGAGACCATGAAAGCTAGAAGATCCTGGGCAGATATCATGCAAACTCTAAGAGAACACAAACTTCAGCCAAAACTACTTTACCCAGCAAAACTCTCAATTGCCATTGATGGAGACATCAAGGTATTCCATGACAAAACCAAATTTGCAAGATATCTCTCCACAAATCCAGCCCTACAAAGGATAATAGGGGGAAAACACCAAGACAAGGACGGAAACTACACCCGGGAAGAAGCAAGATAGAAACCTCCTCTCATCAAACCCAAAAGAAGATAACCTCTCGAATATAAAAAATAAATAAGATAAATAAATATAATTTCAAAAATGTCTGGAGGTAATAATTACTATTCCTTAATATCTCTTAACGTCAATGGACTCAATTCCCCAATAAAAAGACATAGACTAACAGACTGGATACGGAAACAGGACCCTACATTTTGCTGCATACAGGAAACACATCTCAGTGTTAAAGACAAACACTGCCTTAGAGTAAAAGGCTGGAGGACAATTTTACAAGCAAATGGTCTCAGGAAACAAGCTGGAGTAGCCATTCTAATATCAGATAAAATTGACTTTCAACCTAAAATCATCCAAAGAGACCCAGAAGGTCACTTCTTGCTGGCCAAAGGGAAAATCCACCAGGAAGAGCTCTCAATACTGAACATCTATGCTCCAAATGCAAGGGCACCCTCCTTTGTAAAAGAAACCTTACTAAAGCTTAAAGCACACATTACACCTAACAAATTAATTGTGGGTGACTTCAACACCCCACTCTCCTCAATGGACCGATCAGGAAAGCAGAAACTAAACAGGGACACAGTGAAACTAATTGAAACTCTGGACCAATTGGATTTAACAGATATATATAGAACATTTCATCCTAAAGCTAAAGAATATACCTTTTTCTCAGCACCGCATGGTACCTTCTCCAAAATAGACCATATAATCGGTCACAAGACAGATGTCAACAAATACAAGAAGATCGAGCTAATCCCATGCCTCCTATCAGATCACCATGGAGTAAGAGTGGTCTTCAATAGCAACAAAAACAACAGAAAGCCCACATACACATGGAAACTGAACAATACTCTACTCAATGACACCTTGGTCAAGGAAGAAATAAAAAAAGAAATCAAAGACTTTTTAGAATTCAATGAAAATGAAGGTACAACCTACCCAAATCTATGGGACACAATGAAAGCAGTGCTAAGAGGAAAACTCATAGCTCTAAGTGCATCCAAAAAGAAACTGGAGAGAGCATACATTAGCAGCTTAACAGCACACCTTAAAGTGCTAGAAGAAAAACAAGTTAACTCACCCAGGAGGAGTAGAAAACAAGAAATCATCAAACTCAGGGCTGAAATCAATCAAATAGAAACAAAGAGAACCATACAAAGAATCAACAAGACCAGGAGCTGGTTCTTTGAGAAAATCAACAAGATAGATAAACCCTTAGCCAGACTAACCAAAGGACACAGAGAGAGTATACAAATTAACAAAATTAGAAATGAAAAGGGAGACATAACAACAGAAACTGAGGAAATTCAAAAGATCATCAGATCCTACTACAAAGGTCTATACTCAAAACAACTGGAGAATCTGGAGGAAATGGACGATTTCCTAGACAGATATCAAATACCAAAATTAAATCAGCATCAAGTAGACCAGCTAAATAGTCCCATAACCCCTAAAGAAATAGAAGGGGTTATAGAAAGCCTCCCAACCAAAAAAAGTACGGGACCAGATGGTTTTAGTGCAGAATTCTACCAGACCTTCAAAGAAGACTTAACACCAATACTCTTCAAACTATTCCACAAAATAGAGACAGAAGGGACACTGCCCAACTCATTCTTCGAAGCCACAATTATGCTAATACCTAAACCACAAAAAGATCCAACAAAGAAAGAGAACTTCAGGCCAATTTCTCTTATGAATATAGATGCAAAAATACTAAATAAAATTCTTGCTAACCGAATCCAAGAGCACATCAAAACGATCATCCACCATGATCAAGTAGGCTTCATCCCAGGGATGCAGGGATGGTTCAATATAGGGAAATCCATCAATGTAATCCACTACATAAACAAACTGAAAGAAAAAAAACCACATGGTCATCTCATTAGATGCTGAAAAAGCATTCGACAAAATTCAGCATCCTTTCATGCTAAAAGTCTTGGAAAGAGAGGAATTCAAGGCCCATACCTAAACATAGTAAAAGCAATCTACAGCAAACCAGTAGCCAACATCAAAATAAATGGAGAGAAACTTGAAGCATTCCCACTAAAATCAGGGACTAGACAAGGCTGCCCTCTCTCTCCATATCTTTTCAATATAGTACTTGAAGTTCTAGCAAGAGCAATTAGACAACATAAGGAAGTCAAAGGGATACAAATTGGAAAGGAAGAAGTGAAACTATCATTATTTGCAGACGATATGATAGTTTACCTAAGCGACCCAAAAAACTCCACCAGAGAACTTCTACAGCTGATAAACAACTTCAGCAAAGTGGCAGGTTATAAAATTAACTCAAGCAAGTCAGTGGCCTTCTTGTACTCAAAGGACAAGCAGGCTGAGAAAGAAATTATGGAAATAACACCCTTCACAATAGCCACAAACAACATAAAGTATCTTGGCGTAACTCTAACCAAACAAGCGAAAGATCTGTACAACAGGAACTTCAAGTCCTTGAAGAAAGAAATCGAAGAAGACCTCAGAAGATGGAAAAATATTTCTTGCTCCTGGATTGGCAGGATCAATATAGTAAAAATGGCCATCTTGCCAAAAGCAATATACAGATTCAATGCAATCCCCATCAAAATCCCAACTCAATTCTTCATAGATCTAGAAAGAGCAATTCTCAAATTCATCTGGAGCAACAAAAAACCCAGGATAGCTAAAACTATTCTCAACAATAAAAGGACTTCTGGGGGAATCAATATCCCTGACCTCAAGCAGTACTACAGAGCAATTGTGTTAAAAACTGCATGGTATTGGTATAGCAACAGGCAAGCAGATCAATGGAACAGGATTGAAGACCCAGAAATTAACCCACAGACTTATGGTCACTTGATCTTTGATAAAGGAGCCACAACCATCCGGTGGAATAAAGATAGCCTTTTCAACAAATGGTGCTTGTTCAACTGGAGGTCAACATGCAGAAGAATGCGAATTGACCCACTCTTATCTCTTTGCACTAAGATCAACTACAAGTGGATCAAGGACCTCCACATAAAACCAGACACACGGAAACTATTAGAAAAGAAACTTGGGAAGACCCTGGAGGACTTGGGCACAGGGGAAAAGTTCCTGAACAGAACACCAATAGAGTATGCGCTAAGATCAAGGATCGACAAATGGGACCTCATAAAATTACAAAGTTTCTGCAAAGCAAAGGACACTGTCAGAAGGACAAAACGGCAACCAACAAAGTGGGAAAAGATCTTCACCAACCCCACATCCGACAGAGGGCTAATATCCAATATATACAAAGAACTCAAGAAGTTAGACCCCAAAGAACCAAATAACCCTATAAAAAAATGGGGCACAGAGCTAAACAAAGAATTTTCACCAGAAGAAATTCGGATGGCCGAGAAACACCTTAAAAGATGTTCAACATCATTAGTCATCAGGGAAATGCAAATCAAAACAACCCTGAGATTCCACCTCACACCAGTCAGAATGGCTAAGATAAAAAAGTCAAGAGACAACAAGTGCTGGCGAGGATGTGGAGAAAGAGGAACACTCCTCCATTGTTGGTGGGATTGCAAAATGGTAAAACGGCTCTGGAAATCAGTTTGGTGGTTCCTCAGAAAACTGGGCATGTCACTCCCAGAGGACCCTGGCATACCACTCCTGGGCATATACCCAGAGGATTCCCCTGCATGCAATAAGGACACATGCTCCACTATGTTTATAGCAGCCTTGTTTATAATAGCCAGAAATTGGAAGGAGCCCAAATATCCCTCAAAGGAGGAATGGATACAGAAAATGTGGTATATTTATACAATGGAATACTACTCAGCAATTAAAAATAATGAATTCATGCAATTTGTAGGTAAATGGTTAGACCTGGAAAATATCATCCTGAGTGAGCTAACCCAATCACAAAAGAATGCACATGAAATGCAATCACTGATAAGTGGATATTAATGAGCCCAGAAGCACTAAATACTCAAGACACGAATAGCAAGTCAAATGATTCCCAAGAAGAAGAAAGGAGAGGACCCTGGGCATGTAAAGATTGCATCCAGTTTAGTAAAGAAACTGAGGGGGGAGGGGGAATGATTGGGGAATAGTTGGGGGGGGAGAGGAACTATGGGAACTATGGTGGGTGGGAACTGGGAAAGGGGAAAGCCCTTGGAATGTAAACATAGAATATAGAAAATAAAAATTAAAAAAAAAAAAAAAAGAAACTCCAGACTGGAGAAGACCTGACAATCTGGGAATACATCCCATATTCTTCAATGCATTCAGAGAATACAAAATTGAGAGTCCTTCCATTTTTACCTGTTTATTTTTTTAAATAAAAGATCATTATCTTCAGTCACAGTACTTGATTTTCTACTCTAAGATATTCTTCATGTCTCAGTTTTCATTCCTCCAGTTTTTTATTCCCTTTCCACTTGGAATTATGTATATTTGTGTGTATGTGTGTGTGTGTGTGTGTATATATTTGTATATATATATATATTTCTTTATATATTTACATTATATATGTATGTATCACACATATATACATGTGAATCATATATATGTATACATTATAAATGTGTGTGAATATATATATATATATATATATATATATACATACATACATATATATATTTTATGGCCACCTAAAACAACTTCAAATCCTCACATCTGGGATTTTGTGTACTTCTGCTTTTTTTGTATCTCTGCTTTTTTTGTTATATTTTAAGAGTGATTAGAATGGATTTCCACTTTAAGTGCAGTTTTATTTTTATTTAATTACTAATGTGTTTTCCTTTCATGTTCATTTTCATGTATTCAAATATTTGGATATTTGGAGCTGTTTAATGCTGCCACATTTTGAATGTTTTTTTCTTCATCGAGGACACTTGTTCACAGAGGGTATGGACACTGAGGGTAGAAACAAAAATATAGTTAATCATAATAACTCAGCTCAAGTCTTCTGTTAGTATCTGTTTCACTCTGGGAAAAAAACTCATCAGAGAGCATGCATTCCATTTTTTTTCATCTCACAGTCTGCCTAACTTAGAGATTGACACACTCTAGGCAAATATAAGGCATAGAATCAATGAATAATTGATTCATTCTGATGCTCTAATACACATCCATATTTGTTTCCGGGAAGTAGTTTAGTTGTTGAAGGATCAAGTTCTAGAATGAATAATTAATCATTTATCAAATGCCTCCAAAAGGCAAGGTCAAATGTGATAGAAAGGATGAAAGCCATTAGAAGATTGTTGATATGCACACTAATCCATTTCAGAAGTGTCAGTTTGCATTTGTTAGTGGTTAGTCTAAGGAACACTGAAGATGGCAGCTTTATCAGAAGATGCACTTTTCAACACCTCATAACTAAAGAACAAATAGGAAGAAAGCCACATAATGTATAGTACATGAAATTCTCCTTGTTATCCTTGGGAGAGCTTTTGTTACTTCCTTAAAGTGAACAAGGTAGATATTTTCCCATTTGTAATAGAATTCACTAACATTATTGCATTAGGTCAATAAATATTTTATCTTCTTAAATGATTATAGAAATTTTTATCAGAGGTTAAGAATAGCATGGACAGTCCAAAATTTTCCATACAACTTCATACACAGGACTCTGAAGACAGATAATTTTATTGTGATTTGACACATGGCCTTTCCCCACGAAACTCCAACTCTTACATTTTGTTTCTATCTTCTTGTATTATCTTTGAGTTTTGGTTAAGATGTGGGATTGACATAGGTATCCTGTAAGGGCTGAGTATCCAGTCACTTGTTCTCAACTTGTTAACTAGTTATACATGTCTCCACTGGCTCCTGACAGTTGCAAAAATAATTTTCTCAGACAAATGTGAAAACAGTTTAGGTATAAGGGCTTAAACATAAATGTTCAGACCGAAATTTTAGAATGTGAACATTTAGGAAAATAACAGTAACAGATTCTTCTTAGTGCATATGGCCCGCCTTGATGCCCAGATATGGTATTTTGACTTTGAGGAACCTTGAGGTACCTGGCATGAAATTCATGACAATGGAACTGACCTCAAATCCATTCAGAAGGTAATTAGTTTCTCTATAAAAACAACTTACGTGACAGATGTAATTGCCATCTTTGAGGCTTACTGTGAAATAAGTTTGCCCTTTTTACCTATTTCTGAACTCTGAAAGGCTGGTTCAACTCAGATGTTCTGGCTTAAACTCCTCTCCAAGGTGACTGATTCAAATTGGGTTCTCTTGGCTTCTGACTGAATTGTCTGCTTAGAAAGACTGCCTCTGAAGCTCCATGAACTGAATTGCTCCAAACTGCACTGAACTTAACTGAGTACAGCTGAATTCAGTTGAACAGAACTGAACCAGACTAAACTGATACTCTGTTCCTCACTGCCTTTTAAATATCCTCTTTCCTGTCCTCCTGAGAGTTGGATGCCTCCTATCTATGACTCATTCTGTGAAATATATCTCAAATTCTTTACTCTGTCCCTCAATTAAACATTTTCCATTGTGATTAATGTATATATTAAAGGCATGTCTGTATTTCAACCAGAGAGATCAAGGGTGTGTACTAAGAGCTTGTCTGTGTTTTAGTTCAGTGTGTACCTTACCCGAGCAGCCATGTTTCTGGATTAAAATTCATCTACACATCCCCCTTTCTCTTTAAACTTAAAAATGTATATAGTTTAACATTTATAACAGAAACAATTATTATCAACATAACTTAACTGTTTGAATGTTCTTATGAAGACCCTTAGATATGTGATCCTTCATAACTGAAGTCCTGATCATCTATTCTTCATCAAATGTTCATTTCAGCATTAAGATTTTCCAGTCTGCCTGTTTGATAAATGATCTTCTCTTCTTTAGCTGGTTTGTTGCACTGTCCCCTTGTCTTGGGGATCAGATTCCTGAATTATCCTTTCATCTCCATTCATTCCTTGATTCTTACCTTTCATGTAGAATTTCTTACTCGGATTAAAATTGTTATTGATTTTGATGGAACTCAGTCTTTCCTCACATGTGGAAATTTAGACAAAATCTCTTCTCCAACACATTGCCTGATTTCTGTTCTGATCTTAAAACATTTTTAAAGTATACAGGTTGATCTAATCCAGCAGTTTTGTCTATAGTCCAGTGTCTTTTACCTCTTTCTGTTTCCCAAGATATAATTAGATCTTTATGAATCCCCATACAATCTTGACACTTTAAGCATACCCTTTTACTGTCTGATACCTCCTGTCCCCAGAATAGCTGTAGTCATTTTGTTCGATGCCTGCCAGCTATTTGGTATTGCTATAAATTGCCTGCCAGTCATTTACACAGGAAAGTGACTTGGTTCAAAGACAAGCTGACCACATACCCTGTTTTATTCTGTGTGTTCTGAATGTATTGTACAAAGTTTGCTAATCTTAAGAAATACTACAAGCTTTACAAAGGATCTATCAAATCAAAGGTCAATATCAACTGTTATATCTAAAATGTCTTGCATCAGAGCTGACCGTTGTGAAGTCCTTTTTGTACCTATGTATGAGCTTATTATGGTTTTTGTGGCTAACAGTGAAGAATGCTGCTCATATGCCAAAATTTTTGGTTATAATACTCACACTCTATTATCTTAATATTCTGAAATTCAACTGTTCACCACCCATCCACCACCTACCTTTACCTTGCTCAGGACCAATCAGCATAAATATCAGTCGATATTACTTTGCCTAGTAAGCTAACTGCTCCTCTATTTGCCCTTAAAGTTTTGAGCTTGGTTTTCCCTATAAAAAGTATCCCTGGGAGCAAACAAGAACCACAGTTAGGCTTCTGGGAACATTTTACAGTTCTGAACATTCAGAATTAAGGTGTACATTCAATAAACTCTTCTAGCTTAACTGAGATTCATTTTCGTATGGTTTGGGTGATGGTTCCTGAACACCATCACACTCAAACATGACTTTCTATCTATTCAAACACAAACAATCAAGCCATATTACATAAGATACTAATATAGAGTGTCAGTTAAGATAGGTATTCACTGTCTGAGATTGGAGGAATATTAATCTGAGATGCACATTGTGGTAGTAGATCTCTTCCTCATAAGTCTATGGTTTTCCCTTCCACATAAGGCTTTAATGTGGAAGGCCTATCAACCATCTGTTCCACACATTTGTCTTACACTTTGTTCTAATTGTGATAATGTTCCAATACCAGCAGTCTATTCAGATACCTTCTGAATCGGCCAATATAGATTCCAAGATTCTCGTTAGATTATATTTACATCAGTTCCTGTGTCCATTAAACCTTCAATTACAAGAAAATTTAATTTTAATTTTGGTCTCTGGTCATTGATAACAATTTGCCAAAAATCCTGTCTTCCAGTACTTCCAAACCACACACCACCCATGTTAATTTACCGGAACTGTTTTGTCTTTGATGTATGGAAGATATATAAGCAGAGTAATCCTGTTTCCCACTTTAAACTGGATGTTTTTCTTTACTCCTAATCTCAATCTTGCATTTGAATCACTTACCTATAATTCCTGGTTTAACAATGAGATGTTAGGCTACTTCCTCCCAAAACCATTCTTTCTGTCTTTGTGGATAGAGGTCCAGAAATTCCAGTGTTGGTTTTTTTTATGGCATTGAATTTTTTATTATAATGTGATAATTTTAATTATGGGTTAGTCTAGGGCAATGTTTCCTAATATAGCATGCATCAAGTCTCCAATATTGTTTGGATATGATATTTCATGGCTTACAAGAAAATCTGGCTAGTGTTGCTTATTGGCAGGATATGTGCTAACCACCTTAGGTAGTTACAAGAATTTACAGGAATGATTATGTTAAAGGAAGGCTCCCATAAATATACAGGGGTTATCTCTGACCAATCTGAATTTATAAGCCCAAAGCCCACCCTTACCTTTTACAAGTCCAAGAAGGGTGAGAGTTTCCAGAGAACTCTCTAGGAATGCTTTGGCTACAATCCATTTTCAAGTGACTTTGTCTCTCACATTTAAAACAAGGGACTCATGTAAGATTATTGTCCATTGCTTGTCTAATTACACAGAGATAAGTTTCACTATCACCAGTAGTTCTAATTGACAGGTACTGTTCAAACTTTTAAAAGTCTAAGAACTTTTTTACACTCAGAAATTGTATGTTCAAAAGTTAAAATTTCAGTTAGAACTGGTTTCATATCTGGATCTTATATTGTACTGTTTATGTGAACATTTATGTATGTAAGAAGGTCAGTTAAAGTCTCTTTATTACCACATAATAGTCATGTCACCATTGGTCATAACTTGTCTAGCAGGTTGGTATTATAGCCTGCAAGGTCTAGCACTGAATAAGATCATTTTTGGTTTTCCTCTTCTAAAAAGCCTAAATAACATTTTTTTAATCCTATTCAAGTTTGTCAGCAGAGAGGAAGTTTTCCTGGGCAATTTGAAATTACATTTTTCCTATGTATTGTCATTAAAGCAATAGGGCCTTCCAGTGCAGTCACCACAGGCACAGATAACAATTCCAATAGCATGTGTAGTTTTAGAAATCTGTAGAGTCTCTCTTACCAATACCTATTATATAGGTATACCATGCATTGCATTACAATTTTTATTTAGTCACTCTTGTATTACAAGAACAACATTGTCCACCTATATATTGGGAATTACATAAAAGCCTCATTTTTTCCCTTCTTTATCATGAGTTTTGAAATTAGATTGCTAACTAGTAAGTTTTCATAGTCTTTTCCACATTACTATTTTTGCTAAACCACCTATTACCCCTTCCCTCCCAGATATTATTGTTTCTACCTTGCTTAAACTTCTAACCCTGGGTGTCTTTCCTACTAATATTATTCTGGGTGGCTTGACTACAAAGATTAATTATGGCACATAAAAAATGCAGTCATTGACCTTAAAATTAGCATATTCCTATTATAGAGAGTGAGTTTATCTTATTTAAATTTTATAAAATAATTAATATTTATTTCATTTCAAAATTTGTATGTCCATTTTTAAGTAAAATATAATTAGCCCATTCCTCAATTTTTTCTTCTTTTTAACCTCTCCAATGTCTCCCCATTCCTACGTATTAGTATATTACTGCAAATAACTGAATCCATTTAGTCTCCTTGCATGTATATGATGTTAAAGTAACCACTCGGTATTGAATATCCAATTATGGGTCTCATTCCTAAGAAAGATTAATTCCTCTTTAGCATTTTCTCTGTGGTTCTTTTTCTATGTGTTGAACCTCTATGAGATTTTACTATTTCATGTTGCAGGTGTATCTATGTTACATTTCTTTAGCTCTTATTTAGGTAGCCATATTTTAGAGATATTCTGGGTCAGATATCCAGCCATTTCTAGGAAACATATTTAACGCATTTTTTGTGATCTCTGGCTTTCCTTTTTTTTTCCTCCTCTTCTAAGATGTTCAGTAAGCCTTAGATGCCTGATTTGCATTGTAGATACATACTGCTTATACTCAATATTCAGTTATTCTCTGCATTTTTGACAAGGTGTGGTCTTCTGGAATAGTCTTTCTCTCTTACAAATGATTCTCCTTTGTTGACTGTTGAGAGCTACACGTATCTGTGAGTATAATGGTACATATTTAACATATAATTAAAAACCAGTTAGTTTATTGTTAAAAAAGTATAGTGTCCAAAAACTTGGCAGATGCAAATATGGCTCCAGATACTTATGTAGCAGAAGGTGGCCTTATCTGGTATTAATGGGGGGGGAGAAGTCCTTTGTCTTATGGAGGTTTGATGCCCCAGTGTAGGGGGATGCTGAAACAGTGGGGAGGGAGTAGTTGGGTAGGTAATGAGTACCCCATAGAGGCAAAGGGGAAGGGGGAGAGGGCAGATGGGATGAGGGGGTTGTGGAGCGATAACCAGAAAGGGGGATTGAAATATAAAGGAATAAAATGAGTAATAAAAAAAACTCCTCCAAAAAAAAAAAAAAAGAGTAGCCAATCTCTATCTTCTTCAACATTAAATGACTTTCATCCCTTTACGAACTTTATCAGGTACAATTTAAGAAATCTTGGTTTTGGTGTAGTGATATTAAAATGCACCTATTCATGCATCATTAGCTGCTATGACTTTTAGAAATTTCTTTCTCTTTTAAGTGATGAGCTGTTTGTCTCCCTTTTAGTCAAAAGTCTGATGAAAGCTGACAAAGAGTGTGCTTCAGGAAACCTGATGAATCAGGCAGGAGCAACGAAAGTGCTATCTACAGTTCTAAGAACAGCTTAAGCAGATAATTACTCTAATCAGCATCTCCATGTTAGAACAGGGATTATGTCCACCCTTTCCAGTATGTGGATACCTGGATTGTTCAGGCAAAATAAAAGTTGTGAGGAGATAGTTCCACAATGGAGTCACCTGACACAAAATGAATTCAGTTCATTTCTTGCTCTGTTCTGGTTGGGTGGTTTTGCTCACTTCAATGCTTTCTAACTCTGCACAGAGAAAGAAAGGGAAGAAACATTTCTGGAGGCAATTAAAGCCGCATCAATTTCTTTGGCTATTGAAAATCTTCTGTTTTTCAAATCATTTTTTTAACTTACTTTTATTATTAATTTAACTACCTTAGTTTGAAAATAAGTCTACTAGTCATTTCACTAACAGGCCTGATTGTAAATTTGTTTCTAATATCTTTATGTGCTCCGAAAGCAGAGATGAATTGAGCAGGCTTAATTGGCTGAAACACCATGGAAATGTAATGTAGATAATTTAATCAGACTGTGGCCCTAATGGAGTTAAGCACTCTGTCCACTAGGGAAATGCATGGTCTCTTACTGAGTTTCTAAGTGGCTGCTTATTTCTCTATGCAAGGCGCTTGCTTTTGTAGTCTGCATGCGACCTTGTCTAGAGATTTAAAATGCTTTGTACATTTTAAAACAGTAGTAGTTTCAAAGTAGCACTACAGTTTTTTTTAAACTAAATTGCATTTTAGCGTTTGTTATAGAATGACTGCTGGAACAACCTATTCAATTCTCTTCCTTCTCTGTATTACTTTCAAAAATAATGCTTACAGTATATCTTGATCATAGTTTTCTCCCCATCCCTCAACTTCTTCCAGAACCTCAGCTCCCTTTCTTAGATACCCAACATTGTGTCCTCCTATTTTTTAAAGCAGTCAATTCCATTCTCAATGAGCACATGTTCTTCGATGGGGCATGGATAACTTCCCATGGACCATACTGTTAAAGAAATCTAGCTTTCCTTTCTACCAGCAATTATCAAATGCCAGGAGCTTTTCTAACTAAGGGTTGTATATCTTATGTCTCCCCTTTTCATGTTGTGATTTTGTCTAAATTGAGCTTGTGTATGTTTAAGTGTATTGTCCCAAGATTTGTGAGGTCTCATTTGTACTTGCCCTTTAAAAATCTCTCACAATTTCGTTAAGCAAAGTCACCTATGTTTTACTGTTTTCTGTAAGAAATATATTGAAACTGGGCATGGGGTACTAGAAATGGATACAGAAAGATAGTAAACACATCTTTAGAAAGTATAACAGGCCAGGAAGGGTATTGTGCCTATTAAGAGAGATAATTTCATGGTACCCACAGAGCAGAAATTGTCTTTTGCCCACACCCTTTCCATTTCACTTTACTTCTGAATCTCTAGCTTTGACAATGGTATTATTTGCTTGACCTTGGAAGAGGATTCATCGCATCACTGGAACATCAGTTCGTTCTCTGCAACAGTTGCAGAGTTTAGCTCTAGAATCCACTCATACCCGTTAGATGCCAGCTTGGCTTATGTCTTCCAAGAACTGTACATCAAGAATTCTGGCCTCAGTTACTAATATTATTTAATTCATATTGTACATTGGATTAGTGAAATTAAAGAAAAATTTCAACTTTACAGCTGTCACACTGAACCACTCACAAAGGTGATTTAAACAAATGGATTTTGAGGGAACAGTATGGTAACATGAAATATTTCCCTTTATCATGCTGTTTAAAGCTAGGTCAAATTGATCTATTATATAGCTATAGAAATGCAAACATTGCATACATTATGCATATTGCTATAGATAAACTAACATACTTGTTCAAAAGTAAAATTAAAACACTGCTTGATTTTTTTTTAGAAATTTCATACTTCATTTTAATCATATTCATCCCCTCCCACAATTCCTCCCAGATTCCCCCATAACCTCTACCCCTAACTTTATGATTGTGTGCCTCTCTCCTCTCCTTTCTCCCTACCTCCCTTTCCCTTCTCTCTTCTTCCCTCCTTCCCCTCCCCTCTCTTTCACTCCCATGGAGTCCAGTTTTTATCAGCAAGCAGCATCAGAGACCTCTTTTCAGCTGAATATGGTCAAAGCCCAGGAACAAGGTCCACTCTGCCCCTCCTCACAGGCTTACAGTGGAGGACTGCCATGTAGCTGCCATGAAACATTATGAAGGAAAAAAAAACAAACAAAACTACTGTCTGGCATGTTACAAATATCTCCAAAGATTTATTCTTTCCTTTTTGTCAAAACATAGTAGCACAGTCTTTCTCTTTGCCTATGTTTTTTCTTTCCTTTTTATTGGATATTTTCTTTATTTACATTTCAAAGGCTATCCCCTTTACCAGCTTCCCCTCCTCCCCTTGGAAACCCTCTATCTCATCCTTACTCCCTGTACTTCTATGAGGGTGTTGCTCCACCTATTCCACTTCTACCTCTCTGCACTAAACTCCCCTACTCTGAGACATCTTTCAAGCCTTCATATGGCCAAGGACTTCTCCTCCCATTGATGCCTGACAAAGCTATCTTCTGATAAATATGCAGCTAGACCCAGGTATACCCTTTGGTTGATGGCTTAGTCCCTGGGAGCTCTCTGGGCATTCTGGTTGGTTGATATTGTTGTTCTTCCTATGGGATTGCAAACCTCTTCAACTCCTTCAGTCCTTTCAATGGAGACCACACACTCCGCACAATCGTTGTCTATAAGAATCTGCCTCTTTACTTGCAAGGGTCTGGCAGGGACTCTTAGGAGACAGCTATGCCAGGCTCCATTCAGCAAGCATTTCTTGGCATTCACAATAGAGGCAGGGTTTGGTGACTGTATATGGGGTGAATTCACAGGTGGGACAGTTTCTGGATGACCTTTCCTTCAGTCTCTGCTCTACATGTTAACTCCATATTTACTCCTGTGACTATTTTCCTCCTCTCAGAAGAACTGAAACAACTACACTTTGATTTTCCTTCTGCTTGAGCTTCATGTGATCTGTTAATTTTATCTTGGGTATTCTGATGCCCACTTATCTGATATCCTCTTATCAGTGAATGCATGCCATGTGTGTTCTATTGTGATTGGGTTACCTCATTCAGGATGATATTTTCTAGTTCCATCCATTTGCCTAATGTTAGAGCATCTTCTGGGTATATGACCAGGAGTAGTATAGCTGGGTCCTCAGGTAATACTATGTCTGAAGAGAGAACAACAGTGGCTTATGCTCTAAGATCAAAAATCAACAAATTGAACCTCGTAAAATTGCAAAGTGTTTGTAAGACAAAGGATACTGTCAATAGAACAGAATAGCTAGCAACAAATTGGGAAAAGAACTTTACCAATCCTACATCCTATAGAGGGCTAATATTCAATATATGCAAAGAACTCCAGAAGTTAGACTCCAGAGAATCAAATAATCCTATTAAAAATGGGATACTGAGGCACTCTGCTCAACTGCAGCCATCTTGGTGGCAGGAGCTTAGATTGAGCAGGCAGAACCAGATACCTGAGATATCCCAAGCTTAAGATCTCTGGGGACTTGGGCTGTGAGCCAGTCATCTAAGAACTGAAGGATTCCCTGCCTTGTGGGAGACCCTGCACTCTGCAATCCCCACTCCCTGTGGCTGCTACCAGCATCCTTGCTGCTGACAGGACTAACCAAGCAGAACCAGAGAAGACAAGCAGCATCAGGTCCACAGAAATAACCGAATAAAACATTGCTTGGAGCAAGATACACCAGGGGTCCAACAGCACCCAAGAGGAGAACAACACATCAGCAACCTGTGCCAGGGGAAAGCCAATCATCCAGTAGTAGCCTTATTAGCCCACAGGAGGTTCAAGTCACCAGCCAGTGACTACAGGACCAAGGAAGGCCAGAGATAACCAGATGGCAAAAGGCAAACATAGGAACGTTACTAACAGAAATCAAAGCAATATGGCAGCATCCTAACCCAGTTCCCCGACAGCAGTAAGTCCCCAATACCCCAACACAGCAGAAAAACTAGATTTGGATCTAAAATCACTGGTAAGGATGCTGATAGTGGAACACATAGATAAATCACTTAAAGAAATACAGGAGAAAATGGATCAAAAATTAGAAGCCCTTACAAGGCAATCACAAAAATCACTTAAAGAAATTCAGGAGAATATGGATCAAAAAACAGAAGCCAATAAGGAGGAAGTACAAAAATCACTTAAAGAAATACAGGAAAACATGGGTCAACAAGTAGAAGTCATGAAAAAGGAAACTCAAAAATCTCTTAAAGAAATACATGAAAATACAAACAAGCAAGCAGAAGATCTGAGCAAAACCATCTAGAATCTAAAAACAGAAGTAGAAAGAACTAAGAAATCACAAAGGGAGACAACTTTGGAGATGGAAAATCTTGGGAAGAAATCAGGGGCCATAGATGCAAATATCAACAATAGAATACAAGAGATAGAAGAAAGAATCTCAGATGCTGAAGATACCATAGAAACCATTGATTCAACAGCCCAAGAAAATGCAAAATGCAAAAAGCTTGTAGCCCAAAACATCCAGGAAATACAGAACACAATGAGAAGACCAAACCTAAGGGTTATAGTTATAGATGAGAAGGAAGATATACAACTTAAAGGGCCAGCAACTATCTTCTACAAAATTATGGAAGAAAAATTCCCCAAACTAAAGAGAGATGCCCATGAATATACAAGAAGCCTACAGAAGTCCAAACAGATTGGACCAGAACAGAAATACCTCCTGTCACATAATAATCAAAACCCCAAATGTACTAAACAAAGAAAGAATATTATAGGCAGTAAGAGAAAAAGGCCAAGTAACATATAAAGGAAGACCTATCAGGATTACTCCATACTTCTCACCTGAGACCATGAAAGCTAGAAGATCCTAGGCAGATATCATGCAAACTCTAAGAGAACACAAATGTCAGCCAAAACTACTTTACCCACCAAAACTCTCAATCATCATAGTTGGAGAAACCAAGGTATTCCATGACAAAACCAAATTTGCACATTATCTTTCCACAAACCCAGCCCTACAAAGGATAATAGGGGAAAAATACCAACACAAGGAGGGAAACCACAACCTAGAAGAAGCAAGATAGAAACCCCCTCTCATCAAACACAAAAGAAGATAACCACTCAAATATAAAAAAATAATAACATCAAAAATGTCAGGAAGTAATAATTACTATTCCTTAATATCTCTTAACATCAACTGACTCAATTACCCAATAAAAAGACATAGACTAACAGACTGGATATGGAAACAATTACCTATATTTTGCTGCATACAGGAAACACATCTCAGTGTTAAAGAAAACACTACCTTAGAGTAAAAGGCTGGAAGACAATTTTAGAAGCAAATGGTCTCAGGATACAAGCTGGAGTAGCCATTCTTTTTTTTTTAAATTTTTTTATTGGATATATTCTATATTTACTTTTCATTTCCCTTTTTCTGGTTCCTCATCCCCCAAAGGTCCCACATGCCATTTTCAAATCCCCTGTTCCCCTATCAACCCCTTCCCATGTCCCTGTTCTGGTCTTCCCCTATACTGAGGTTTTGATCCTTTCCAGCACCAGTGTCCATTCCTTGTTTCTTGTCAGATATCTTTTGATATATGGATTGTGTCTTTGGTATCCCAAGAGTCTAGGCTAATATCCACTTATCAGTGAGTCCATACCATGGGTATTCTTTTGAGACTGGGTTACCTCACTTAGTATGATGTTCTCCAGCTCCATCCATTTCTCTACGAATTTCATGAATTCATTGTTTCTAATGGCTGAATAGTACTCCATTGTGTGTGTGTGTGTGTGTGTGTGTGTGTGTGTGTATATATATATATATATATATATATATCACATTTTTTGTATCCATTCCTCTGTTGAGGGACATTTGGGTTCTTTCCAGCTTCTGGCTATTATAAATATGCTATGAACATAGTAGAGCATGTATCCTTATTGCATGCTGGGGAATCTTCTTGATATATGCCCAGGGGTGGTATGGCTAGGTCCTTAATATCAGATAAAATTGACTTTCAACCTAAAGTCATCAAAAGAGACACAGAAGGTCATTTCTTGGTGATCAAAGGAAAAATTCACCAAGAAGAAGTCTCAATACTGAACATCTATGCTCCAAATGCAAGAGCACTCTCATTCGTAAAAGAAACTTCACTAGAGCTTAAAGCACACATTCCACCTAACACAATAATTTTGCGTGACTTTAACACTCCACTAAACAGGGACACAGTGAAACTAATTGAAGTTTTGGACCAATTGGATTTTATATATATATATATATATATATATATATATATACACATATACATATATAAAACATTTCATGCCAAAGCAAAAGAATATACCTTTTTCTCAGCACCACATGGTACCTTCTCCAAAATTGATTATATAATTGGTCACAAGACAGATGTCAACAAGTACAAGAAGATTGAACTAATCCCATGCTTCATATCAGATCATGGAGTAAGAGTGGTCTTCAATAGCAATAAAAAACAACAGAAAGCCCACATACACATGGAAACTGAACAATACTCTACTCAATGACACCTTGGTCAAGGAAGAAATAAAGAAAGAAATCATACTTTACAATTCAATGAAAATGAAGGTATAACCTATCCAAATCTATGGGACACAATGAAAGCAGTGCTAAGAGGAAATCTCATAGCCCTGAGTGCCTCCAAAAAGAAACTGGAGAGAGCATACACTAGCAGCTTAACAGCATACCTAAATGCCCTGGAACAAAAAGAAGCTATTTCACCCAGGAGGAGTATAAGACAAGTAATTGTCAAACTAAGGCCTGAAATCACTCAAGTAGAAACAAAGCAAATCATACAAAGAATCAACAAAACCAGGAGCTGGTTCTTTGAGAAAATGACCTTGTTAGATATATGCTTAGCCAGACTAACCAAAGAGCACAGAGACAGTATCCAAATTAACAAAATTAGAAATGAAAAGGGGGATATAAAAACAGAAACTGAGGAAATTTAAAAAATCATCAGATTCTACTACAAAAGCCTATACTCAACTCAACTGGAGAATCTGGAGGAAATGGACAATTTCCTAGACAGATACAAAATACCAAAATTAAATCAGGGTCAGTTAGATCAGCTAAACAGTTCCATAACCCCTAGAGAAATAGAAGGGGTTATAGAAAGTCTCGCAACCAAAAAAGTATGGGACCAGATGGTTTTAGTGCAGAATATTATCAGACTTTCAAAGAAGACTTAACACCAATACTCTTCAAACTATTCCACAAAATAGAAGGAACCCTGCTCAACTTGTTCTACGAAGCCACAATTATGCTGATACCAAAACCACACAAAGATCCAACAAAGAAAGAGAACTATAGGCCAATTTCCCTTATGAATATTGATGCAAAAATACTAAATAAAATCCTTGCCAACTGAATCCAAGAGCACATCAAAACGATCATTCCCCATGATGAAGTAGGCTTCATTCCAGGGATGCTAGGATGGCTCAATATATGGAAATCAATCAATGTAATCCACTACATAAACAAACTAAAAGAAAAAAAAAAAAACATGGTCATCTCATTAGATGCTGAAAAAGCATTTGACAAAATTCAGCATCCTTTCATGCTATGAGTCCTGGGAAGAACAGGAATTCAAGTCCCATACCTACACATAATAAAAGCGATATACCGCCAACCAGTAGCCAACATCAAAATAAATGGAGAGAATCTTGAAGCAATCCCACTAAAATTAGGGACTAGACAAGGCTGCCCTCTCTCTCCATATCTTTTCAATATAGTACTTGAAGTTCTAGTGAGAGCAATTAGACAACATAAAGACGTCAAAGGATACAAATTGGAAAGGAAGAAGACAAATTATCATTATTTGCAGATGATATGATAGTATACTTAAGGGACCCAAAAAACTCCACCCGAGAACTCCTGCAGCTGATAAACAACTTCAGTAAAGTGGTTGGTTATAAAATCAACTCAAGCAAATCAGTAACCTTCCTATACTGAAAGGACAAGAAGGCTGAAAAAGAAGGTAGGGAAATAACGCCCTTTACAATAGCCACAAACAATATAAAGTATCTTGGCTTGACTCTTACCAAATAAGTGAAAGATCTGTATGACAAGAACTTCAAGTCTTTGAAGAAAGAAATCGAAAAAGACCCCAGAAAAAGGAAAAATATTTCTTGCTCTTGGAATGGCAGGATCAATATAGTAAAAATGGCCATCTTGCCAAAAGTAATCTACAGATTCAATGTAATGCCCATCAAAATCCCAAATCAATTCTTTATAGATCTAGAAAGAGAAATTCTTAAATTCACGTGGAGTAACAAAAAACCGAGGATAGCTAAAACTATTCTCAACAATAAAAGGACTTCTGGGGGAATCAATATCCCTGACCTCACGCAGTACTACAGAGCAACTGTGTTAAAAATGGCATGGTATTGGTACGGCAACCGGCAAGTAGATCAATGGAATAGAATGAAGACCCAGAAATGAACCCACAGAGTTATGGTCACTTGATCTTTGATAAAGGAGCCACAACCATCCAGTGGAAAAAAGATAGCTTTTTCAACAAATGGTGCTGGTTCAACTGGAGGTCAACATGCAGAAGAATGCAATTCACCCACTATTATCACCTTGTACTAAATCAACTCTAAGTGGACCAAGGACCTCCACATAAAGCCAGACACACTGAGTGAAACTAATAGAAAAGAAACTGGGGAAGATGCTAGAGGACATGGGCACGGGGGAAAGTTACTGAACAGAACACCAATAGCTTATGCTCTAAGATCAAGAATTGACAAGTGGACCTCATAAAATTACATAGTTTCAAATAACCAAATAACCCTATTAAAAATGGGGTACAGAGCTAAACAATGAATTTTCACCAGAAGAAATTCAGATGGCTGAGAAGCACTTAAGAGATGTTCAACATCATTAGTTATTAGGCAAATTCAAATCAAAACAACCCCGAGATTCCACCTCACACCAGTCAGAATGGCTAAGATTAAAAATTCAAGAGACAACAGGTGCTGGAGAGGATGGGGAGAAAGAGGAACACTCCTCCACTTTCCGTGGGATTGCAACATGATACAACTGCTCTGGAAATCAGTCTGGCGGTTCCTCAGAAAACTGGGCATGACACTTCTGGAGGACGCTGCTATAACACTTCTGGGTATATACCCAGAGGATTCCCCTGCATGCAATAAAGACACATGCTCCACTATGTTCATAGCAGCCTTATTTATAATAGCCAGAAGCTGGAAGGAGCCCAGATGTCCCTCAAAGGAGGAACGGATACAGGAAATGTGGTATATTTATACAATGGAATACTACTCAGCAATTTAAAATAAGGAATTCATGCAATTTGTAGGCAAATGGTTGGATCTGGAAAATATCATCCTAAGTGAGTTAACCCAAACACAAAAGAACACACATGAATTGCAATCACTGATAAGTGGATATTAATGAGCCCAGAAGCTCTGAATACTCAAGGCACAATTAGCAAATCAAAAGATTCCCAAGAAGAGGGAAGGAGTGGACACTGTTCCAGAAAAGACTGGTTCCAGTTTTGCAGGAGAGTACCAGAACAGAGAAAGAGTTGTGGGGAGATTGGGGAATGGGCGGTGTGTGTGAGGGGAAGAGGACTTATGGGACACATGGTGAGGGGGGAACTGGGAAAGGGGAAAGCCTTTGGAATAAAAACAAAGACACAATAATAAAAATGGTAGAGTCTACCTAAGACTGTTTAATGTGTTTAATTTGTTGAGTCTGCTCTCTGTTTGATGAGTGTGTTGAGTACATAAAAATAAAAATCATGGCAGACTGCTCAATTGTCCAAGTCTGCTCCAAGTGAGACAGAGAGCATGGCAGCATTCAAAATAGAATGGGTGATGTGAGCACAATACATAGGTGATGACATAAGAATGTAATCTGGAAGCAGGTTTTGTCTAGTAGTTTGGTGATAAGAGAGGTGGATGCTAATTTGATGAACAATTGACTTAAGTAAAGTGATATGAACGATCTACTTATCACATTAATTCATGCAGCCATGTCTTGGTTTAACTACATGTTTTAAAAGGTTATTCTTATCGTATAAGTGCAAATATTTTGCTCATTTTGTATGGAAGTGAACTTCATGTGTGGCTGGTACTTGCAGAGGCCAGAAGAGGGTGTGATCCTCCCTGAAACTGGAGTTACAGAGCCTCCTGTGCCACCATGGGTGCACTAGGAATAGAATCACACATGGGACTCTGTGAAAGCTGTAAGTGCTCTTGTCCACTTAGCCAACCATCCAGTCCGTACTATTTATACTTTTAAAGTTATTTCTTCATTTGCTATGTATTAGTCAAGTTTGTATTCTTTATCCACTATTATTTTACACTATTATCTACTATACACGTGTTTCCATTGAATGCCACATAATAAAACTGATGAGACTTAACTAGAATTTTTCCTGTAGGGGTTAAGATAAATATTTAATCATAGCATCATATCTGTACAACAATCTCATAAATTAAGTAGAGTTATTATATGGTTTAAGAGGAGAGGAGAGAATGTTTGTGAAATTGACCTGGGATTGAAAATTAGTCCCAAAACTAGGATTCAAATACAGTAACATAGTTTTATTAGATGGCCAAATACTGATGATGTGTTAATATGCTAATAATAAATTGATACAATGATAAATTTTATATTATCATTAAGAAATATCTTATTAATATTTCTGCATATAATTGTTATTTTAGAAAATGTAAAGAAAAAAGCACTTGGGTGATTTTGTAAGTTTGCTTTTATTTCCCAGAATAGTTGCTGGTTGGAAAGAGAAAGCATGTGATTTTATATCCATTGGCTTCAATTAATCATGGAAAACGATACTAATTCAGTTCTTGAATATCATTCAAGATAATAAGTTGATTATTTTTCTCTTTCTTTCAAAAATGAGTAATCAGCAAAGGCTTGCTTTTAAATAACACTAAAGCCTTATGCACAGTGCAGAATTATCAAGAGAGTAAGGAGCTATATACGTAATTACAGTAGCATGATAAAAAAGAATGCAGTAGTGTTTATAAAACACTTATCAGGTAGAGCTTTTTATTTCTGTAAGGTGGCAAGTGTTATTTTTAGTAATTTTTCTTTCTTCAATTAATTCTGAGATTGATGTAATTTCAATAATGCTAAAATATTTGAACAACCATATATTTTTGCAGAAGGTAGGATATATTCCCATTGAAATCAAGAGTTTTACATCATTACATATTTTATGAATGAATTTACATTGATTTTTATAGGAACTAGGTGATGTAAATAGTGATTGTAAAACTGATGAAATTCTTTTTAATTGAGTTAATTTTACTTTTCAAGGCATGTGCATTTCAAAACTAGTCAACACAAAATATTAATGACCCTGTATTTGCTGAATTACTTACAAATGTATTAAAATTGAGCTAAGTAAAATATGTTATTATTTTACTGAGAATATATATTTCTTCTTTCAGTATAAATTATATGCACACAGCATTGAGTAGAATACTAGTAGATTTAAATTCGGTTCATAGGCACCATGAAGGAAGTGCAGTTATTATTCAGGGGCAACTTTAAATTTATTTCAATGAAGTGAATACAACAGAATATCATTTCTCAATAAATGTGATTCAGATACTTGAAGGAAAATACAATAAAACTCGTCTTCAGGATGATTATTTTGCATAATTTTCATGGATAATTTCATCATATTGACATATTTCTATTTATTTAACATTGACACTCACTCATGCTTAGAATTGAAAAACAGCAACATTCCACTTGTTGCTCCAGTGTAGGGGAATGCCAGGACAGGGAAGTGGGCATGGGTGGGTTAGTTAGCACGGGGAGGGAGGATGGGGTAGTGGGTTTTCTGAGGGGAAATGAGGAAAAGGGATAGCATTTGAAATGTAAATAAAGAAAATATCTAATAAAAAAGCAACACACCCAAAATAATATTTCTCTTTCTTCTCCATTCAATTTTTAAAGGAATTTGAAGGGATTTTACTTCAGTTAATGAGTGACTAATTAATTCTTATAATAAGCAAAATTTTGATATTAGGTGGAAAACTAAAGTCCAAGTTGTGTTTTTTTTTTTTTTTTTTTTTTACTTCTAATTGCCACAATAAAGTTTGGTTAAGATTTTAGATTTGTTTATATGTAACTGCTAAACTTTTCTCTAATAATTATTACATAAAAGTTTAATAATAACCAATATGTCATAGTTAAAATGTTAAGGAATGTACTACTAAGGACATAATATAGCAGTCATTACTCATTGATTCAATTCTTTTGGGATTTCAGTGTTCAGTTTTGACAATTCTGAGCTGCCAGAATAGAAGCAGGGTAGCACACCCAGTTTCTCAGTAAGAGTTATACATAGTTTTAACCACTGTACACTCTTTCCAAACCTCCATATACATTTATCCACATGAAATCCGTAATGTAACAATGTTCAGAGGACCTCTTCAAGAACTATATGACTTAATCCATTTAAGATAGAAGTATATAATAGCAAAATCCTGAAGAATGTAAATTATATTAGCTTTACATGGAGCATCTATTTTGGTTATCATAATAAAAATCACTTTGTAATATCTGCTATTGATTCATTAACTTTTTAATCTTGCACCTTTGTTTTTAGTGCAGCAAAGCCATTAATGTTACTTAGCAAAGTAATGAAAATATTTCTGTTATTTAAATAATCTGGCAGCCAACATTTTACTCATACATGCTGTATATTCATATCCATTGTAGAATTATTATACTATATCTTAAGTACTGGAATCTGGTGATTTTTTTCTTAAAAATATCCAAAAATACTGACTAATAAAGTCATGTCAAATGTACATGCCCTTTAAACTTCCTGTAATTAAAAATAAGGGGTTTGCAGCCTTATTGGGGGGGGGAAGCAACAGTGTCAACTGGTCAGATCTCTCCAGAGCTCCTGTGGACTAGAACACCAACCAAAGAGTATACATAGAGTGACCCATGGCGCAAGCTGCACATGTGGCAGAGGATGGTCTTGTTGGACATCAATGGGAGGAGCTGTCCTTGGGCCTAAAGGGGGGTTGATGCCCCATGTAAGGGAATGCCAGGGCAGGAAGGCTGGAGTGGGTGAGTGGAGAAACATCTTCATAGAAGCAGAGGGAGGGTGGAAAAGCTAGAGGTTTTCCTGATGGGAGACCTGGAAAGGTGAAAGCATTTGAAATGTAAATAAAGAAAATATCCAGTAAAAGAAAAAAATAAGAAACTAAAAGTTCTATGCTTTAAATATTACTTTTCTACTCATTCCTACAATTTTTTCACCTCAGACAGCACATTGACTGATGTGGTAACATTGATATCTAGCCTGGGGGAACAAGTAGTACAGTGGGGTAGCTTATATACTGATCATCAACAGTGAGGCGGCTGCATAACAGGAAAATCTATCCCAGAACAATTGCTAATTCACAGAAACTCAATTTCTGGATTGTTTTCCCTAAACTGCAGGAAAGCTAACAAGAGAGTAGTAGAGTCTCCAGTACTTGGCAATTGTTTGTGCCTTTATAACCTCGAGAAATTGTATAAAATAATTCAATTTCTAAGTTTCAGGAGGTGATTCTCCCAAACTTCCTGAGTCTTGTGTATTTACTTCTTCTCTCCTAGCAGGAATATTTCAGTTCAAAGAATACAACTAGAAAATGAATACAAATAGTGGAACTAGGGCAAGCACAAATACTATAAGCACTCCTACTTGTAAGGATTCCCTATTGTAATTAAGTAACCTCGATCTACATTGTTCACATGGGACCTTGGCGGATAAATATTTCTCTTTTTTTAAGCTTTTTTAGTAGGAACTGATGATTTTTTAAAGTTTTCATTGGATATATTCT
Source organism: Apodemus agrarius (assembly GCA_964023405.1). NCBI lineage: Eukaryota > Metazoa > Chordata > Mammalia > Rodentia > Muridae > Apodemus > Apodemus agrarius. Next base: position 43,907,076 of record OZ030023.1, read on the forward strand.
ATACTTACATTTCATTTTCATTTTTCTGGTTCTCAACCCCCCAAAGGACCCACAAGCCCTTTCCCTCCCCCTGTTCCCTCATCCACCCCTTTCCATTTCCCTCTTCTAGTATTCCCCTAAACTGATGCTATGATATTTTCCAGCACCAGGTTCTACTCCTTCCTTCTTGTAGGACATCATATGATATGTGGATTGTGTACTTGGTGTCCCAAGATTCTAGGCTATTATTCACTTATCAGTGAGTGCATATCATGGGTATTGTTTTGAGACTGGGTTACTTCACTTAGTATGGTGTTCTTCAGCTCCGTCCATTTCTCTTAGAATTTCATGAACTTATTTTTTTAATGGTTGAATAGTACTCCATTGTGTATATATACCACATTTTTTGTATCCATTCTTCCATCGAGGGACATCTGGGTTCTTTCCAGCTTCTGGCTATTATAAATAAGGCTGCTAAGAACATAGTGGTACATGTATCCTTATTGCATGCTGGGTAAATTTCTGGGTATATGCCCAGGAGTGGTCTGGCTGGGCCCATGAAGTATCCTGTCCAGTTTTCTGAGGAATCGCCATACTGATTTCCAGAGTGGTTGTACCAGCTTGTACTCCCACCAGCAGTGGAGGAGTGTTCCTCTTTCTCCACATCCTTGCCAACAACTGCTGTCTCATGAGTTTTTAATCTTAGCTATTGTGACTGGTGTGAGGTGAAACCTCAGGGTTGTTTTGATTTGCATTTCTCTAATGACTAATGATGTTGAACATTTTTAAGGTGTTTCTCAGCCATCCGAATTTTTTCAGGGGAAAAGTCTTTGTTTAGCTCTGTACCCCATTTTTTGATACAGTTATTTGGTTTTCTGGGGTCTAATTTCTTGAGTTCTTTGTATACATTGTATATTAGCCCTCTGTCGGATGTGGGGTTGGTGAAGATCTTTTTGTTTTTGAGTGGTTATCTTCTTTTGAGTTTGATGGAAGAAGGTTACTATCTTGCTTTTTCTAGGGTGCAGTTTACCTCCTTGTATTGGAGTTTTCCTCCTATTATCCTTTGTAGAGCTGGGTTAGTAAAAGATATTGTGTAAATTTGGTCTTGTCATGGAATATTTTGATTTATCCATCTATGTTGATTCAGAGTTTTGCTGGGTATAGTAGTCTTGGCTGACATTTGTGTTCTCTTAGAGTCTGCATGAGATCTGCCCAGGATCTTTTAGCTTTCATGGTCTCTGAAGAGAAGTCTCGTGTGATTCTGATAGGTCTTCCTTTATATGTTACTTGGCCTTTTCCTCTTACTGCCTTTAATATTCTTTCTTTGTTTAGTACATTTGGGGTTTTGATTATTATGAGATGGGAGGGATTCCTGTTCTGGTCCAGTCTGTTTGGAGTTCTGTAAGCTTCTTGTATATTCATGGGCATCTCTCTCCTTAGGTTAAGGAAGTTTTCTTCCATAATTTTTTTGAAGATATTTGCTGGCCCTTTAAATTGTAGATCTTCACTCTCTTCTATTCCTATAATCCTTAGGTTTGGTCTTCTCATTGTTTCCTGTATTTCCTGGATGTTTTGGGTTACAAGCCTTTTGCATTTTGCATTTTCTTTGACTGTGAAATCAATGGTTACTATGGTATCTTCAGCATCTGAGATTCTTACTTCTATCTCTTGTATTCTGTTGTTGATATTTGCTTCTATGACCCCTGATTTCTTCCCAAGGTTTTCTATCTCAAAAGTTGTCTCCCTTTGTGATTTCTTAGTTTTTTCTACCTCTGTGTTCAGATCTTGGATGGTTTTGCTCAGTTCCTTCACTTGTTTGTTTGTGCTTTCTTGCAATTCATTAAGAGATTTTTGTGTTTCCTCTTTCATGACTTCTGCCTGTTAACTCAATTTCTCCTGCATTTCTTTAAGTGATTTTTCTCATTTCCACTTTATTGGTTTCTGTCTGTTGCTTCATATTCTCCTGGAATTCTTTAAGTGATTTTTGTGTTTGCATTGTAAGGGCTTCTATCCTATTCATGTTCCCCTGCATTTCTTTAAGAGATTTGTTTATGTCCTTTTTGTGTTCCTCTAGAAGCATCATGACCAGTGCTTTTAAATCCAACTCTCATTTTTCTGGTGTGTTGGGGTATCCAGGACTTGCTGTGGTTGGCAAATTGGGTTCAGATGCTGCCATATCGCCTTGATTTCTATTAGTAACATTCCTATGTTTGCCTTTTGCCATCTGTTTATCTCTGGAGTTAGCTGGTCTTGTTGTTACTGGTTGGTGTTTGAAGCTCCTGTGAGCCTGGCGTTTGGTGCTGCTGTCGTAGAGGGGGTCCATGCTCCCAAGGTGGAGACTGGAAGGTTTCTGCTACTGGACTCTGAGTTACCTCCTCAGCTCTGCTGGGCCGGACCTAAGTCTTCCCCAGGCTTGCCGTTGGATGCACAATTGACCTCTTGATGTATCCTCCTGGCCTGCCTAGTTGTCAGCTCTTAAGAATCAGATCTTTTTTTTCCCCACTGATCTGGGCTAGTCTGTTAGATCTTTATGATGACCTGGACTCCTCTGATGGTTCTCTATGGTGACCTGTTCAGGCCACCAGCTCTAAGATGGTGGCAGGTCTCAGGGCTCTGTCTAACCACTAGATTCCCTGCAGGACTGGATGTTCCCTGGCTGGACTGCTGGAAACTAGATGGTTGCGCTCTTAGCCCACAGGGCTCTGTCTGGTTAGCTGTCTGTGGTGTCCTGAGGGAATATGTTGGCCTCTGGCTGTACTCCAGGGACAGACCCACAAGCAGGTTGGTGCCCTCATGGGTAGGAGCAGAGACTGCCTGCCAAGCTCATTTGGCTCTGGGTGCACTGCTGAGCTGTTGTTGCACAGACCTCCCGCTGAGCTGCTCTGGCTCTGGGCACAGGCAAGAGCCTGATGGTGTAATCAATGCTAGGCTAGGTTTCTGTCCATGTTCCTGACCCCAGCTGCCAGCCGTCCGCAGTGACCCGAGGCAAGATGGCGGCCCCGCTGCAAGCCCAGCAAGCCAGTCCCCAGCAGTCAGAGACAGCCACAGAGCTGTTGGTGCACAGACATGCCGCCGAGCTGCTCTGGCTCTGGGTGCAGTCAAGAGCCTGACAGGGTAGTTGATGCCAGGCTAGGACCCTGTCCATGCACCCAGCCCCAGCCACCAGCCGTTTGCAATGACCCGACGCCAAGTATTTCTTTATAATAATCATTCAATTCTCCTTATGGTGGAGATTTTAAACTCTATAACTTCCACTCTAGTTTAAAGATGCATCATATTTGGATATGTTATTGTTTTCATGGAATATGAAATAGTATTTTCCCCTGTGTTGTAGAAGATTTCTCAATCTGATTCATACCAATGAAAATTCAAAGGCTTATGAATTTCTCAACTGACCTTGTTGTCAAATAATGGCTTATAGGTTTCTTATTTACTTAGGCAATGCTGTTATTCTTTGTACAACCTCAGCTATTGAAGTTCTTTGGTTTCCATCAGCTAAAGTTATATATAAAGGTTAGTTTCCTCCAGGACAAGTTTTATATGTGCTCTAGTCACACCCAAAGATATGTTTTATTAGATATATACTTTATATACATTTCAGATGATTTTCCCTTTCCTGGTCCCCCTCCAAAAGTCCCATAAGCTATCTCTCCTCTCCCTGTTCCAAAATCAACCCACTCCTTCTTCCCTGTCCTGGTATTCCCCTACACTACTGCATCAAGCCTTTCCAGGACCAGGGGCCTCTCCTTCCTTTGCTGTCCAACAAAGACATACTCTGCTGTCAATGCATCTGGAGCCACGGGTAACACCATGTGTGCTATCTGGTTGACGTCTTTGTCTCTGAGAGCTTTGGGAGTACTGGTTGGCTCTTATGTTCATTGTTCATCTTATGGCGCTGCAAACTCCTTCAGCAACTTGGGTCCTTTCTCTAGCTTCCCCATTGGGGACCCAGTGCTCAGTTCGATGACTGCTGAGAGTGTCCCCCTCTGTATTTGTCATGCACTAGCAGAGGCTCCCAGTCAGCAAATATTTCGGGGCATCAATAAAAGTGCCTGGGTTTTATAACTGTATAACTGGATCACTAGGTGGGGTAGTCTTTGGATGGTCTTTCCCTCAGTCTCTGCTTCACACTTTGTCTCTGTATCTCCTTCTGAAATTCATAAGCAAATGGGTGGAACTGGAAAATATCATCCTAATTGAGGTAACCCAATCACAAAAGAACATACATGGTATGCACTCACTGATAAGTGGATATTAGCTCAGAAGCTTGGAATACCCAAGACACAATTCACATATCAAATGATGCCCAAGAAGAAGGAAGAATAAATTATGGATAATCTGGTCCTTCTTAGAAGGGGGAACAAAATACCCAAAAGATATTTTAACACAACCTTTTTCAAGGCACAATGATTTTGTGAAATTTTGTTGTCTGTATTTATCCTGATGATTTTGAAGTTGAAGGAATTAGCTGAGTGTTGGCATAAGGTGCTTTGCTCATCTGGAGAGACAATAATTATTGAAGCTATTTCTGCTGTACAATAGACCACTACCCTTCCATAGATTTCTTCATGACTTTCTATTTGACTACTCAGACATCAATACCTTATATACTTTATGGTCCTATAAATGTATTAGTGATATCTATGATCATTCTCTAAATCACAATGTCATAGCTTATGCTTAATTTACATTTCCTGTTGGCTGGCTTGCATTTTATTTTGTTTTGTTTACTTCCTACAGAACACAGAGCAATGGAGAAGTCATGTCAGGAGCACAGAACACCACTCTGAAAGAAGAAAAGACTTCTTGGAATATTTCACGTGAGCCTGAAGGTAGTATACATAACTTGCCCTCATAGCTCATCAGCTAAAGCAGATCATAGAGGAACACTTTATTTCAACATAGTAGTTAAGAAGATTGTACATTGTGCTAGGAGAAATTGAAAGACTACTAAAATGTCATTTACATAATTACTACCTTAAATTAATTTTAAAATGTGGTACTATATTAGCATATTATGACACACTAATATTCAAGGTGAAGGAATTGATAAAATGAATGCTAATAATTACAATTAATTTAGGGGATACCATTTAGCAATTTATCCCCTAAAATTTGTAAGGAAAAAATTGGATTTTATATGAAAGTTTCTTTCACACTATGAGATCTATTTAATATTTAAATGTGTGTAAATGATGTTGAGATATTTAGTTGCTAAGGTGCTCACTTCTTTGTAACAGCAGCTATAAATATCAAAGCAACACTATACAGGAATTAAAAGCACTTCTTACCTCTCTGATTTATGTATTTCCCATGCATAAGTTCTTTGCTTTTGTCAGTACTCTTTATTGGTTTGTTATGATAACTACCAGAAAGTCTCAGGATACAAGCTAAATAATTGTAAATTCAGCATGACAGTCACCTTATATGTGCAGTTATGTCATACACCCAGCTGTGCCGATACTTGAGAAAGATGGAAAGACACAATTATCGTCTTAAAATTAACCTTATACACAAGTGATTCTCTCTATGTGACAGATTAGTAAAGAGAAGAATGGTTTGCATATAGCACCCCCACCCCAATTCGGCTAATTTACAAGCAAACAGCATCTAATGAAATGATCTGATACGTTGCCATAAAGAAGGCACAAGGGTTCCTTTGCTACTCTGTTGTCAAGTACCACCTCTCTAGTCAGTAAACATTATACTGTTTCTACTGATACATGGGTGCACGGAGACTCTTTGGCCAGCATTATTTAGTATTATTTCCATATGTTCATAGTCACATACTTTAATGGGAACTATGATATATAGCAAAATAGTCTGGGTGACATCGGATAGCAATCTTGGAGTCAATAAAAAGAGCAGCATTTTAAGAGAAGAATGAGTAAAACCTAGCTTTAGGAGCAAGAAAAAGAGTATTATAAAAGATTTAAAAGCAAGGTATGTGTTTCCTGGTCCAGAAGCCATTTAGTACAGCAATAAAATCAGTGTGCGACTCTATTGTGAAGATTTGTCTATGGACTATTGTGGGGCAATTTGTTTAGGCAGATGGCAGAGCATTACCATTTAAGAATGATTTTCCAAGTTTGTGTGTCTTGAATATTGCAAAAGAAATAAATTTTAAAAAAACATATTAGTAGTATAGAATGAAAGAATCACAACCATATTGTTTTCACTGAAAACTTCTAGAGTGAACAGAGAACTAAGAAGATAAAAACAAATATTTGTATTTAATAAACAAAATATTAATGTATTAAGAAAATACCACAACAAAACCAATTTATTTCCATATCGATCAAACATAAGAAGATAAGAATGTATAACATGGCTATTAAAATGATCTTACAATATTGTTTCTTGGTGAATATCTTCTAAATTTCTTAATTTTTAGTTTTTGAGACCTTGTACAAATTACATTGCCTAAGTACTTTTGATATTTATTTTAATGGATATTGAGAGAAAACCTCAAATTATACATCTTCTTTTACCATCTGTGGACTGACTTATTTGCTCTAGCTATTTTTTAACCTGTAGTTTTATACAATTTCAACATTCATTTCTGTACTGAAATATAAAAATTTTGAATTATTGGTTGTATGGATGAAATACATTTTTTCAAAATGAAGCTAGTAAATATTTGTATTTCAAAATAACAACTTATAGGAAATTAAGAATTGGTAAACAGAGGAATTCATATTTATTAGCCCTCTACTAGATATGGTGTGAGAATTCTGACAATTTCTAAAGTATATCAATCCCAATTATACATTTTTGAACTGGGTAAATGACCACAGGATGTGTTCAGGGACCTACTGGACCACTGTGTGTCAGACATCAGTTAAAACTCCATTAATCACCATAAGCTCTTACTTTAAGTAGAGGGCCACAATGTTCCTTGGTATTTCCCGGGATCAGTATCAGTTCAGAAACAGTATCCAATAGGCCCTAGAAAGTATGATTATTTTTTTCTCCCAGTGTACAGTTATCCTTGTAAATGGCCATTGGTATCTCTGGGGAAGAACTGGAGAAAGGATACCAGCAAAACTTTTAGGTGTCTTATCAAAATCCTTCCTCAGGAAACCTGGCCACCTCTTCATTCAAGGGGTTCAGGATCAGCAAACTGACTCAAGTATTGATTCACCGGTGGAGATTGCTTTTTGCCATGATCCAATGTTGACTCTCTTTCATTTGTTTGAAAATTTTTCTGCTTATACAGATCAAACAGATACGCAGTATAGACTTGATATCTATTTAATGCCTGGATACACCATGACTGCTTAGCCAGTACCAAAGATCTGAACAAGTCATGCCATTATAAATTTCACCTCTCCTGTGCTGTCTGTTATGGGCTAGGTCATTATAAACATTGTTTTGTCTAAGCTACCCATTAAAATAACTACAGATTCCTTATCTCTGGTGATTCACTGCTGCCATCTGGCCCTTGCTTACCTGCCCCCCCCCCAAAAAAAATCTATTGCATTTAATTCATCCAACTTTTCAGCAACATCTCCAATCCTAAGGTCCAGCACAAGGAAAAGGGGAAGAACAAAATGTGCTAGTGCCTGTGTCACCAACTTGTACCTTAAAGGGTTCCTGATGGCCATATCTTCTCAGCCTTCCCATTGAGGATTAGGCTTCATTCAATGCATCCACTGTAACATTGCAATTTTGCTGATCCTTAAAATCCCTTCATCAACACTAAGCCAAGGGATATTAGGCATCTCCAACGCCTTTTTAGTTGGCCATCTTTTGATAAATGCTTGTAAGGTTGGCCATTCCATCAAACTTCTGGCACCTCCATTTTAACTGTAACAGCTTCCATAGTAAACCTAGATCCTTCACCATTATCCCACACCCTTAAACTCCATCCCCACACATATTTTCCAGACTTCTTCTTGAATAGATTAGTAAACTCATTAAGCTCCTTAGTAGTGTAGCACACTTCCTCATTAACTACATTTCTACCTCCCCTCAAGGGGCCTGCTTTCCCTCAAGTCTGGTTACAGGTCTAGAATCAATTATTGGTGGGCCATTGGTGTTTCATTGAGGAACATCAATGTTGTCTTCTCTGGTATTTTCTTCAGAGAAAGTCACTGCTGATTTATTACACTCTGAGGGATTAATTTCCTCATGTAGGGAAGACATTATTTCAAGGGTTGGGGCTGAGGGTACTATTTCCTCAGATGAGGTAAACCCTTAAGAATATGAAGATTCTAATTTCTCAGCTTCAACAGTATCCTCCCACATATCTCCATTGCAAGTTACAGAATTTTATTCTTTGCCAATTAATAACCTTACTTTAGCAGCTGACACCCTCTGAGGCTGACTTGAATTTTTGCTGGAATTCAGCCAACCTTACAATGAAGGCTTCATTTTAATTTCCAGCAACTTGAGCTCGATGACTGCTGGAGAGAAAATTCTCTTCAAGGGTACTTTTAGAAACCTTTAGGTTGTTTATTTGCATCTGGAGCCATTCAATATTTTTATACAGCTCATTCTTTTCCTTCAGCAATTTTCCCAGAGATACTAAGAGCAACTAGCCAGCGAAATCATGTTTTGATTTTCCACCATCTTGTAGAAAAATTAGTACACTGGGTCACCTAATTAATCACCAAGGAATTATCTTCTTTCAATTTGAAATATAGTTTCCACCATGAGCCTTCAACATTCTCTGAGATCCCAGGAAAGAAAGTAGTATCTGGAGTGATTTCAGCAGTTGAAGGTGCTGGTGAATTATTAAACCAACTCAAGATTCTTAAGATTCAATACTTCATATTAGCCCTCTATCTGATATGGTAAGAGTGTCTCCAATGTGTAGGTTGTGAATTTGTCCCATTGACTATGTCCTTTGTCTTACAGAAGCTTTTCAGTTTCGCGAGGTCCCATTTATTAATTCTTGATGTTAGAGCCTGAGCAATAGGAGTTCTGTTTAGGAAATTTCCCCCTGTGCCCATGAGATCTACGCTCTTTCCCATTTTCTCTTCTATTATATTCAGTGTATATGCTTTTATTTTGAGGTCCTTGATCCACTTGGACTTGAGCTTTGTGCAAGGTGAAAAATAAGGATCTATTTTCATTTCTACATAATGGCTGCCAGTTAGACTAGCACCACTTTTTGAAGATGCTTTCATTTGTCCATTGTATATTTTTGGCTTCTTTGTCAAAGACCAAGTGTCCATAAGTCTGTGGTTTTACCAGAAGATAATAACTAAAGGTTTGAGAATTCCAAAATAAAAGGTCGTCTTCTTTTTGGAGCCATAGAGACCAGGTAGGAAATCATTGTAAGCAAAAAGTGAGCAGAGAAACACTCATCCTGTTGTCTGAACATTTTTACAAAGTAACATCCAGAAGAACTTGAAGATGTCTTAGCAAAGGCTGTAGTGGATTTATTTGGGGCATTTTAGAGCTCTGATAAACCTATGGTCATCTTTAGAGTTGGAAACACACATGTGAAGCATAAGTATCAAACCTATATGAGCTTAATCATGAGATTTATTTTGTATGTGGAGCACAGCATCCTACAATGAAGCACAGAGAGTAGAAAAAATGCCTCTATCTTTAACTTCAATGTATCCCTAGAATATGAGAAAACAGAAGTAGATTCTGGGTTTTATTACAAGAGTGAAGCAGAGAGGTAAAAAGCTTTTACATGGTGAATTAAAACAGTAATGGAACTGAAAAAATAAAGTCATTACAATAAAAGGCTTTGTTGTTACTAAGGAAAGAGGATTAGACTCTTTTCCTTAGATGTCCTTACAATAAATCATATCATAGTTCTGAACCAAGCCAGGAGGCTGACACTTGCTTGTGAGGTACAGTTATGAATGTCTTTGAGGACCTAACCCTGGCTAGAATATACTAGGCTTTTCTGTAAGTATACTATGTGTGAGGTGGAGAAGATCAGATATACTGATAAATGTAACAATCTCTATTCTGTCACATTACTAGACGTGAACCAAATAAGCACACACTAACTCAAATCAAGGATTCAGTAAGGCATGGCTTGAGGACCATGTGAAAGCTGTGGTGGCTGAGTTTTCCCAGGGGCTGAAACAATAGAAGTAACAATAAAAGAATTTATCATTAAAGCCAAACTCAGCCAGTGTTCAACTCAGAGTCCTGACATTTGCAAGTGTCTTGCTTATTATTCACAAGGTTCTTGTACCTGGCTTTGGTTCTGATATTCCAAATACCTTAAAGTCCAAGTTGAACATTCAGAATCAGATAAGTTTGTAGGTGTAGATTTGCACACAGATGAGATAAAGGAGGCAGTAGAGATGGGTGTGGAAGATAATTATTCTGTGAAGAATTTATGCTGTTTTGCCACATTTGTCTGATTGCCACCATGTCTGTTAATGAGTTATAAAGGCTGAAGAGTCTTCTAAGGTTAAGAAGTATAACTTGTAACTGAATAACTGATACTACAGAATGATCAGGAAAAAAGAAATTATTTTGTCCAAGCTTCAAATGGTTTTTGAAATGAACTTCTCTTCCTATATGAAGAAAAGTACAGGACATTTGGCACTTGTTAAAATTATAATACCATAAAAGCATACAGGCTTTTTTGTTTTGTTTTGCTTTACTTTGCATCTGCTTGCTTTGCTTTCACTTTGTTTTGCACTAACTGTGCTCACATAATACAATTATTTTTATCTACTAAATAAGGCTGTATTAGCTGCAATGATACAAAATTTTATATTATGAAGAGCATGCTGTTACCATGTTCTTCAAATGGTCTTTGAAAAATTGTAATGGATTAATAATTTCTCCTAAATAAGGTATTATGGTACATTCCTGTAATCTTAGTGCTTTATAAATAAACTCATGAAGGTCAGGAAATTCTGATCAAATCAGAGTACAGGAGATGCTGGCTCAGAAGAAAGAAAACATTTTTTCTTATAAAAGTCTTTTATATTAGCTAGACTTCTCTATGTTAAATATCTAGGTATTTTTAAAGTAAACCACAACTGTGTAATTTATGTTTCTTTTTTTATAGTGTCTTTAATAAATATTTAGTAGTAAATCTACTGGATCTTTCATATATTTAAATAATGCTTCCCTTACAAAAGTTAATATCAGGTACTATTGAAGGATAGAGCAGTAGGACTACAAATATGAAACCTTCAGAATTATTGTGATCACAAAAGAAATATTTAAAGTGTAATGACCAAAAGAGAGTTGAGGAATAAGGATGGACTGGGGTAAAGCATAATAATTTTAGGCTATATTCAAAACTTCAAACTTTATCCTTTCTTCATCCCTCTCCCAAGCCATCTTGAGTGTGTTTTTTTCCCTCACCTAAATATTATGCTTTGTCTTCTACATATTTGTAACTATACGTTTTATAATATGTAGAGAGCTCTAAGGTCAATGAAAGCAAGCTCGAATGAAGAACCACAGTGGTTAAGTGCAGAAAAGGGATTGGAGAAAGGAATAAATCTTTCTTGTAAAGGAACATAGAATATATTCTTATGAGTATACAAAGGAATTAGAACAGAAACATCAAATGAAGAGTGATAGTAAACAGAACTACATGTCAGTGGGTATGGGGAGAAACAGCTGAAAATGAAAGCCACTTGAGGGGTTGAATGAAAATTCTCAACAGCAGAAGCTTCCTAAATTATGAAAGTGATCTAAATTATATTGACAAATGAAATTTGGAAGACAAATCCACAACCATCTATGTCTTGTCATTAAATAAAGGTTCTATTACAGGGATTGGATTGTACCATATTGACCAAAGGGTTCCAGTGCGAAACCTCAAACAACCTAGACTATAACCAAAGCTATAGTTTGCCCTCCACAAACTGGTATTAAATACCCTTCCTGAAGACAACATCTATACAACTCATTCAATGTGGAGAAGTCAATCTGGTGCCTAGATTAAACCTTTATCCCTATGCTCTAGCATCTTCAGGACAGGAAGTTATTCTGCGTCCTACCAAAGCAAAAAAATATAAACACCAACCCAGCTAGTCACACTTTGATTTACAATGGTGTGCTCCCTGCTAGATATGGTAGTCAATGGTGGAACAAAGCTTGTGGGAGTAAACAAACAATATCTGATTTGACTTTAGACACACTTCATGAGATAGACCCATACTGCTTGAATGATAAAAAACCTGAGACTAGATATCTGAGGGAACTAGAAGAAAACAAGATGTTACTGTTAAAAATAAGGAGTAGCAGTAAAATGGCTCCTAAAGATATTGTTCTATTCATAGACAAGCATTTTGCTCAGTCATCATTAGATAAGCTTGTTCCTACAGCCTTTATGAACAAATACAGAGACCCACAGCCAGATATTATATAGAAAATGAGAAACATTGTAATACTCAACTGTATACTTAATGTCTCCATTTAATCCCTCTCCTCATGGAACCATGCGGAAGAAGAGGTGGAAAAGTCTCAAAGTCACAGGGGATACAAGAATCCAAAAAGACAAGACCCTCTAAATGAACATGATCCACTCACATTGAAGTCATTAAGACTGCAGTACCATTCACCCTGTCCACATGGATCTATACCAGATAGAGACCTAGGGCAAAATAGAGATATGTTTCTATCCAAAACCTAGAAGTTGTCTCCAACTGATTAACCATTAGCATGCAAATTTACTTTCTCCAAGGCAGTCTTACTGAGGAAACAAGTTACTCTTAATTGTAGGCAAGGGTGCTCAGTGGTTGATAGCCAATAGAAAAGAAATTCAACAGTAATGCCATTGGAATTTCCTTTTCTCATAATGGTATGTCAGAGATTCTTTCAAATTTATCATTTCATTTTTATTTTACATTGTAGTGTCCTTTCTTTTTCCTTCTATTCTGAATATATCATGACTACTTAATTTAGTATGTTTTTAATGAGATTCCTGAGTGTTTGAGTGTGTGTGTGTGTTTATGTGTGTGTATGTATATATATGAATGATTCCTGCTTCAAAGAACAACAACAAACATATAAATAAGAAAGTCAATAAGCAAATAAACAAATAAGAAAAAATAAAAAAATAAATGCTGTTTCAAGTGCCCATAAGTGTGTGGTTTTATTTCTGGGTCTTCAATTCAATTCCATTGATCAACCTCTCTGTCTCTGTAACAATTCCATGCAGTTTTAATCACTATTGCTATATAGCCTTACTTTTATTGTTAGGAATTGTTTTTGGTATTCTGGGGTTTTTCCCCCATTTCAGAAGAATTTGAGAATTTCTCGTTCCCAGTCTTTGAAGAATTGTGTTGGAATTTTGATGGAGATTGCTTTTAATCTATAGATTGCCTTAGGTAGGATGGCCTTTTTAAAAATATGTTAATTCTGCCAATCCATGAGCATGGGAGATCTCTCCATTTTATGAGATCTTCTTTGATTTATTTCTTGAAAGACTTGATGTTCTTATTGTCATAAGGGTCTTTCACTTGTTAGAGTTACCCCAAGATATTTTATATTATTTGTAGTTATTGTGAAGAGAGTTGTTTCCCTAATTTCTTTCCCAGCCTGATTATCATTTGTATAAAGGAAGTTTAGTGATATATTTGAGTTCATTTTATATCTAGCCACTTTGCTGAAGTTGTTTATCAGCTAGAGAAGTTCTCTGGTAGAGTGTTTGTGGTCTCTTTTGTATACTATCATATATCATCTGCAAATAGTGATACCTTTATTTCTTCTTTGCCAAATTGTTTCCCCTTGACCTCTTTTTGTTCTCTTATTGTTCTATATATCACTTCAAGTATTATATTGAAGATATGTAGAGAATGTTCATCTTGTCCCCAATTTTAGTGAGATTGCTTCAAGTATACCTCCATTTAATTTGGCTGTTGGTTTGCTGTATATTTATTTTAATTATGTTTAAGTATGGGCCTTGAATTCATGATTTCTCCAAAACTTTTATCATGAAGGGGTTTTGTATTTTGTTAATTTGGGGGTTTTTTTTGCATCAAAAGAGATGATCATGCGATTTTTTTCTTTGAGTTTATTTATATAGTGCATTACATTAATGGATTTTCATATATTGAAAAAACCTAGCAGCCCTGGAATGAAGCCTGCTTGATCTTGGTGAATGTTGGTTCTGATGTGCTTTTGGATTCTCTATGCTAGAATTTTATTGAGTATTTTTAAATCAATATTCATAAGTGAGATTGGTATGAAGTTCTCTATTTTGGTTGGGTCCTTATGTGGTTTAGGTATCAGAGTAATTGTGCCTTCATAGAGTGAATTAGATAGTGTTCCTTTGGTTTCTACATTGTGAAAATGATTGAGGAATGTTGGTATCAGGTCTTCTTTGAAGGCTGGTAGAATTCTGCACTAAATATTTCTGGCCCTGGGTTATTTGTGGTTCAGAGGTTTTGGCACACACATGGGGAAATTTTCTAAACAGAACTACAATGGCACATGCTTTAAGATCAAGAATTGGTAAATGGGACCTCATAAAACCAGAAAGCTTCTGAAAGGCAAAGGACATAGTCAATAGACAAACTGGCAACCTATAAATAGGGAAAAAAAGTCTTTACTTACCTATCATCTGACAGAGGACTAACAGCCAAAATATCTAAAGAACTCAAGAAGCTAACCACCAGAAACCCAAACAACCCAATGAAGAAATGCGGTATAGAACTAATCCAAGAATTCACAACAGAGGAATATCAAATGGCTGAGAAACACCTAAAGAAATGTTCAAAGTCTTTAGTGACAAGAGAAATGCAAATAAAAACAATCCTGAGATTTCACCCAATAACCAATCAGATTGGCTAAGATCAAAACCTAAGATGATAGCACATGTGGGCTAGGATGTGGAGAAAGAGGAAATGTTCTCCATTGCTATTTAGATTGCAAACTGTTACAACCACTCTGTAAATCAATCTGGAGGTGCCTCAGAAAATTGGAAATTTCTGGAAGATCTACCTGAAAACCCAGCAATACCACTATTGTGTTATATGCAAAAGATGCCCCACCATGTCGCACTTGTTCCACTATGTTTAGAGTGTCCTTGTTTGTGATAACAAGAAGCTGGAAACAACACAGATGTCTCACAACAGAAGAATGAATAAAAAATGTGGTTCATTTTCACAGTGGAATACTAATCCATTATTAGGAATGAGGACATCCTGTGTTTTGCAGACAAATAGATGGAACTTGAAAATATCATGCTACATAAGGTAACTCAGAACCAAAAGTTTGTGCATGATATGTACTCACTAATAAGTGGATATTAGCCAATATATATAGAGTTCACAGATTTCAAAAAGCTCAACAAACTGAAGGGCCCAAGTGAGGATGCCTCAGTCTCACTTGGGTGGGAGAAGAAAGCAATCACAAGGGGTAAGGTAGGGAGGGACCTGTGAGGGAAAGTGGACAGGTTGGGGGAGAGGGAAACATGATGTAGTATTGGGTGGGGACAAAACTGAAATCCTGAGGGAATGGAAGAATGTAAATAGACAACCTCAGTATGTAGGAAGTTTGGGGGACCTTTTAGAATATACCAGAGACCTCAGAGGTGAGAGACTCTCAGGAATGAAAAGGAAGGCCCTTGAATGAAATGCCCTACAGTGGGGAGAGGGAACTTGTAGAGCCTTCCTCCAGGAGAAAGTCAAGGCATCAAGTGAAGGATGGGTTGCCATCCCTCAGTCAAAACTCTGACCCATAATTGTTCCTGTCTGAAGGAACTGCAGGGATGGAAATGGAGATGAGCCTTGGGAAAAGAATGCCCAGCAACAGACCTAAAGTGGGACCCAGCTCCAAGGGAGGCCCAAAGGCCTGACACTATTACTGAGGCTATGGACAGCTCACAAACGGAGACCTATCATGATTGTCCTCTAGTGTGAGGCAACAAGCAGCTCAAAGGTTCAGATGCAGATAGTTGCACCCAATCAGTGAACAGAAGGCTGCTGACCCCTGTGGTTGAATTAGGGAAAGGCTAAAAGAAGCTGAGGGGGAGGGAAACCCTATAGGAAGACCATCAGTCTCAATTAATCTGGACCCCTGAGATCTCTCAAACACTGGACCCCCATCAAGGCAGCATACACCAGCTGATATGAGGGCCCGAACACATATACAACAGAGGACTGCTTAGTCTGAGTTCAGTCAGAGAAGATGCACCTAACCCTCAAGAGACTGGAGGTCCCTAGGAGTTTAGAGTTCTGTTGGGATGGGGGGTAAAGGGCTGAGAATATCCTCTTGAAGACAGGGGGACAGGGAGCAGGTATGGTATGTAGAACAATTTGAGGGTGGATTGGGAGGGGCATAAAATCTAGAGATTAAAATAAATGAATAAAGAAAGAAAAGAAGAAAGAAAGAAAGGAAAAGAAAAGAAGAAATAAAAGAAAATAGTGTTTCAAAATATAGTAAAAATAAAAGCAGAACAAAATAAGAAATGAGATAAAAGCATATAAAAATATTGCAGACAAAGGTATACTCCTTAGATCAAAAAGGATAATGCATATGGAAATCCATTTTAATGAAGGGTGACTTGTAAATTCAGTTTTATGCAAAGTAAAACATTGCATAATAATGGGAGAAGCAGCAAGAGATAAGAAGTCAAAATCCATTTTTTTATGAAAGTTAATGAAAATGGCTGACCTAGTCTCTACAGTTATATAAAGAGGAAGGTTATTTTTAAGGTTATATAGGTGTTTAATGTGTTAAGGAGAAGATATTTAGAGAAAATTCAAAGGTCCAAGTTTAAGGAAGTAGTGTCAATCTCAAACAAGATGCTGTATATTTAAAACAAGTTCTTCATAAAATATTTATCTGTTCTCAGTAACATTAAAAATGCCCTAAAGATCAAAGATTCTTTTTCATTTACGAAGATGACTACATGTGTTTTCTGTTCTTTTGTTAAGCTTTTTTAAAAAAATAAGAACAAGAGTCAGCAAAATCAAAGATTACATAAGTTTCCTTTTATGTTAACTTGTTCTAAAACAAAAACTAAGAGTTCTGGATACACAGAGAATTATTAATTCGGACTCATATAGCATAAGTAACATGCCCAATTTTGAAAAGTTTGCATGTTTCAGAGAGATAATGGATTAGTATCAACTTTAGCAAGAAGTTATAGGAAAGTTTATAAAATAAAAGAAGGCAGATTTAATTCATGCAGGAAAGACCAATAAGGCCATACTTTATCCAATATGTAAGGCACCTGGACCTTTGATATAGAAAATGTATAGTAACTCTTGATAT
Source organism: Apodemus agrarius (assembly GCA_964023405.1). Lineage (NCBI taxonomy): Eukaryota > Metazoa > Chordata > Mammalia > Rodentia > Muridae > Apodemus > Apodemus agrarius. The sequence goes on from OZ030023.1 coordinate 43,924,224, forward strand.
ACCTGTCTCTTTTATTCTCTGCCATTACAATGATACAGAAAAGCCATTTGTAAGTTTGTGCTATTTAAGTCCCATTGTACATCTGTTTCATCTGTTTACTTTGATTAAATAAGATAATTTTGTTTATTTATGTGTGATGCACTTGTTCATCATAAAATATCTCTATTTGTGGCCACCTACACTGCCTGCTAAACTTGCACAGTGTTGAAAAATGCCAATTTTGTTAACCCAGTACACTTATTATAAGTCGAAGTCACATAATTATAGTTACCCTGATGAATCAATGATTCTAAATTGAACATCAAAAACAAAGCACAATTTCACCCATATAAAGCTTTTGTGTAGCATTGGTACTACTTAGTACTGACATCCTAGTTTATTAAATATATTTATTTTTGTTTCTTTGAGCAAATGATAGGTCTTAAAACATAAAAATTAAGAAAAGTTGGTAGCACTAAATGGTTTTTGAAAAACTATATCACAATAAAATGTGGAAATTTCCTAAAATATGTACATACATGAAAGGAATTTAAGAGAAGTTAACAAGCAATCAAGGAATTAAATACCCCGAGTAGACATGCTCTACTACAAAGTAAAACCACAAGTAGTGGGAATGGGTTCCACACTTTTGAGTCATTTTCAAAAGCAGTCTCATAGACATAGCTCTGAATATTGAGGACTGTTGGTTAGTGGAACCTAAGAAAAGGGCACTACTGCTGAAATACCTCTCTTATCAACCATCATGCGTAATTCCAGTTGGTACTCAAGTAGATTCCTCTCAAGGTTCAGGGATCTATTCTGAAGACAAGCCAGAAAGATCAAAAGATTCAAAGGCACTGAATGACCGCAGGATACAGTATGCTGAATGACTTTAAGATATTTTAGATATTTTTCAGACATAATAGGAGTAAGACATGAACAGACTCACAATGTATGTGACAGCATATTGTACGAATCCAAACGAGACAAAAAAAAATAACAAAAACAAAAACAGCACCAAAGAGGGGAAGTGTACAATATCCCATTCCTAGAAAAGGAACTGTTTCCAAATGAAAGCTACCAGGAGAAGAAAAATCAGTCTTAACTAGGTGCTTGACATTGGTTAATCCGTCTCAATATTGGTTATGTGAGTCACATACAAGGTAGACCTAATGATCAGATGTATATGGTGAACACAAAATGGGCTTCATATTTGAGTGTTGGGGTAGACATATGTGCTGTTTATATTTTGTTTTGTTTTAGTAGAAGGGGATATGAAGTTGAATGGGTATAGAGAGCATTTGAGAGGATTGGGGAAAGGGAAAGGATGTGATAAAATATATAGTGAATGGAAAATTTTTAAAAAATTAGAAATAAATTCCAAAATTGGCTATCTCCACATTAATTGTGTTGTGGTGATGTGTCTTTTCACCTTTATCACTATGAATTACTAATATTATTATCTCAGTGTTTAGTCAAAGCTATTATATGGAGCGATATTGTACATCCCTATAGCACCATCCTAATAATAAAAAAATAATAGGTATGGCTTACATAGAGAATGTAACTGTAACAGAATATATTCTATTGGTGTTGTACCTGTTCAGGTCTTAGAAAACTGTGATTATGAGAGAGATTACATAAGTAGAGCTTCTTAGATAATTGTAGATGAAATCTCATAGGAAACTTACACCTTCTCTGAAAGAAAGAATCTTGCCTGGGAAAAGCACAAAAGTTGGTGCTTATTCAATATCAAACCCACCCCATATATATATATTCATATATACACATTTATATGAATACATATAAATATATTGCTATATATTTAATATACTTATCTACTTAGTAATATATTATACACACACATATATATGTACAGAGAGAGAGAGAGAGAGAGAGAGAGAGAGAGAGAACCCAATTGAAGAACAGCTAATTAGACAATTCGAGACCATTTTCCAGAGTTGGTTTGGATCTTGTCACAATGAAATAATATGGTCATGCCCATCATGACAGACATACCTGCTATCCTTACACTTGGAAAGCTACATTTGATTTATCCAAATTCAAAGCCAGACTAGGCTATATGGGATGAAATTTTTCATGGATTAATTTAAGGAGAGGCAGTAAAGATAATAACCTCTTAAACATGACAAATAGGCAGTAAAGTCATTGCACTCGACTCCCCCTGCATGCAATTCTATAAGACAATGCTGCACTGAGATTTAAATTCAGGCATTTTTTTCACAAAGCTATTTAAGTAGGAATAGCATATTTGTCTATTTCTGATGGCTCTAAATTAAATCATTTTAGTAATTCATAGTCATGGTAATATCTAAAAACAAAGAGAATCATATTCAGAATATATTTTGTTGGGTGTATTGTAGTTTGGATTTGCCTTGTGATGGTTTATAACAGTACTTCCAACTTTAAGCTTCAACATCTGTGTCCTTTCATATATATAAGCTTCCACAATTTAGTTCATCCATTTCTCATTTCTTAACTGGGAACATTACAAAGTCCAACTGGGTACTACTCCAATTCTCTGAAGATTAAGAACTATTCAAATACAAGGATGGGATAAAAAAACTTTTTTTTGTAATAGAGTCTCACATGGTCTCATAAAGAAACTGAACAGAAATCAATGTGTATATTTGAACGAGACTCAGGCTTAAAGAGGCATGTAGGCATGACAGTCATTCAAGTTGTGAGTGGTGATACAGAGATTCTCTCTGCCTACCTCAGCCCATGCTTCAGTGATGACATGAAGGGGGGTGCTTTGTTATCCACTTTTTGTCAATATCATTGAAAGGGATATAAAACCTCTAGTTAATTTTGCATGTGTAGTGACAAAAAAAAACTGTTTTGTAGACAGAGCTCTGATGACAACCACCAATGGGAGTAATCATTTCCTAGTAAACTGAATGTCTCCTCAAGTAATGAAAATATCTAAAGCCATCTTATAACACCAGAACTGAGGTATTGTTAAAGCAAAACATAATATGATAAAAAGTGTTTAATTTTATATGTACCAAACACCCAGTTCTGCAATTATTCCTCTAGTCACACCTAAAGTTCACATTAGAAGTCCAAAGAGAGGCTATTACAATTAAGGTTTATTTGGCAATAATGGCAGTTTTTATTTCTGTCATTTTTGTTGTATCAGAAAAGATAAAGTGCTGTGACATAAACCATGCACCATTTGTAGTTTGTGTGTTAACTGTGCAACTAAGAAGGTATTGTAGATTTTGTGTTATGTTTTTTTTAAGATTTTTGGTGTTTGTTTTACTATAATATAGACAACTAAACTTACACAGACAAGTAAAACTCACTGTGGTCAAAACTTTAATAACCAAATGACAATTAAAAAAATTCTATCAGTTATTGCTTCAAATTTAGTTTCAGTTTGGCACACCATGCTGCACTTTGAATAGTTGTGAATCTGTGTAATAACTCTCATATGCTTAAAAAAATGAAGCCTCTTTAATAATCAAAGGAAGCCAGATTTATCTGTGGATGTAAAGACATATTCAGAATACAACAAAACTATGCTAATCTATGAAAATTACAGCAGTAAATTTACCTCTAGGATCTATAGGCTATCCAAACATGGGTACTTGGCTTTTAAATACTAGACTTGAATTTCTTACTATTGATTGTCCCTCAGGTCCAATTATACAGTTGGTTGTTACCCTTAAAATAAACATATCACTGTTGTGCCACTAGGGATATAATGCCAGGTTGGTCACTCTTATGACTGTAGTTCTTACAATTGGATAGGCCTATTCATTGCTCTCTTGGAAGTTTTCACAGAAACTTCAGATTCTATGAAAACTAGTAAATTAGAAAGAAACTCTCAGCCACTGATCTCTAAATCTTGTGTCCGAGATTTATGGTGCATTTAGCAATGCGGTCTGTGATGGTTTGTATATGGTTTTCCCAGGGAGTGGCACTATTAGGAGGTGTGGCCTTGTTGGAGTAGGTGTGTCACTGTGGGTGTGGGCTTAAGACCTTCACCCTGGCTGTCAATTACAGCTGAGGGTACACTTTCACCAATGGCCTTCCATGGCCTCTCACAGTACCAAGCCTCAGCTGTTCTTCATGATGCCTTCATGCCTTCAAAACCAGCACCACCTGGATGATTCTTACACATTACCAAGTACAGCTACAGCATAAGGTACAACCTTGACTATCTCTGGAATATAGCTTCTTTGTGCTCTCAGAAACACTTCCCAGAGGATTTCACGTCAGTGATGCTGGTCTTTTCTTAATCACCACTAATTTCTTAGCTCCAGCTAACCAGCATCAATTGTTTCAGTAGTCTCCTTCTCTTGAATATAAAGCCAGAGACACATGGCCAAAGCTGCTGAGTTCTGCTGCTTGCAGGAGCTGGAACATTGACCCCCTTATTCTATTACATTATCACTAGCTTCCTTTTTCCCAGCTCCTTCACTGCCTAAATTGGCTGTCCTGAATCTTGCTCCTTAGACTGACTTTGAACTCAAGAGATCTGCATGCCTGTCTCCTAAGCACTGGGATTAAAGGTGTGGTCCACCAAACCTGGATTAAAGTTTTTCTTTACCTAGAATTTGCTCCCTTCTAGGCTGGCCTTGAACTCAGAGATCTGCTTATCTTTGCCTCCAGGGATTAAAGGCTTGTACTACCTGCCTGGACCAAAATTTAGATGGGTGGAATCTTGTTCCAAGGTCACCACTCCTTTAATTCAATTTAATATCCTTGAATTCAGCTCCATTTCACTTCCTGGAGACCCTTTAATACTCAAACTATATATTTTGTACTTTTCTTTTCTCATCTTGCTATGTTTGTTCAAAATTCTCTTCATCAGACTTAACCAGAGAACAAAGTCTTTGTTGGGCTTTTTTGAGACTTCCTTTGCAGATGCAATTAATATAAATCTCTTTACCTTAGTCCTAGGCAGTCTTTTCAGACAATGGCAAAAAGCAGCCATGTTCTTCACCAAAACATCACAAAAACAGTTTCTCAGCCACATATTAAAGTTCTTCTCCATTGAAACCTCTTGGGCCATCAGGCCTACACAGTTCAAATGACCCTCAGCACCACTGTCTTCCATATTCCTACTAGTCTGGCCCATTAAGCCCGACTTAAAAAAATCTGTGACTTTCCAAATCCAAAGTCCCAAAATACACATTCTTTCGAACAAAAGCATGGTCAGGCCTATCACAGCAATACCCCACTCCTTGGTACCAACTTCTGTCTTAGTTAGGGTTTTACTGCTGTGAACAGACACCATGACCAATGCAAGTTTTATAAAAGACAACATTTAATTGGGGTTGGCTTACAGGCTCAGAAGTTCAGTCCATTGTCATCAAGGCAGAAACATGGTAGCATCCAGGCAGGCATGGTACAGGAGGAGCTGAGAGTTCTACATCTTCACCTGAAGGCTACTAGTAGAAGATTGACTTCCAGGCAGCCAGGGTGAAGGTCTTAAGCCCACACCCACAATGACACACCTACTCCAACAAGGCCACACCTCCTAATAGTGCCACTCCCTGGGAAAAGCATATACAAACCATCACAAGGTCTTAGTTTCAAATTCTGGGATTCATTCAAGGAGAATAGTAATAACCTATATTAGAGAGGAGAAGATGTGTTGTACTCACAGATCAAAACCACAGAAAAAGAGGTTTCTCTTGACTGGAACTGGAAGTTTTAAATCAAACCTCTCTACCCAAAGCTCAGGAAGCATTGGGAAAGAGGGAATAGAAAGATTGTATAAACTATAGAATCATAACATCTGCTCTGAGATAGTTCCTACTAGATGAGACAGAGAAGTTGAACACATGGAATACCAACTATATATAGTTTCTAAAACAGAACTTCAGTAATGACTAGACCAGTCAATGTGTTGTAATGTATGTTGGAAAGTTCACATAGCACCAATACTAGGTGAAGAACTTCAAGTAATAATAGTCACTGAGAGATGTAGATGCGAAATCTATTTTCTTTAAGTGTAATCCCCTGAATATTTTACTAAATACCAAGTAATGAACCATGAATATACATATACAAATCTCTCTCTCTCTCTCTCTCTCTCTCTCTCTCTCTCTCTCTGTCTGAACACTCACACACATATGTGTTTAAAATAATAAAAAGAAGTCATGAATTTTAGGAAGATGGAATAACATAAAAGAATTTGTAGGGTGAATAACATTGTCATGTTGAAAATTCTCGTGAAAATGAAAAAAAATAATGAATTAATGATTGACATCTGCTATTCTCCTAGTCTTTTTTTCTGAAAATTAAGGCATCTTTAGCAATATAAGGTATTAATTTCAAGTTCTAGGATTCAATCAAAGACAATAGCAATAAGCTATATTAAAGCAGTGGTATCTGTTGTATCTCCAGTTAAAAGTATTCATGAAAGATTATCCTTGCCTGGGATTGGCGGTTTTGTATGCAAGACTTTCACCTAATACAATGTGAGCTATAGCAAAAGCCAGGGGTACATTTTGTTAGTTCTGAGAGAGGTAAAATTTCTAAATCACACTAAATTAATGAAAAGATTATGAGTTTACTAACAGTATAAAACTGTTGCCACCCAGCATTCTTTGGTGTACCAGTGCTGCATCTTCATCTTTGAAAAGATTGTCACCCAGCTACCACATTTGCAGAGCACTGAAATCCTTCAAACTGAAATTTTAGTTTCACAGCTTTCCTGTTCCTTTTTTTTATTAGATATATTCCGTATTTATATTTCAAATGATTTCCCCTTTCCTGGTCTCCACCCCCCAGAAAGTACCATAAGCTTTCCCCCCTCCCTGTTCCCCAATCAACCCCCTCTTGCTTCCCTGTCCTGGTACTCCCCTACATTGCTATACCTAGCCTTTCCAGTACCAGGGGCCTTTCGTCCCTTTGATGTCCAACAAGGCCATCATCTGCCGCCTATGCATCTGGAGCCATGGTACTATCTGGTTGATGTTTTTGTCCCTGGGAGCTCTGGGAGTACTGGGTGGCTCATATTGGTTGTTCCTCCTATGGTGCTACAAACCCCTTTCAGCTCCTTGGGTCCTTTTTCTAGCTTCCCCACTGGGGACCCTGTGCTCGGTTCAATGGCTGGCTGAGAGTGTCTCCCTCTGTATTTGTCATGCACTAGCAGAGCCTCCCAGGTGATAGCTATATTCAATTCCAGTCAGCAAGTACTTGTGGGCATTGATAATAGTGTTTGGGTTTTGTAACTGTATATGGGATGGATCACTAGGTGGGGTAGCCTCTGAATGGTCTTTCCCTCAGTCTCTGCTCTATACTTTATCTCTGTATCTCCTTCTGTGGGCAGTTTGTTTCTGCTTCTAAGAAGGACCAGAGTATCCATACTTTGCTCTTCCTTTTTCTTGGGAATCATTTGATATGTGAATTGTGTCTTGGGTATTCCAAGCTTCTGGGCTAATATCCACTTATCAGTGAGTGCATATCATGTGTGTTCTTTTGTGATTTGGTTACCTCACTCAGGTTGATATTTTCCACTTCCACCAATTTGCCTAAGAATTTCATGAATTCATTGTTTTTAATTGCTGAGTAGTATTCCATTGTGTAAATATACTACATTGTCTATATAGCTGTAAGTATGGCAAATGTATCTGTCAAGTTAGTATGCTTATATGGAAATATGAATACTGGAATGTGATATCATGTGTCACTAACCTTTAAAAACTGCATAGCTTTGGTAACAAGACAGGCAGGAAGATCAATGGAATAGAATTGAAGACCCAGAAATGAACCATCATAGGTGTATGGTCACTTGATCTTTGGCAAAGGAGCTAAAACCATTGAGTGGAAAAAGAAAGATAGCCTTTTCAACAAATGGTGCTGGTTCAACTGGAGGTGAGCATGTAGAATAATGCTAATTGATCCATTCTTATCTCCTTGAACAAAGCTTAAGTCCAAGTGGATCAAGGACCTCCACACAAAACCAAATACAGTGAAACTAATAGAAGAGAAAGTAGGGAAGAGCCTGGAGCACAGGGCACAGTGGAACAATTCCTGAACAGAACACCAATGGGTTATACTTTAAGATCAAGAATTGACAAATAGGACCTCATATAATTTCAAAGCTTCTGTAAGGTTAAGGACACTGTCACTAGGACAATACAGCAACCCACAGATTGGGAAAAGATCTTTACCAATCCTGTATTCCTTAGAGGGCTAACATCCAATATATACAAAAAAAATCAAGAAATTAGACTCCACATAATCAAGAACCTTATTAAAATTGGGGTACAGGACTTAACAAAGAATTCTCAACTGAGGAAACTTGAATGGTGGAGAAGTACCTAATGAAATGTTCAACATCATTAGTCATCTGGGAAATGCAAATCAAAATAACCCTGAAATTCCACCTCACACCAGTTAGAATGGCTAAGATCAAAAGCTCAGGTGACAGCAGATGATAGTGAGTATTTGGAGAAAGAGGAACACCCCTTCATTGTTGGTGGAATTTCAAGCTGGAAAAACCACTCTAGAAATCAGTTTGGAGGTTACTCAGAAAATGTGACATAGTATAACCTGAGGACCCAGCTATACGACTGCTGGGCATATACCCAAAAAATGCTCCAACATATATCAAGGACACATGCTCCAATATTATTATAGTAGTCTTATTTTTAATAGCCAGAAAATGGAAAGAACCAAGATGTTCTTAAACAGAGGAATGGATACAGAATATGTGATATATTTACACAATGGAGAACTACAATACAGCTATAAAAAACAATGAATTCATGAAATTCTTAGGCAAATGGATGGAACTAGAAAATATCATCCTGAGTGAAGTAACTCAATCACAAAAGAACACATATTTTATGTACTCACTGATAAGTGGATATTAGCCCAAAAGCTTGGAATAGCCAAGACACAAAAAGAAGCTTAAGAAGAAGGAAGACCAGAGTGTGGGTCCTTTGGTCTTTCTTAGAAGGGTCAAAAGTACCCATGGGAGCAAATATGGAGACAAAGTGTGGAACTGAAACTGAAGGTAAGGCCATCAAGAGACTGCCCCACCTGGGGATCCATCCATATACAGTCACTAAATTCAGACACTATTGTGGATACCAAGATGTGCATGCTGAGAAGAGCCTGATAGTGCTGTCTCCTGAGAGGCTCTGCCAGAGTCTGACATATACAGAGGCTGATGCTCACAGCCAACCACTGTATTGACCATGGGATCCCCAACAGAAGAGTTAAAGAATGGACTGAGGGATCTGAAGGGGTTTGCAACCCCATAGGAAGAGCAACAATGTCAACCAACTGGACATTCCAGGGTCTAAACCCCCAACCAAGGAGTCCACATGGAGGGACCCATGTCTCCAGTGGCATATGTAGCATAGAATGCCTTGTTGCACATCAATGGGAGAAGAGGCCCTTGGCCCCTTGAAGGCTTGATTTCCCAGTGTAAGGGAATGTGAGGGCAGGAGGCAATAGTGGGTAAGGTGGTGTGGGCATACCCTCATAGAAGCAAGAGGAGGGGGGATGGGATAGTGGGTTTCTAGAGGGACAAAATTGGGAAATGTGATAACATTGGTAATGTAAATAAAGAAAATATCCAATAAAAAAGAGGACCAAGGACCACTCCTACCACTGATACCCAACAAGGTATTCCTCAGCCACATTTTTGGCTGGAACCATGTATACCATTTGGTTGATGGTTTAGTCCCTAGGAGTCCTGGGGCATCTGGGTGGCTGAAATCATTCTTCTTTCCATGGGGCTTCAAACCCGTTCAGCTCCTCCTGACCACTCTCCAGCTCCTCCATTGGGCACACCATACCCAGACCAATTGTTGGCTGCTAGCTTCTGCCTCTGTATTTGTAAGGCTCTGGCAAGGCCCCTCCAGAGACAACCATGGCATGTTCCTTTTGATATACACTTCTTGTCATCCATAGTAGTGTCAGGGTTTGGTGACTGTTTATAGGATGAATCCCTAGGTAGGGCAGTCTCTGGGTGACCTTTACTTCAGTCTCTGATCCACACTTTGTCTCCTTGCTCCTGTGTGTATTTTGTTCACTTTCTCAGAGGAATCAAAGCACCTTCACTTAAGTCCTCCTTCTTCTTGAGCTTCCTGTGCTGGGTGAATTGTAACTTTTTATTTTGCGCTTTTAGGCTAACATCCACTTATCTGTGAGTACATACCATGTGCTTTCTTTTGTGATTGGGTATTTTTGATTAAGAAGTACAGTTGAACAGTAACTAAAGAAAGACAAGAAATATATAAGAAAGGCAAGTGTTATAAGAAGGCAAGAAACCAAAATAAGTTGAACTTTTCTGAAAAAGGATGTAAGAATTTGCTGAAGAAAAAAGTAAGAATAAGTGAATATTAAACTTCTGATACTACACATAGAGCTCCTCATATTGTACTGAGAAATTAGGTCATATTTAAATGCAATGATGTCTCTGTCATGATGGAGAGACTTCTTCATAGTGTTGTCCTTATGAATAAATGAATGGGGGTAAAACATTTTCTTTTACTATGTTTCACAATAGAGAATTAATTTTAGAAAAAATTTCTTTATATTTTTTACATTTAAGTTGAAAATTAAAGGTGTTTTGAACATGTTAAACCAACTTTGAATCATTTTGAGAGAATTATCTTTTCAAATTAAAAAGAATGAAACATTTTACTCATAAAGTATGAGAAACAAGTCTTGATTTTGTAATTAGTTACCTAACACATATATTTTTAATACCTTTGACACTCATTTAAGAATGCATAAGGGTTTCCCATTGTCAGACTAAGGACAGGTTTGTCCTGGATATATTTCTTGGGTTCAGGTTAGATCATGACCTTCAGCCAACAAAAGGATTACTTGTCTTAACCATTAGCATAATTCTCAGGTCAAAGTTTCTTCAAAGAAAATGCAATGTTAGCTGGAGCAAAAGCTTCCAAACTCATTTCTTGCATATAGAATTGTACTTACTTTCAAAAATTAAAACATTTTTATTAGATATATTCTTTATTTATACTTCAAATGTTGTCCCTTTTCCTGTCCTCCTGGAAAGTTCCCTAAACCACCTTCCCATTCACCAATTCACCCACTCCCATTTTCCTGTCCTGACATTCCTCTATACTGGGGCATCTAGCCTTCTCAGGATCAAGGTCCTCTCCTCCCTTTGAGGGCCTCTGCTGCATATGCATCTGGAGCCATGAGTCCATCCATGTGTGCTCTTTGGTTGATGGTTTATTCCCTGGGAGATCTGGGGGTACTTGGGGGCTTATATTGTTGGTTCTTCTATGGCACTGCAAAGCCCTTCAGCTCCTTGGGTCCTTTCTCTAGTACCTCCATTGGGGACCCTGTGCTCAGTTCAAAGATTGGCTGAGAGCGTCCCCCTCTGTATTTGTCAGGCACTGGCAGAGCCTCCCAGGTGAGAGCTATATCAGGCTCTGGTCAGCAAGCACTTATTGGCATCCACAATAAGTTAAACCATCTCTGGGTTTTAAGTATGTATAGGATGACTCCCTAGGTGGGACAGTCTTGGGATGGTCTTTCCCTCCGCCTCTGCTCCACATTTTGTCTCTGTATCTCCTACTGCAGGCATTTTGTTCCCCTTCTAAGAAAGAACAGATTATCCATACTTTGTTCTTCCTTCTTCTTGAGCTTCATTTGATCTGTGAATTATATCTTGGGTATTCTAAGCTTTGGGGATAATATCCACTTATCGGTGAGTGCATACCATGTGTGTGCTTTTGTGATTGGGTTACTTCACTCAGGATGTTATTTTCTAGTTCCACCCATTTGCCTAAGAATTTCATGAATTCATTGTTTTTAATAGCTGTGTAGTATTCTGCTGTGTAAATGTACCATATTTTCTGTATCCATTACTGTGCTGAGGGACATCTGGGTTCTTTCCAGCATCTGGCTATTATAAATAAGGCTCCTATGAATATAGTGGAGCATGTGTTCTTATTACAAGCTGCAGAATCCTCTGTGTATATTCCCAGGAGTGGTAAAGCAGGGTTCTCTGGCAGTATCATGCCAAATTTTCTGAGGAACCACCAAACTGATTTCCAGAGTAGTTGTACCAGCGTGCAATCCCACCAGCAGTGAAGGAGTGTTCCTCTTTCTCTACATCCTTGCCAGCACCTGCTTTCTCCTGAGTTTTTGATCTTAGCCATTCTCACTGGTGTTTCGTAAATACATAGCCTTTTCAACGAATAGTGCTGATTCAACTGGGGGTTAGCATGCAGAAAAATGTAAACTGAGACATTCTTAAGTCCTTGAATAAAGCTCAAGTCTAAGTGGATCAAGGACCTCCACATAAAACCAGACACACTGAAACTAATAGAAAAGTTTTGGGTAGAAAAATATTATATATTTATATATGGCAGAAGAAGATAACTTGTTGCAAGATTCCCATGTGATTTCTACTGACACACCAAAATAAGAACCAAACCACCAACAAAATATCCCTACTGAATGTGGTCACAGCTTTTGCCTTCAGGATAGCAAAACAGAAGTTTGAGATAGACAGTATAACCCATAGCACACAGTATGTCTTGAGTAAAATGCCCACAAGAAAATTTAGATCTTTACCCTATAATCAAAATAAAGAGGTTATGCGAAGTACTCCCCGTGTTATTCCTTCAATATCACCAAGTGACACAGTTCAGAAAGAGGTATTTTTTACCCAGAGGAAAGTAGAGAGAGAAAAAAAATGTAAACCTTAATCCTAAAATCATGTACCATATTCAATGTGTTGAATCATAGTACTGGGGAAAGCCATATGATACCTACTACAGAGGCAAAGCCTTTACATTTAGATGCTTCACCTGAATTAGACCAAGCAGAAAAGTTCCAGTTTCTAGTGCACTCCTCCCAATTCTGGCAGTTTAATGAGTGTCAGTGCTTCACCCTTTCCTGTAAGGAAACAATCAGAATTTTCTAATAAAGATCCACTTGAAACATTGGCTCAGGGGAAAGTTCCTGAACAGAACACCAATACCTTATGCTCTAAGATGAAAAATAGACAAAAGGGACCTTACAAAATTACAAAGTTTCTGCAAGGCAAAAGACACTGTCAAAAGGACAAATCGGCCACCAACAAATTGGGAAAAGATCTTCGGCAACCCTACATCTGACAGAGGGCTAATATCCAATGTATACAAAGAACTCAAGAAGTTAGACCCCAGAAAACCAAGTAACCCTATCCAAAAATGGGGTACAGAGCTAAACAAGACTTTTCACCTGAAGAAATTCAGATGGCTGAGAAACACCTTAAAAAATGTTCAACACCATTAGTCATTAGAGAAATGCAAATCAAAACAACTCTGAGATTTCACCTAACACCAGTTAGAATAGCTAAGATTAAAATCTCAGGAAACAGCAGGTGTTGGTGAGGATGTGGAGAAAGAGGAACACTCCTCCACTGCTGGTGGGACTGCAAGCTGGTACAACCACTCTGGAAATCAGTCTGGTGGTTCCTGGACATGATACTTCCGTAGGACCCAGCCAAACCACTCCTGGGCATATATCCAGAAGATTCCCCAGGATGCAATAAGGATACATGCTCCACTATGTTCATAGGAGCCTTATTTATAATAGCCAGAAACTGGAAAGAACCCAGATGTCCCTCAACGGAAGAATGGATTAAAAAAAATGTGGTATATATACACAATGGAGTACTATTCAGCCATTAGAAGCAATGAATTCATGAAATTCTTAGAGAAATGGATGGAGGTGGAGAACATCATACTAAGTGAGGTAACCCAGTCTCAAAAGAATACCCATGGTATGCACTCACTGATAAGTGTATATTAGCCTATAATCTTGGGACACCAAAGACACAATTCACATACCAAATGATGTCCGATAAGAAGGAAGGAGTGGACCCTTCTGGAAAGGCTCAATGCATCAGTGTAGGGGAATACCAGAACATGGAAGTGGGAAAGAGTGGATGGGGGAACATGGGGAGGGAAAAGGGCATGTGCGACCTTTGGGGGGCAGGGAACCACAAAAAGGGAAATGAAATGTAAATATATAATAAATCCAATAAAAAGTTAAAAAGTGGAATAAAATATCTAGTAAAACTGCACATAGACAGACTTTCAGATAGACTACACACAGATCCTTTAGTTTGCTGTCAAATTTTTGTAGTGGCCTATTGTGATGCAAGATGATCCTGGATTTCTGTCTAGCCTTTTTTAAGCTTAATGTGAGATTAGGGATCCCTTGTGCTTCCCACAATATTTTCTAGAGCTCCGTGATTGAAAGACAGGCATAACAGAAATCATATGCAAAAGATGAGAGTCAATTCATGAACATAGATGACCTGCATATAAATAAGAATGACACATTTTTAAGAAACCAAACATGAAGTGAAATGACAGTACTCAGGGAGTTGGAAATTCAGATAGGGAATGTAAAAGAAATTCAAGAAAGTAGCTAAAACAAAAATATATCAACAGTGAAATTAAGAGACACAATATATATGTTGATTAATTTTATGTCAACTTGCTATGACTAGATATATTCATTCATAAGAGTGACTCACAATCCAGAAAAGGTTTCCATGAGACAGGTCTGTTGGCAAGCCTACTGGTCATTTTCATAATGAATGATTAGTGTGGGAAGGCTCAAGCCACTGTGCATAGTCCCAACACTAGTAGGTTACCCAGAGTTATGTAAGAAATCAGACTAAGAAAGCCCTGACAAGCATGCCAGTAAGATGTGTCCTCAATGGCCTCTGCTTCAGTTTCTGACTTCAGATATTTGCCTTGAGTTCCTACCATGACTTCCTATCAATTTAGACTGGAATTATAAGCTGAAATCAATAATATTCTCTCCTAGTTGGTTTTGGTTACTTTTTTATTGCTGTGTTCTCTAACACAGTGGCTAAGGCAACCTATAGAAACCTAGTTTAGTTGAGGCTTACACTTTCAGGAACTTTTTAGATGATCTGGCAAGGAACATGGATGCAATCAGGAAGGAAAGTCACTAGAACATTAGCTTGAAGTCTTACATATTGATCCACAAGCATCAGTTAAAAGGTCTAGGTTGTGAATGATATGGCTTTTGAAACATTTAAGTCTACCCCTATTGACACAATAGAGTACTATTCCGCCATTAGAAACAATGAATTTATGAAATTCTTAGAAAAATGGATGGAGCTGGAGAACATCATACTAAGTGAGGTAACCCTGTCTCAAAAGAATACCCATGGTTTGCACTCACTGATAAGTGGATATTAGCCTAGAATATCCCTATTGTATTATAATACAAATAATACATCCTTTTTTCCTCATTAAAAGCTCTACTAGTGGGGGACTTAATATTCATATATAGAAGCCTTTGAGTGACTTTACATTAAAGCCACTACATTTCACATAGGTCCTCAAAGGCTTGTACTCATATCATAATGCAAATTGTAATTAGTTCAACTTAAAGTCTTTCACACTCTCAACAAAATTTAAAGGTTCAAATGATCTCTTCAGATTCGAGGCAATGTCTTAATTCTAACTCCCTGTATAAACAAATTCAAAAGCTATTGCAGTATAAAAAACAGCAATATACAGTATACAATAGCTAATATATACATCATTTCAAAGGAGAGAGATTGCAATAGAAGTCAATACAGGATGAGAGAATGATACACAGCAGGGGAAAACTCCAAAAACTGTAGCTCATAGGCTGACAGTGAGCACTACAGCAGTAGAAACTCAAGGAAAGTTAGCAAATATGTGAAAGATATTGAATATCAAACCAGAAGTTCTTTAGCTAAAGAAACACACAGTTAAAATCCAAACTAAAAAAAAACCCATAAAGCTATGAAAGACAATAAGAATCACAATTAATAACTTACAAGAATTAAAAACACATATTTAAAGCAGAAAATATATTTAGCAGAAGAGGAAGTACGAGGATTTATGAAAGCCCTAGGGTATTTCTGAAAGAGGGATGGTTATAGAAGTTATAGAATTTCAAGCTATAGAAGCTCAACAGGGATTGGTAATACTTAAAACACACAGTGCCTACTTAAAGAATAAGTAACAGAAAATAAGCAAATGTGGATGTAAACATCTCGGTACAGGGGAGATAAAACTTAGTATTCAAACTTAATACAGCCAATTCTCACAAGGAAATTTGTAATTAGGTATTTACTGGTGAAAGATAAAGACTATCAAGTCCAAAAGAAAAGATAATACAAATAATCCATCAGATACATCAGGCTGATCAGCCTCTAGGAGGATCTAAAACAAAACAGAACAAAACAAAGTAGGAAAAACAGGACAAAAAATGTAGAGTGAGATTTTCAGAAAACATAAATAAAAATGAACATAAGGAAAATTATCATAAGTATGATTTAAAACTTAAAGGAAATAATGGTTTTCCAGGCAAGCAAGATGGGTAAGGGTGAATCTACAATAAGTTTGTTTTATCACAAATGGTAAAGAATGATTTTTCCTAACTAAAAGTAATGTCCTGTGTAAAAGGAAACATATACATTTATTTTCTAGTAAAATAAAATATACTAACAAAATCAGAATGTTGTAACATTTTAAGAGTGGTATGTAAAACAGTTATATGCATGGATGAAGTCTAAGAAACAAAACTCCTAAATAATCACTACATGAGTCGAGTGATGGAACATAAATTAAGAGCAGTTACAGCTCTTGCAGAAGAGCACTTTTGGGTTCCCATCACCCTCACAGTTGTCTGTCATTCAGCTCTAGAAAATTCAATGGTAGGCAGAAATTTCAAAGTTGATGAGGAGGCATTGTAGTATACTCTGGTCTTCTTAGCTCTCATGAAACTGAGGCAATCGGTCATGATTTTACATCCCATATAGACTTCATAAAGAATTAAAGAAAAACATGGACTATACAGGAAAGTTCTGTTTCAGAGTTTTTACTGTTTATTCATATAATCAGCACACACATAGGCAGAGAAAACAGGGAGAAAACATATTCAAGCTGGGACACAGTAGAATAAGAGATTCAAATGTTTATATTCCTACTATTTGTTCATTTGTGCTATCTCTTTGCTCATGTCAAGTTAATACAACTTAAAACTCACATGTATTTAAAACATGTATTCAAATTACACACATGTGTGAAACAACAATAATATTAAAGGAAGAGTAATAAAATTAAGAGACACAGGATTTGAAAGAACAGAACAGAGAAATGGTGGGGGGTGATCGGGGAATAGTTTGGGGAGAGAGGTCTTATGGGACGTATAGTGGGGGGGAACTGGGAAAGGGGAAAGCCTTTGGAATGTAAACAAAGAATATAGAAAATTTAAAAAAAAGAGTAAAAAAAAAAGAAAGAACAGTATAAGGCAATGGTAATGTGGATGCTGGACTTCAAGTATGAAGTTCTTATATAAGACAAAATAAATAGCAAAATTCAAAGTTGTTTCTTGTAAGTTTCATCATATACACAAGTAAAAATATATAAGAGGATTTTTAGAAATCATCAATCAAATATTCTGATACATTGATTTACTTACAAACCTGGATGACATCAAGAGTGAGGAAAGAAGAAAATGCAAAATTAGAAAAAAGTTAAATAGCAGGGAAAGGAAGAAGACCACATGTAAAATACCTTAAAATTTAAATAAAGAAGATTTTGGATTCTAAAATAAAAGGAAAGTAATATAAGGAGGAAAGAACAATAAAATTATATATAAGAAAATGCTCCCCGAAAAACAAAACATTGTATAGAATTTGAAAGAGACCTCAAGTATAAGTAAAACTATTTGAAATCGACAAATCTTAGAATAATTTAGACAACCAAATGTAGATGAAACTCAGAATATTAAAAGTTGTCAATAAATTTAAATAGATATTATTAAAGGGCAGTCATACAAATGCCAAAGGTTAAATTAAACTGTTAAATGGAATTAATTACCAGGGAAATGTAAGTCAGAACCACGATCAGATGTCAATTTACCTGCAGTAGAAAATGATTCTGCCACAAAAATAATGAAATTCTGTTATGTGTGAAACAACACGGATGAAAAACATGGCCACTGTCACAGTGAATTAAATGACAAATGCAAAGGTAATTGCTTCATTTTTTTCCCAAAGTGTTGTGTCTGGAAACAGTGATTTCACACAAATTGAGATATGCATGATTGTTAACAGTGTTTGGGAACATCAGAGGAAGAGTGAAGAAAAATATAATACACTCAAGTAAACACGCACACACACACACACACACACACACACACACAGAACTCTGAAACAATACAAAAAGAAAAGAAATATTAATTAATTGGTAATAATCTTTAAACAGCATCAATGATATTTGTGAGATGATTGTTGAAAATTTCAATTATAGAAATAGTATCCTACCAAGTATTTCAAAAACCTAGATAATTTCTTCAAGATTTCAAAATGTACTAATATAAAGAATCCAGGTTATAAATTCCTTTAAGCAATATATGATTTATAGAAAAACCAGTTATTGCAATGTCCAGGACTGCTTTACTGCAGCAATCGATCATTTAACATTTTTAAAATATACAAAATATCTACTATAAATAAAGTTTGAATAAGGCTAGTTATGGCTTCTTTTAAATAGCTATGGAAAATTAATTTCATGAAATGTTTGGAAAAATTGTCTGGCTTTATAAATCATCTGAGGATGATGATGCCTACTGTTACTTATTGGTATGTATTCAGCATAAACTATAACAGATTCTTAGATATCTCAAACATATTTACGAATAAATATCTTCCTGGTTTTTATCTGTTATGATCTGTGAGTTATATTCTTTTTCTACTAAAAATTATAACTGCATTGAAGCTATGAAGTATAATCATTTCTTTTTCAAAAAATACACTGTGAATAGAAGTTCTAACTAAATAGTTATTTAGTTGACAACCTACACATATATTTTAATTATATTCAGCATATTTGTCCTATTATGAATACTTCCCTAAGCCAGGCTGTGGTGGCACATGGCTTTAATCCCAGCACTTGGGAAAGAGAGGCAGGAGGATTTCTGAGTTCCAGGACAGTCTGGTCTACAGAGTGAGTTCCAGGACAGCCAGGGCTACACAGAGAAACCCTGTCTCAAAAAAATAAAACCAAAAACAAAAAACCAAAAAACAAAAAAACAAAAAAAAACCCCGAATACTTCCCTATAGATATTAACTACTATTTGAGCAGTAGATACAGTGTAAAACCAATGCCACTATTTTGGTGTTATTTCTGGAGGACAAATAAAAAAGAGTAGTGATACCTGAATGACAAATTAAATGTAAAATGCATATTCTTAAGCTTTTTATATGTTAATGTAAAAATTCCCATTTTTAGCATGTAAATGTCATGATTAATAATATAGCTTCATTTATTTGTTTCACTATTGACATATTCCTTGACATAATCAGTGCTTATCATTTCTACCTAAAGAAAATAGTTCATTGACAATGGGGGGTGTTTAAGATTGTATGGATGTAGGTTAAAAAAAAGTGTTCAGCTGTGTGAACTGATGTATAATCCTATTTTTCTAGGCATTAATCCAATTAGCAGATAATGAGCAAAATCCACATAGATTTTCTCATACTAGGACAAACAATCCCTAATTAAGATTCTTAATTGGGGTACTGATCAAAAATGTTCCTACAATACAAGACAACAAATGTAGGCTAATTTCATAATATTTTGAAATTTCATTAATTTAGTAATTATTCAAGTCTAAAAAGTGGTAGTTGATCATACTGCCATATTTCAATTCTTTTAAAATTTAAAGACACACTGTCTCATTTACATTGGAGAAAATATATTACAACCTGACCACAGTTTTCCTTTTCTTTTTATTGAAAAGGGAAGTTAAAACACTTTATGATAAAATTAAAGATTTGCATGGAAAATATTTCAGATAAAAATAGAAAAGATACATAGAAAAATGTTAAAATTGACAATTTTCATGGAAAATAGAGAAAAGTGGTAGACATGTACAACATTGCTAAATTAATTGAAATATGAAATAGAAACATTTTATGAGAAACTTGAATATTTACATAAAAATATTTCTGATAAAATTGTAGAAAAATTTTAGGTGTTAAAAATTTTCAACAGCTGGGCAGTGGTGGTGTACACCTTTAATCCCAGCACTTGGGAGGCAGAGGCAGACAGATTTCTGAGTTCGAGGCCAGCCTGGTCTACAGAGATAGGCAGGGCTACACAGAGAAACCCTGTCTCAAAGAAAACAAACAAACAAACAAACAAACAAAAACCAATAAAAAAATTAAACATGTTAGAATTGAAGACATAGACTAACAGAAATATTTCTCATGTAAATCATCAATTTTATCAGAAAATGTTTGTAATTCCTGTTAATTAATTTAGTAATGTTTTATATCTACCATTTTATCTGCATTATTTTTCATATTTTTAATAATTCTTTATATTTATTTCTTCTATTTTATCAGAAATATTTTCAATGTAAATATTTGATTTTATAACAAATGCTTCTAACTCCACCTTCAATTAAATTAAAGTTTTTTTGTTTTGGTTTGGTTTTTTGTTTGTTTGTTTGTTTTTGTTTTGTTTTGTTTTAGTTTTTCGAGATAGGGTTTCTCTGTGTAGTTCCCATTGTCCCAGAACTCACTGTGTAGACTAGGCTGGCCTCGAACTCAGAAATCCACCTGCCTCTGCCTCCCAAGTGCTGGGATTACTGGCGTGCACTACCACTGCCCCGCCTAAATTAGAGTTTTTATAGCTACCATTTTATATGTAAAATTTCCCATGAAATAGTCAATTTTAAAGTATTTTTATGAGTGGCCGGGAAGCCAGCACCATAATAATTGTAGGTGACTTCAACACTACACTCTCCTCAATGGACCAATCAGGAAAGCAGAAACTAAACCAAGACACAGTGAAACTAATTGAAGCTTTGGACCAATTGGATTTAACAGATATATATATATATATATATATATATATATATATATATATAGAGAGAGAGAGAGAGAGAGAGAGAGAGAGAGAACATTCCATCCTAAAGCAAAAGAGTATAACTTTTTCTGAGCACCGCACGGTACCTTCTCAAAAATTGATCATATAATTGTTCACAAGACAGACGTCAACAAATACAAGAAGACAGAACTAATCCCATGTCTCCTATTGGATCACTATGGAGTAAAAGTGGTCTTTAATAGCAAGAAGAACAACAGAAAGCCCACATACACATGGAAACTGAACAATACTCTACTCAATGACACCTTGGTCAAGGAAGAGATAAAGAAAGAAATCAAAGACTTTTTAGACTTCAATGAAAATGAAGGTACGACCTACCCAAATCTTTGGGACACAATGAAAGCAGTGCTAAGAGGAAAACTCATAGCCCTGAGTGCCTCCAAAAAGAAACTGGAGAGAGCATACACTAGCAACTTAACAGGACACCTGAAGGCCCTGGAACAAAAAGAAGCTAATTCATCCAGGAGGAGTACAAGAGAGAAAATCATCAAACTAAGGGCTGAAATCAATCAAGTAGAAACAAAGAGAACCATACAAAGAATCAACAAAACCAGGAGCTGGTTCTTCGAGAAAATCAACAAGATAGATAAACCCTTAGCTAGACTAACCAAAGGGCACAGAGACAGTATCCAAATTAACAAAATTAGAAATGAAAAGGGGGATATAACAACAGAAATGGAGGAAATTCAAAAGATCATCAAATCTTACTACAAAGGCCTATTCTCAACAGAACTGGAGAATCTGGAGGAAATGGAAAATTTCCTAGACAGATACCAAACACCCAAATTAAATCAGGATCAAATAAATCTTCTAAACTGTCCCATAACCCCTAAAGAAATTGAAGGGGTAATAGAAAGCCTCCCAACCAAAAAAAGTACGGGACCAGATGGTTTTAGTGCAGAATTCTACCAGACCTTCAAAGAAGACTTAACACCAATACTCTTCAAACTATTCCACAAAATAGAGACAGAAGGGACACTGCCCAACTCGTTCTTCGAAACCACAATTATGCTGATACTTAAACCACAAAAAGATCCAACAAAGAAAGACAACTACAGGCCAATTTCTCTTATGAATATTGATGCAAAAATACTAAAAAAATTCTTGCCAACCGAATCCAAGAGCATATCAAAAGGATCATTCACCATGATCAAGTAGGCTTCATCCCAGGGATGCAGGGATGGTTCAATATACGGAAATCCATCAATGTAATGCACTACATAAACAAACTGAAAGAAAAAAACCACATGGTCATCTCATTAGATGCTGAAAAAGCATTCGACAAAATTCAGCATCCTTTCATGCTAAAAGTCTTGGAAAGAGCAGGAATTCAAGGTCCATACCTAAACATAGTAAAAGCAATCTACAGCAAACCAGTAGCCAACATCAAAATAAATGGAGAGAAACTTGAAGCAATCCCACTAAAATCAGGGACTAGACAAGGCTGCCCTCTCTCTCCATATCTTTTCAATATGGTACTTTAAGTTCTAGCGAGAGCAATTAGACAACATAGGAAGTCAAAGGGATACAAATTGGAAAGGAAGAAGTCAAAATATCATTATTTGCAGATGATATGATAGTTTACTTAAGTTACCCAAAAAACTCCACCAGAGTACTTCTACAGCTGAAGAACAACTTCAGCAAAGTGGCTGGTTATAAAATTAACTCAAGCAAATCAGTAGCCTTCTTGTACTCAAAGGACAAGCAGGCTGAGAAAGAAGTTATGGAAATAACACCCTTCACAATAGCCACAAACAACATAAAGTACCTTGGCATAACTCTAACCAAACAAGCGAAAGATCTGTATGACAGGAACTTCAAGTACTTGAAGAAGGAAATTGAAGAAGACCTCAGAAGATGGAAAAATATTTCTTGCTCCTGGATTGGCAGGATCAATATTGTAAAAATGGCCATCTTGCCAAAAGCAATCTACAGATTCAATGCAATCCCCATCAAAATTCCAAATCAATTCTTCATAGATCTAGAAAGAGCAATTCTCAAATTCATCTGGAGCAACAGAAAACCCAGGATAGCTAAAACTATTCTCAACAATAAAAGGACTTCTGGGGAAATCAATATCCCTGCAGTATTACAGAGCAATTGTGTTAAAAACTGCATGGTATTGGTACAGCAACAGGCAGGTAGATCAATGGAATAGGAATGAAGACCCAGAAATGAACCCACAGACTTATGGTCACTTGATCTTTGATAAAGGAGCCACAACCATCCAGTGGAAAAAAGATAGCCTTTTCAACAAATTGTGCTGGTTCAACTGGAGGTCAACATGCAGAAGAATGCGAATTGACCCACTCTTATCTCCTTGTACTAAGATCAACTCCAAGTGGATCAAGGACCTCCAAATAAAACCAGACACACTAAAACTAATAGGAAAGAAACTGGGGAAAACCCTGGAGGACTTGGGCACAGGGGTAAAGTTCCTGAACAGAACACCAATAGCTTATGCCCTAAGATCAAGAATTGACAAATGGGACCTCATAAAATTACAAAGTTTCTATAAGGCAAAGGACACTGTGAGAAGGACAAAACGGCAACCAACAAAGTGGGAAATGATCTTCACCAACCCCTCATCCGACAGAGGGCTATGTCACTTCCAGAGGACCCTGGCATACCACTCCTGGGCATATACCCAGAGGATTCCCCTGCATGCAATAAAGACACATGCTACACTATGTTTATAGTAGCCTTGTTTATAATAGCCAGAAATTGGAAGGAGCCCGAATATCCCTCAAAAGAGGAATGAATACAGAAAATGTGGTATATTTATACAATGGAGTACTACTCAGCAATTAAAAATAATGAACTCATGCAATTTGTAGGTAAATGGTTAGATCTGGAAAATATCATCTTAAGTGAGCTAACCCAATCACAACAGAATACACATGAAATGCAATCACTGATAAGTGGATATTAATGAGCCAGAAGCCCTAAATACTCAAGGCACAATTAGCAAGTCAAATGACTCCCAAGAAGAAGAAAGTAGAGGACCCTGGGCCTGTAAAGATTGGATCCAGTATTGTAGACCCAGAACAGAGAAATCGTGGGGGGAAATGAGTGGGGAATAGCGGCGGCAGGGAGAGGAATTATGGAACATATGGTGGGGGGTAACTGGGAAAGGGGAAAGCCTTTGAAATGTAAACATAGAATATAGATAATAAAAATTAAAAAGAAAGTATTTTTATATATTACGTGAATTTTACAAGAA
Organism: Apodemus agrarius; assembly: GCA_964023405.1. NCBI lineage: Eukaryota > Metazoa > Chordata > Mammalia > Rodentia > Muridae > Apodemus > Apodemus agrarius. Next base: position 43,948,374 of record OZ030023.1, read on the forward strand.
ATATTTTCCATTTAATTTTTCAATTTTATCTGAAAATGTTTATAGTTCCACTTTCAATCAACTTAGAATTAGCTTTATGCCTGCTTTATCTGTGTAATTTCCATGATAAACTTTAATTTTAACACATTTTTCTATATATGTCTTCAATTTTATGACATATTTTCCATGTAAATCTTCAAGTTTATCAGAAAATGGTTATAATTCCACTTTCAGTCAACCTAGGAATACTTTTATGCCTACCATTATTATATCTATATAAAAATTTCCATGATAATCTTCACAGTTTCCCTTTTTACTCCTCCTAGTCTTCCCCACAACCCATCTCCCCAAGATTCTCATTCCTATTCCTTTGCCTTTCTGCTTCTAAGAATAGATAGACCTTCCAAGACCTCAACAAATACTGCACAGCAACATACCATTAAGATAAAGCATAAATCCTGACACCAAGGCAAGCTGACGGAATACAGTATGAAGAAAGGGGTCCTAAGAGAAGGAAAATGAACCATAGACAACCTTACTCTCACTGTCAAGAGTCTCCCCAAAACCCAGATGACCATAAGGTATTTGCAGAAGAACTAGCTCACACCCATGCAAGGCTTCTGACTTCATTCTCTGTAAGCCACCCTTTAGTCCTTCACATTTGATTCTGTGAATCATCCTCTTCTGGTGTCCTTGACACCGGGGCCTTAGTTTCATTGTAAACTCTTTAATTAGAATGCAATTTTATCACGTCCTCTCATCCTTGCTCTTTTAAGCATCCCTTCTCTGTCCCTGCCCTGCAGCTCTTTCCATGCTGCCTCATGCTCTTTCATTATCATTGCACACATGTATGTGCGATTATAATCACCTATAAGTACATAAATATATAAGTGCAACCTCTGAGTCCATTTAGTGTAGCTTGTGTATCTATGATCTCAGGGCCAAACTCTTTCTTTGGATAACCAATTAGGGCACTCATCCCTAAGCCAAGGATAACTTTTCTCTTAGCAGTTACTACATTCTTTATTTCTTTGACTTGGGCCTCAATGAGAGTCTGTCCTTCAACATTAGTAACAGGTCTATTGATATTATTATTGTTCATATCTTGTTCAGACAGCCATACTATTGTGTGAAGCTGCCCTATCATTTCAAGGAGACATTAGCTCACTGCAGTTATGCTGTTGCTGTGGCTTTTGTGATTTTCCAACCCTGTTCATGAGCTAGCCTTCTCTGATACTCAGGTTCAGGAATTTTGTTTAGATTAGAGTAAAGCTCCACAAACTGCATCCATCTCTGTTTTATGAGCAATTATGATTTTCTGAATGGTCTCTCTGTGTTGTAAAGAAAAGATTCTTTCCTGAAGCTCAAGAGTTACACACATCTGTTGGCATAAGGACGAGTTTGAGAGTATGCTTAGAGTTATGGTGGTCTAGTAAACTGTTGGATCTTAGAAAAAGTTCTACTATCCCTGTGATCAGGGATAGTTGTTGTTTTTATAATAGATATTTTTGTTGATCATCTTCTTTTTCTTTTTCTTTTTTCTGGTTTGGCAGGGTGCCTCCATTTTTATTGCATATTTTATATATTCATATTTCAAACTTATCTACTTTGTATGTGGTTACTTGGGGGTTTTACTGCTTCTACAACCCAGAATATCAGTATGTTTATTAGGTACAGTATAGAGTGGATTAACTGGTTCCTGGAAAATGACCCTATGGCAAGCTTTATCAATGTAAATAGCCAGGAAGAGAAAATGCAGTTGCTATTGTTTGCACACTTACTGTTCATTCACAGGCACTTAAACTGTGATACTCAAGGAGAGATTTGTCACCTCTCTTGAGCCTGGCCATCATGAATAAAGAAGGCCTTCCAAGTCTTCTTAGGCTTTGGTGTTTTGAGATGAAATGTCTACACTCATAATACATATTCAAGAGGAGCTAACCATAATTCCTCACCTACCTGCAATGTGGAGTTTATTTTTTCATATCTATTTGATGTACTGTGTGTTTCTGTGTCTTGATGAGTACATATTTTCCTTTGGGGTCTTCTTCAATGATTATATTGAATGTGTGTTCTACACAGCTGGCCAGGGATTCATCTCCTTCTTTTAAGCTTGTAACTTGTGGATTGGGGTTTCTAGCATTCTAGTGTTTCTGCATAATTCTTCAATATTTATAAATTTTAAAGTTTTAAAATTCTTATATTGAGCCCTCCAATTTCTCTATCAAGTCATTATATTGTAGATTCTACCTGAGATAGTCTGCTGCTAAATCTTCCCCTTGAGTTTTCTAAATTTTTTACTTAATTTTTCAAATCTTCCCTTCCATTGAGTATTTTTCAAAATTTATATTAACAGAATTAACTTTTCAAATGCTGAACTATCTTTTACTTTCTTTTGATTCTATCTGTCTGTTTTCTTACACTGCCAACAGAAAAATTTCTATCCTCTCTAAGACCACTGAAACATTTTTTGAAAATCTTTCTTAAGCTCCTTCAGTTCTCTGATCATGTTTATAAGTGTTCTTTAGATTATGTCTAGGGGTTCATTAATGAAAGCTCCTAGAATGTCATCGCTGTATGATTGATAGTTGTTCCTCGTATGAGGCAGTCATACTTCTTGACCTTCCATATTGTTTTTATTTATGTGATGTGACCAGGGCATGTGGACTTCTTTCATTGCTTGAGTGTTAATTAGAAATTCTATTCCACTTCAGAGGAGAAAATGTTTGTTTCTGTTTTTGATGTTGCTTTAAACTAGTAGAAACAGAGAACCTCAGGACTGCGATATGAAAATATAGCACAGAATAAGGAGCATAAGCAGACTCATTTAAATATTGGGAATACAGAATCCAACAGTCTGTGGTATGCCAGGCTAGACCCAGGAATGGATGGGCTGTTTAGATATCACTCTTTCTTAGTAACAAGTATTAGGAAAGAATGAAAATTCATCTGAAATTCTTAAGTGAAATAAATTTGTATGTCAATATCAAGCACAATATCCAAGTTCTGAAAACATGGATAAAAAAAGTAGATTGTTAAAGTTGACTTCAACTTTTTAATTGAACTTTTTATTTCATTTAGAATATTCCAAATACATTTACAAACATTTTTTGTGTTCAAAGGTTTTCTGTTTCAACTAAAACAAACTTAGAACTCAGTAAGTTCCCAATACAAAGGATTGGATCAGATATTTATTTTTTTACATGTATTAAAATATTCACTCCACATTCTACACTCCCTGTCAGTCACTTTTTACATTTTCGTGTTGACTTTTGAATCACTGAACAGAGGGAAAACAGGTCATTTTTTTGTAGTCTCTTACTGGGGTTCAATAATTTCTCCAAATGTCAGAGATAGTTTTACAAAATTTTAAGCAGACTTATCACTCATTTTCCTCCCTGTTTCTCACTTGACCTTATGTTAAGTTTAAACAGTCTTTCTCCTTCTGAGTGTCATTTTACAAGGTGGAATGTCTGGGTGTCTGACCACATTCTTTAACATAACAAAGTGTTCTGCCCATTGCCTCCCCTCTCTCCCTCTCCCTTTCTCTCTCCTTCCCTCCTTCCCTCCCCCTCTGTATGTGTGAGTATGTATGCATGTGTGTGTGTGTGTTCATGTGCATGTATTAGGTGTATGTGTTTACAAGGCTGGGAAACAAATCACCTTACACTATCCATCAACCATCTCAAGGATGTGAAAACAAAGCGACTCAAAATGCGAGCATCCAATCGTCCCATCTGTTTCGAAAACAGCACTGTTGCTTGTGTGCCAAATTTCATTCATGCTCTCAAACACAAGCTGCCCATGCTGTAGCTTTCACTTGTCTTTTTGACAAGTGCTCCACTTAGACTTAATTTATCATTATGATTTCTAATTAAAAGGTCCCTTAGAATATAATTTGTACAACTTAACAAATTATTTATTTTATTTTGGGGATAGAACAATTCCTAAGATAGATCTAAAACATGTTTATTACCCCAACATATTATGGAAATGAAAATAAAAAGTTCTTAGAAATTTCATCTAATCCCATTCAAGATGTCAAAGATAACTGACAAAAAAAATACTGCAGTGGGTATGGGAGAAATAGGCCATTATTGACTGATGGTGAGGTTGAAAATTGAACTTGATACTCTGGAAACCAATGTTAAGAATTCTCAAAAAGCTAAAATGATGTCACTTAATAATACTTAAAGTTGCCATTATTCCTGAATTGTATCTGTCAAATGAATGATTCTAACATAACCTAATGTTTCTAATTATTCCAACAGACTGATACCCATACAAAGAGTACAGTTTTCTTAGAGTCAGGAAGCTAAATGTGTCAAGGTGTCTTTGATAAGTTAGCTTCACTCCTCTGAGCCTTTTCTTTTTTATGTTTTAATAAGATATAAACCTCATGCCATAGAATCCACTTACTGTTGGTATATTCATATAAGTTATTAGTTTATATACAGTTATAGTATAAGTTATTGCTATAATGTTGCAGAAGACATATTATGCCATCATTGTCTATTTTAAAATATCATATGTCTTGATAATTTTGAATCACAGTGCACTTTCGATTTGGTTGAGAATGTAAGACAAGAGTAACTTACTGGGCTAGATATAGGTGTGCCATCATGAATAGGTTTTTGTGATTAATTATTTTGTTGTTTTACAATACCTACTTGAATTGTATCTTGGGTATTCAGAGCTTTTGAGCTAATATTCACTTATCAGTGAGTGAATACCATATGTGTTCTTTTGTGATTGGGTTTCCTTACTCAGGATATTTTCTAGTTCCATCCATTTGCCTAAGAATTTCATGAAGTCATTGTTTTTAACTGAGTAGTATTCCATTGTGTATATGTAGTACAGTTTCTGTATCCATTCATCTGTTGAGGGAATGTGGTTCTTTTCATCTTCTGGCTAATATAAATAAGGCTGCTATGAACATAATGGAGCATGTGTCCTTACGTGTTAGAACATGTTTTGGACACATGCCCAGGAGTGGTATACCAAAATGTGGATACTTTGGTCTTTCTTAGAAGGGGGAACAAAATACCCATGGGAGGAGATACAGGTACAATTTGTGGAGCAGAGACTAAAGGAAAGGCTATACAGAGACTGCCCCACCTGGGGATCTATCCCACATACAGTTACCAAACCCAGACTCTATTGTAGATGCCAACAAGTGCTTGCTGACAGGAGCCTGATAAAGCTATCTCCTGAGAGGCTCTGCCAGTGTCTGACAAACACAGAGGTGGATGCTCTCTGCCGACCATTGGACTGAGCATAGGGTCCCCAGTGGAGGAGCTAGAGAAAGGACCCAAAGAACTAAAGGGGTTTGTAGCCTCACAGGAGGAACAACAATATGAACCAACCAGTACCTCCAGAGCTCTCAGGGACTAAACCACCAACCAAAAAGTACACATGGAGGAATCTATGACAATAGCTGCATGTGTATACATGTAACTGTGGGTATGCCTGGTAGATTCCACAAGTGATGTCAAATATCTTCCTCAGTCATTCTCCTCTTTATACTTTTTGGGGGATGTTTTCGCAGCTAAATGAAGGTCACTGATACAAATGGACTGATTTGCCAGTGAACTCTAAGAATACCCCTTAATTTCATTAAGGCTAGAGAAATAGATCCTTGTCATCAATATTTGTTACTTAAGAGGACTTCTGGGATCCAACCTTACATGTACATGCAATAAATTCAGCAAGCATTTTATAGATTTTCATCATCTTCTCAACATCCTTTTCTGCTTATTAGTTTCTAGCAAGTGATGATGTACTATTATTGGATATTCAGTTATATTTTCATAGAATCAGTGAATTACAGATGATTAAGTCTAGTTTGTTCTATGCAGGAAGTTCCAAGCAACCAAAATCAAGATAGTGAAACCCTTGTGTCAAAACCCCAATAGCCCAAATATGGTCCACATATTAAATACCTATACATTAAAAAAGATAACAGTTTATAATACTCCCATTGTGCCAATACACATAATGTCAAACCAACTTTCAATTTTATTTATGTCAAGGACACAGAGATCATGTGAATTTATTAATTTCACCATATATTTTTTTGTTTCTGTTATTTGAAATATTACTGGTATTAGTTATAAGTTTGTTTATTTTACTTTGTATGAAGTCATATTGCCAAAGTGAAGCCGTATTAAAAGTAGAAATTTCTTATTTTTAGTAAAGTTGGATCTTTGCAATAATATATATTCTCAAAATAGAGATAAATCTGAAATGACCTAATGTACATGTACTCACACACAAACACACACACACACACACACATACACACACACTCCAAAAACACTGTTATGACACAATTTCCATAAAATCTCTAGCATTTAAAAAAAGACTATTTTTAAGATGTGTAAAAGAGAAAATTATAAATAAATAACTTTTTAGTTCTTACCTGAAAACTTTCAAATCAGTGAAATAATGTTATTTGTTTTTTCTGATTTTAATAATTAAAACAAATAAATTATTTGTTTTAATAATTAAAATAAAAAATAATTAAAATAAAAATACATGGTATAAACAATAATTCGATAACATACGTGTTGATGTCAAGGATACATTGACTTCATTAACCATTTGAGAAAATCATAGATTACATAAATATGGGATACATAATATCCATAATAAAATTACTACATTCATTTAAAGTTATGTTATTATGAAAGAGCACAAGTTATATTACTTATGTCTTCAATGAGGATTTTTCTTTTATTTTGCACATGTTATAAAATGTTATACATTCAGATGAGATATGTAGTTTACCTTTGATATCATTTCCATTTTACATACTAATACATTTTTTCCAACATGACAATATTATATTAATAAGCTTCTCCTATTAATATTAGTAAGAAGAAAGTAAATTAGAAGAATTAACTAAAAATCACCTAACAACAAAAATCCTAAGATCCAGATAGACTCAGTCAACAATTATACCAGAACTTCAAGTAAGAACTAATGCAACCCTTCTGTGGTTTTTCTGAAAATAAAAATGAAAAAGAAAGATACTAAGGGAACATTTAAAAATTTTTTTTAAATTTTATTTTCTATATTCTATGTTTACATTCCAAAGGCTTTCCCCTTTCCCAGTTCCCACCCATCATAGTTCCCATAGTTCCTCTCCCCCCTAACTGTTCCCCAATCATTCCCCCTCCCCCCTCGGTTTCTTTACTAAACTGGATGCAATCTTTACAGGCCCAGGGTCCTCTCCTTTCTTCTTCTTGGGAATCATTTGACTTGCTATTTGTGTCTTGAGTATTTAGGGCTTCTGGGCTCATTAATATCCACTTATCAGTGATTGCATTTCATGTGCATTCTTTTGTGATTGGGTTAATTCACTCAGGATGATATTTTCCAGGTCTAACCATTTACCTACAAATTGCATGAATTCATTATTTTTAATTGCTGAGTAGTATTCCATTGTATAAATATACCACATTTTCTGTATCCATTCCTCCTTTGAGGGATATTTGGGCTTCTTCCAATTTCTGGCTATTATAAACAAGGCTGCTATAAACATAGTGGAGCATGTGTCCTTATTGCATGCAGGGGAATCCTCTGGGTATATGCCCAGGAGTGGTATGCCAGGGTCCTCTGGAAGTGACATGCCCAATTTTCTGAGGAACCGCCAAACTGATTTCCAGAGCAGTTTTACCATTTTGCAATCCCACCAACAGTGGAGGAGTGTTCCTCTTTCTCCACATCCTCGCCAGCACTTGTTGTCTCTTGAGTTTTTAATCTTAGCCATTCTGACTGGTGTGAGGTGGAATCTCAGGGTTGTTTTGATTTGCATTTCCCTGATGACTAATGATGTTGAACATCTTTTAAGGTGTTTCTCGGCCATCCGAATTTCTTCTGGTGAAAATTCTTTGTTTAGCTCTGTGCCCCATTTTTTGATAGGGTTATTTGTTTCTTTGCGGTCTAACTTCTTGAGTTCTTTGTATATATTGGATATTAGCCCTCTGTCAGATGTGGAGTTGGTGAAGATCTTTTCCCACTTTGTTGGTTGCCGTTTTGTCCTTCTGACAGTGTCCTTTGCTTTGCAGAAACTTTGTAATTTTATGAGGTCCCATTTGTCGATTCTTGATCTTAGAGCATAAGCTATTGATGTTCTGTTCAGGAACTTTTCCCTGTGCCCAAGTCCTCCAGGGTCTTCCCAATTTCTTTTCTAATAGTTTCAGTGTGTCTGGTTTTATGTGGAGGTCCTTGATCCACTTGGAGTTGATCTTAGTGCAAAGAGATGAGTGGGTCAATTCACATTCTTCTGCATGTTGACGTCCAGTTGAACCAGCACCATTTGTTGAAAAGGCTATCTTTATTCCACTGGATGGTTGTGGCTCCTTTATCAAAGATCAAGTGACCATAAGTCTGTGGGTTAATTTCTGGGTCTTCAATCCTGTTCCATTGATCTGCTTGCCTGTTGCTATACCAATACCATGCAGTTTTTAACACAATTGCTCTGTAGTACTGCTTGAGGTCAGGGATATTGATTCCCCCAGAAGTCCTTTTATTGTTGAGAATAGTTTTAGCTATCCTGGGTTTTTTGTTGCTCCAGATGAATTTGAGAATTGCTCTTTCTAGATCTATGAAGAATTGAGTTGGGATTTTGATGGGGATTGCATTGAATCTGTAGATTGCTTTTGGCAAGATGGCCATTTTTACTATATTGATCCTGCCAATCCAGGAGCAAGAAATATTTTTCCATCTTCTGAGGTCTTCTTCGATTTCTTTCTTCAAGGACTTGAAGTTCCTGTTGTACAGATCTTTCGCTTGTTTGGTTAGAGTTACGCCGAGATACTTTATGTTGTTTGTGGCTATTGTGAAGGGTGTTATTTCCCTAATTTCTTTCTCTGCCTGCTTGTCCTTTGAGTACAAGAAGGCCACTGACTTGCTTGAGTTAATTTTATAACCTGCCACTTTGCTGAAGTTGTTTATCAGCTGTAGAAGTTCTCTGGTGGAGTTTTTTGGGTCACTTAGTTAAACTATCATATCGTCTGCAAATAATGATAGTTTCACTTCTTCCTTTCCAATTTGTATCCCTTTGACTTCCTTATGTCGTCTAATTGCTCTTGCTAGAACTTCAAGTACTATATTGAAAAGATATGGAGAGAGAGGGCAGCCTTGTCTAGTCCCTGATTTTAGTGGGAATGCTTCAAGTTTCTCTCCATTTATTTTGATGTTGGCTACTGGTTTGCTGTAGATTGCTTTTACTATGTTTAGGTATGGGCCTTGAATTCTTGCTCTTTCCAAGACTTTTAGCATGAAAGGATGCTTAATTTTGTCGAATGCTTTTTCAGCATCTAATGAGATGACCATGTGGTTTTTTCCTTTCAGTTTGTTTATGTAGTGGATTACATTGATGGATTTCCCTATATTGAACCATCCCTGCATCCCTGGGATGAAGCCTACTTGATCATGGTGGATGATCGTTTTGATGTGCTCTTGGATTCGGTTAGCAAGAATTTTATTTAGTATTTTTGCATCTATATTCATAAGAGAAATTGGCCTGTAGTTCTCTTTCTTTGTTGGATCTTTTTGTGGTTTAGGTATTAGCGTAATTTTGGCTTCAAAGAATGAGTTCGGCAGTGTCCCTTCTGTCTCTATTTTGTGGAATAGTTTGAAAAGTATTGGTGTTAAGTCTTCTTTGAAGGTCTGGTAGAATTCTGCACTAAAACCATCTGATCCTGTACTTTTTTTGGTTGGGAGGCTTTCTATAACCCCTTCTATTTCTTTAGGGGTTATGGGACTATTTAGCTGATCTACTTGATGCTGATTTAATTTTGGTATTTTATATCTGTCTAGGAAATTGTCCATTTCCTCCAGATTCTCCAGTTGTTTTGAGTATAGACCTTTGTAGTAGGATCTGATGATCTTTAGAATTTCCTCAGTTTCTGTTGTTATGTCTCCCTTTTCATTTCTAATTTTGTTAATTTGTATACTGTCTCTGTGTCCTTTGGTTAGTCTGGCTTTGATTTTCTCAAAGAACCAGCTCCTGGTCTTGTTGATTCTTTGTATGGTTCTCTTTGTTTCTATTTGATTGATTTCAGCCCTGAGTTTGATGATTTCTTGTCTTCTACTCCTGCTGGGTGAATTAACCTGTTTTTCTTCCAGGGCTTTAAGGTGTGCCATTAAGCTGCTAGTATATGCTCTCTCCAGTTTCTTTTTGGATGCACTTAGAGCTATGAGTTTTCCTCTTAGCACTGCTTTCATTGTGTCCCAAAGATTTGGGTAGGTTGTACCTTCATTTTCATTGAATTCTAAAAAGTCTTTGATTTCTTTTTTTATTTCTTCCTTGACCAAGGAGTCATTGAGTAGAGTATTGTTCAGTTTCCATGTGTATGTGGGCTTTCTGTTGTTTTTGTTGTTATTGAAGACCACTCTTACTCCATGGTGATCTGATAGGAGGCATGGGATTAGCTCGATCTTCTTGTATTTGTTGACATCTGTCTTGTGACCAATTATATGGTCTATTTTGGAGAAGGTAGCATGTGGAGCTGAGAAAAAGGTATATTCTTTAGCTTTAGGATGAAATGTTCTATATATATCTGTTAAATCCAATTGGTCCAGAGTTTCAATTAGTTTCACTGTGTCCCTGTTTAGTTTCTGCTTTCCTGATCGGTCCATTGAGGAGAGTGGAGTGTTGAAGTCACCCACAAATATTGTGTTAGGTGTAATGTGTGCTTTAAGCTTTAGTAAGGTTTCTTTTACGAATGAGGGTGCCCTTGCATTTGGAGCATAGATGTTCAGTATTGCGAGCTCTTCTTGGTGGATTTTCCCTTTGGCCAGCAAGAAGTGACCTTCTGAGTCTCTTTTGATGATTTTAGGTAGGAAGTCAATTTTATCTGATATTAGAATGGCTACTCCAGCTTGTTTCCTGAGACCATTTGCTTGTAAAATTGTCTTCCAGCCTTTTACTCTAAGGCAGTGTTTGTCTTTGACACTGAGATGTGTTTCCTGTATGCAGCAAAATGTAGGGTCCTGTTTCCGTATCCAGTCTGTTAATCTATGTCTTTTTATTGGGGAATTGAGTCCATTGATGTTAAGAGATATTAAGGAATAGTAATTATTACCTCCAGACATTTTTGAAATTATATTTATTTATTTTATTTATTTTTTTATATTTGAGAGGTTACCTTCTTTTGGGTTTGATGAGAGGAGGTTTCTATCTTGCTTTTTCCTGGGTGTAGTTTCCGTCCTTGTCTTGGTGTTTTCCCCCTATTATCCTTTGTAGGGCTGGATTTGTGGAAAGATATCGTGCAAATTTGGTTTTGTCATGGAATACCTTGATGTCTCCATCTATGGCGATTGAGAGCTTTGCTGGGTAAAGTAGTTTTGGCTGAAGTTTGTGTTCTCTTAGATTTTGCATTATATCTGCCCAGGATCTTCTAGCTTTCATGGTCTCAGGTGAGAAGTCTGGTGTTATTCTGATAGGTCTTCCTTTATAAGTTACTTAGCCTTTTTCTTTTGCTGCCTTTAATATTCTTTCTTTGTTTAGTACATTTGGAGTTTTGATTATTATGTGACGGGATGTATTTCTGTTCTGATCCAGTTTGTTTGGGGTTCTGTATGCTTCTTGTATATTCATGGGCATCTCTCTCTTTAGGTTGGGGAAGTTTTCTTCCATAATTTTGTAGAAGATATTTGCTGGCCCTTTAACTTGTAAATCTTCACTCTTGTCTATACCTATAATCCTTAGGTTTGGTCTTCTCATTGTGTCCTGGATTTCCTGGATGTTTTGGGTTACAGCCTTTTTGCATTTAGTATATTCTTTGACTGTTGAATCAATGGTTCCTATGGTATCTTCGGCTTCTGATATTCTGTCTTCTATCTCTTGTATTCTATTGTTGATATTTGCATCTATGGCTCCTGATTTCTTCCCAAGGTTTTCTATCTCCAATGTTGTCTCCCTCTGCGATTTCTTAGTTGTTTCTACTTCTGTTTTTAGTACCTGGATGGATGTGCTCAGATCTTTCACTTGCTTGATTGTGTTTTCATGTATTTCTTTAATAGATTTTTGTGTTTCCTCTTTCATAGCTTCTACTTGTTGGCCCACGTTCTTCTGTATTTCTTTAAGTGATTTTTGTCTTTCCTCCTTATTGTCTTCTTCTTTTTGATCCATCTTCTCCTGCATTTCTTGAAGTGATTTTTGTATTTGCCTTGTAAAGGCTTCTAACTTTTGATCCATTTTCTCTTCTATTTCTTTACGAGATTTTTCTATGTGTTCAGCTACCAGCATCCTGACCAGTGATTTTATATCCAAGTCTTGTTTTTCTGGTGTTTTGGGGTATCCAGGGCTTCCTGTTGTTGGCGAACTGGGTTCAGATGCTGTCATGTTGCCTTGATTTCTGTTAGTGACATTCCTTCGTTTACCTTTTGCCATCTGGTTATTTCTGGTGTTAGTTGACCTTGTTGTCACTGGCTGGTGTTTGAATCTCCTGTGAGGCTGGGCTTACCTGTTGTTTCTCTACTGGTGGTTATGCGTGATTGCTGCTCAAAGGGATCACGAGCTGGCTGCCACCCGCTGACTTTGTGCATGGCCTGAGGTCTCAGGGAAGTGTGGGCGAGTGCAGCAGAGCCTCGGCAGGGGCTGCTGGGCCTGCCTAGTAGCAAGAGCCTAGCAGATCCCCCCCCCAATGTGGTAACCCCTGATGGAATCTGTCTACCTGTGCCTTTCCAGCTGTGTTCTGGTTGCAATATGGAGGCCTGCAGCTATTGCTGGTCCGGGGTCCTGGGGAGCTGGGTGGTTCTGGCTGCCTTGGTGCACGGCCTAAGCTCGCAGGGACGTGCTGCAGAGCCTAGGCGCCTGGGCCCGCCTGTGGGCGAGAGCTTAGTAGCTCTCCCTGCTCTATCCCTAGACGGAGTCTCTACCTGCACCTTTCCCACTGTGTCCTGGTTGCAATATGGAGGCCTGCCGCTATTGCTGGTCCGGGGTCCTGGGGAGCTGGGTGGTTCCGGCTGCCTTGGTGCACGGCCTAAGCTCGCAGGGACTTGCCGCAGAGCCTAGGCGCCTGGGCCCGCCTGTGGGCGAGAGCTTAGCAGCTCTCCCTGCTCTAGCCCCAGACGGAGTCTCTACCTGCACCTTTCCAGCTGTGTCCTGGTTGCAATATGGATGCCTGCTACTATCACTGGTCCTCACTCTTCTTAATAAATAAGAATTGTTGCTTATCCTGGTTCCGCCGGAAGGGTCTGAGCACCTGGCAAGCTTGCTAGGTCTGGCTTCCCTGCTACCGGCTGGATGGGAAGCTGCAGGCAAGATGGCGCTGCCTGCAGGGGGTTCGGGGTCTGGCCTGTGAGCGCAGAGCGCAGGCACGGCCACTGTGCTCCAAACCACTACTCTGTGTGCAGTTCCTGCTCCAGACCTGAGTCCCCGGAGGTCTTAAACTCGGGCTGTCTCGGGTACCTGGTTCCGCTGGCAGGGTCTGAGCACCTGGCAAGCTGGCTAGGTCTGGCTTCCCTGCTACCGGCTGGATGGGAAGCTGCAGGCAAGATGGCCTAAAAATTTTTTTATAACAGCTACAATTACTCTAATAGCACAACCCCAAAGAACAAATAGGGGAGAGTCCTAGGTATTCATATTCATTTTAAACATAGAAATATTATTCTTTATTAAACTACATGCAAATTGAGTTCCAGAATGCATCAAAAATTGCCTACCATGATCAAGTTGACATCATCTTAGTTATACAGGGATGGTTCAAAATATGGAAACCAATAAACACAATGCATCACTTAAAATGATAGAAACAATCCATATTGCCTTCTCATCAGATATGAAGAAAAATAAAACTGAGAAAATTCAAGATTGCAATAAGATAAATGTCCTAAAGAGACCAAGAATTTAAGACATTTAAAGATGGTACACAAAAACCACAGAGCCTGGATAATGAAAAACAAAACTGCACACTGCAGATAAAAACACCTAAATTAACAAAATTGTATCTGAAAAGGTAAATGATCAAGAGACATAGTGGGAAATCAGAGAATAATAAGGGCACACTTTAAAAACCAGTATTCCACCATATTGTACATCAAAAAGAAATTGATAGATTTCTAAATATGTACATCTTATCAAAATTAAACCAAGATCATATAAATAACTTAAATCATCCTGTGACCTCTTGCAAATTAGAAACCGTGATTAAAAATCTTCTAATCAAAAAACCCAGATGATTTCTACACAAAATTTTACCAAAGATTCAAAGAGAATTTAATGCTAATATGCCTCATGTCATTTCACAACATAGAAAGAGAAGGGCCATTTTCCATTCATTATATGAGGCCACAATTACCCTGATACCAAACAACATTAATATACAACAAAAAAGAGAATCACAGATAACTTTCCTCTGTCAGCACTGATGCAAAAAATCACAATAAAAATAGCAAATCGAGTCCAAAAATACATAAAAGAAAGCAAACACTGATAAATCGCCCCATCCCAGATATTCTCAGATATGTATGGGATGGTTCAACATAAATAAATCAAAATGATTTTATTATAGCCAGAAATTGGAAGGAGCCCAAATATCCCTCAAAGGAGGAATGGATACAGAAAATGTGGTATATTAATACAATGGAATACTACTCAGCAATTAAAAATAATGAATTCATGCAATTTGTAGGTAAATGGTTAGACCTGGAAAATATCATCCTGAGTGAATTAACCCAATCACAAAAGAATGCACATGAAATGCAATCACTGATAAGTGGATATTAATGAGCCCAGAAGCCCTAAATACTCAAGACACAAATAGCAAGTCAAATGATTCCCAAGAAGAAGAAAGGAGAGGACCCTGGGCCTGTAAAGATTGCATCCAGTTTAGTAAAGAAACCGAGGGGGGAGGGGGAATGATTGGGGAATAGTTGGGGGGGAGAGGAACTATGGGAAGTATGGTGGGTCGGAACTGGGAAAGGGGAAAGCCTTTGGAATGTAAACATAGAATATAGAAAATAAAAAAAATAAATCAAAATGATGTAATGCACTATATAAAATAATGTAAAACATAATAAATACATGATCTCACTAGATGCAGTAAATATCTTTGAAAAAAAATCAAAACATTCCATGATAAAAGTTCAGGACAGGTTAGGGATACAAGGACTATACCTAAACATAACAGCAATCCGTAGCTAACATCAACATAAGGGAGAGGAACACTAAGCAATTCCACTAAAATTAGAAACAGTAGAGGAGTGCCTGCTCTCTGCACACTTATAAAATATAGTACTTAAAGTTCTAGCTCAAGAAATAACACAAATGAAGGAAAACAAGGCTATTCAAACAGGAAATATGGCTTTGATGATATTTCTCTCTAAATATATATATATGATGTGTGGGTGAGGGTGTTTCTTTTTATATTTCCACATGCACATTTATGTGTGTCTATGCTATGCATACATATGCAAAGTAATATTTTCACATATGCATATATATTATTATTATTAAAGATCCTAAAGTTAACAAGAAAACTCTTAGAACATATTAACACAATCAGAGAAGAAGTAAAATACAAAATGAACTAATAAAATATCAGCAGACTTCTTAAAAACAGAAAAACAAACATACTGAGGAAGAAGTCAGGGAATAATACTGATCACCTTAGACACAAACTTAATTATCTTGGAGAAATTCTAATCAAACAAGCCAAAGACTTGTAAAATAAAAGCTATAAGATATAGAGATACCAGAAGATAGAAAAACCTCTGAGGCTTTACTCATTACACCAAAAAAAAAAAAAAAAAGACTCAGGTTCAATGAAATCTCCATTAAAATTTCAAAACAATTGCTCATAAAAATATTAAAAATCCTTTAACTTCACATAGAAACACAAAAATTTCAGGTTGGTTAAATTAATCTTAGAAAGTTTAAGAACTAATACTAAAGTATCACCATCTCAAATTTCAAATTGTTTTGTAGAATTACATTTGTCAATATTATTAGCTCAATATACAGAAAAAATTTAAAAGGCACATGATGTATAATGGAAGTCTTTTTCGTTTTGATATTTTCTTCCCATACAAGTTAATGAACTGAAAATTTATCTTCAATATGATGATAATGAGAGAAGGAGCCATGTAAAATGTTCTTGTCATTAAACTAGAACCTAAGAAATCTGACCTGATATTGTATAAAACTACCTGTGATAATAAAGATATAGTTTTGACAAGATACCAAGTCTGTGAACAGTTGTACTTGGACTTTATAGCCTCTACAAACATAATCACAAATTTCTGTCATTCATAAGCATTCATAATTCCATGATGCTTTCCTATGACAAATTTAATAGACCAAGCTAATATTTCTCTAATCTAGCTAACTTAAGTAAAAAATTTACCAGTGCAGAAGTGTCTTAGGGTTTCCTTTGAGGAGAAAAGTCACCCTGACAAAGGGAAATTTTATTGACAAAATTTCATTGGGACTAGCTTACATGTTCAGAGGTTCAGTAAGATTATCATCAAGGCAGGAAACACAGCAGCATCTTGGCAGGCATGGCCCTGGAGGATCTGAGAGATCTACAATTAGTTTGGAAGCCCTAGAGAAAAAGATTGGCTTCCAGGCAGCTAGAAGAAAGGTCTCTAAACTCACCCCACAGTGACATACTTCCTCCAAGAAGGTCACACCTCCTAATAGTGCCTCTCCTTGGGCCAACTTTCACAAATAGCCTATAAAATTATTTCACAAGTAGTATATTAGATTTAGACTGTATAGAATTGTTATTATAATAGTATCTCTGAGGTGACATAGTTAAGAACATAGATGTCATACATGCCACTATGTAATTCCTATCTGCCTTACTGGAAATGGAAGGATAAAAATGTTTATCATCAACTTGCCCCAATCAATGTAACCATTTCATATATTCTAAATTTCATTTCATGAGTTTCAGGGTTTTTTGTTTTTTGTTTTTGTTTTGTTTTGTCTTTTTGGTTGTTTTTGTTTTTGTTTTTCGAAACAGGGTTACTCTATGCACCCCTAGCTGTCCTGGAACTCAATTTAAAGACCTGGCTGGCCTCAAACTCAAATATCTGTCTGCTCCTGCCTCCCAAGAGCTGGGATTAAAGGTGTGTGCCACCACTGTCCTGCCATTTCCTAATTTTCATCTTCATCAAGATGCAGTTAAAAGACTTATTCATCATTCAATGTATCATTTTGTTGGTGAAATTAATTTTTCTCAAGCAAATTGCTTTAAAACAACACTCATTATCAGTTATTATATCTGAAAGTGAAAAACAAAATTTAAATATCTGTGCTTAATTGCTCTTTGAAATGTCAACCTGAGGATGAAGAACATATTGAAGTTTGATTCTCAGAAATATTTATTAAAATCAGTGTTACCTTATTTGTTGAGGAAATAGACATTATCAGAGTTTCGTGAGTCTAATATACATTGTATCTAAGCGTTAATTTCAAATATATCCCATTAAGAAATAGAAATAATTGTGGAGGACCTCGACATTCCAGTATCCTCAAAGGACCGATCAGGAAAACAGAAACTAAATAGGGACACAGCGAAACTCATTGAAACATTGGACAATTGGATTTAATATATATATATATATATATATATATATATATATATATATATATATAAAACATTTCATCCTAAAGAAAAGACTATACATTTTTCTCAGCACCTCATGGTACCTTCTCCAAAATCGACCATATAATTGGTCACAAGACAGACCTCAACAAATATAAAAAGATCAAACTAATCCCATTCCGCCTTTTGGATAACCATGGAGTAAGAGTGTTCTTCAATAGCAACAAAAACAACAGAAAATCCACATACACATGGAGCCTAAACAATATTCTACTCAATGATACCTTAGTCAAGGAAGAAATAAAGAAAGAAATCAAAGACTTTCTAGAATTTAATGAAAATGAAGGCAAAACAGACCAAAATCCATAGGACACAATGAAAGCAGTGCTAAGAAGAAAACTCATAGCCCTGAGTGTCTCCAAAAAGAAACAGGAGAGAGCATATACTAGCAACTTAATGGCACACCTGAAAGATCTAGAACAAAAAGAAGTTCTTTCACCCAGGAGGAGTAGAAGACAGGAAATCATCAAACTCAGGGCTGAAATAAATCAAGTTAAAACAAAGAGAACCATAGAAAGAATCAGCAAAACAAGGAGCTAGTTCTTTGAGAAAATCAACAAGATAGATAAACCCCTAGCCAGACTTACCAAAGGGCACAGAGACAGTATTCAAATTAACAAAATTAGAAATGAAAAGGGAGATATAACAACAGCAACTGAGGAAATTCAAAAAATCATCAATTCCTACTACAAAAGCCTATATTCAACACAACTGGAGAATCTGGAGGAAATGGACAATTTCCTAGACAGATAGCAAATACCAAAATTAAATCAGGATCAAATAGATCTTCTAAACAGACCCATAACCCCCAAAGAAATAGAAGGGGTCATAGAAAGTCTTCCAACCAAAAAAAAGCACAGGACCAGATGGTTTTAGTGCAGAATTCTATCAGACTTTCAAAGAAGACCTAATACAAATACTCTTCAAACTATTCCACAAAATAGAAACAGAAGGAACACTACCCAACTCATTCTATCAAGCCACAATTACCCTGATACCAAAATCAGACAAAGATCCAACTAAGAAAGAGAACTACAGACCAATCTCCCTTATGAACATCGATGCAAAAATACTCAATAAAATACTTGCCAACCTAATCCAAGAACACATCAAAATGATCATTCACCATGATCAAGTTGGCTTCATCCCAGGAATGCAGGGATGGTTCAATATATGGAAATCCATTAACGTAATCCACTACATAAACAAATTCAAAGAAAAAAAACCACATGGTCATCTCATTGGATGCTGAAATAGCATTTGACAAAATTCAGCATCCTTTCATGTTAAAAGTCTTGGAAAGAACAGGAATTCAAGGCCCTTACCTAAACATAGTAAAAGCAATCTACAGCAGACCGATAGCCAACATCAAAGTAAACTGAGAGAAACTTGAAGCAATCCCACTAAAATCAGGGACTAGACAAGGCTGCCCTCTCTCACCATATCTCTTCAATATAGTACTTGAGGTACTAGCTAGAGCAATTCAACAACATAAGGAAGTCAAAGGGATACAAATTGGAAAGGAAGATGTCAAACTATCACTATTTGCAGATGATATGATAGAATACTTAAGTGACCCAAAAAACTCCACCAGAGAACCCCTACAGCTGATAAACAACTTCACCAAAGTGGCTGGTTATAAAATCAACTCAAGCAAATCACTAGCCTTCCTATATGCAAAGGATAAGCAGGGCAAGAAAGAAATTAAGGAAATGACACCTTTCACAATAGCCACAAACAATATAAAGTATCTTGTTGTGACTCTAACCAAACAAGTGAAAGATTTATATGACAAAAACTTCAGGACTCTGAAGAAGGAAATTGAAGACCTCAGAAAATGGAAAAATCTTCTATGCTCATGGGTTGGCAGGATTAATATATTTAAAATGGCAATCTTGCCAAAAGCAATATAAAGATTCAATGCAATCCCCATCAAAATCCCAACTCAGTTCTTCATATAGTTAGAAAGAATAATTCTCAACTTCATCTGGAATAACAGAAAACCCAGGATAGCTAAAACTATCATCAACAATAAAAGCGGAATCAATATCCCAGACCTCAAGCAATTCTACAGAGCAGCAGTGTTAAAAACTGCATGGTATTGGTACAGTGACAGGGAAGTGGATCAATGGAATAAGATTGAAGACCCAGAATCAAACCCACACATCTATGGCCAATTGATCTTTCACAAAGGAGCTGAAAACATCCAGTGGAAAAAAATAGCCTTTTCAACAAATGTTGCTAGCTCAACTGGAGGTCAATATGCAGAAGAATGAGAATTGATACACTCTTATCTCCTTGTACTAAGCTCAACTCCAAGTGGATCAAGGACCTCCACATAAAACCAGACACACTAAAACTAATAGAAAAGAAACTGGGGAAGACCCTTGAGGACATTGGCTCAGGGGGAAAATTCCTGAACAGAACACCAATTGCTTATGCTCTAAGATCAAGAATAGACAAATGGGACCTCATAAAATTACAAAATTTCTGTAAGGCAAAAGACACTGTCAAAAGGACAAATTGGCAACCAACAAATTGGGGAAAGATCTTCACTAACCCCACATCTGACATAGGGGCTAATATCCAATGTATACAAGAACTCAAGAAGTTAGACCCCCAAAACCAAACAACCTTATCCAAAAAATGTTGAAAAGAGCTAAACAAAGACTTTTCACCTGAAAAAAATTCGGATGGCTGAAAAACACCTTAAAAATGTTCAACATCATTAGTAATTAGAGAAATGCAAATAAAAACAACTCTGAGATTTCACCTCACAACAGTTAGAATGGCTAAAATTAAAAACTCAGGAGGCATCAAGTATTGGTGATGATGTGGAGAAAGAGGAACACTCCTCCAATGCTATTGGGACTGCAAGCTGGTACAACCACTCTGGAAATCAGTCTGGTGTTTCCTCAGAAAACTGGACATGATACTTCTGGAGGACCCAGCCATCCCTCTCCTGGGCATATACCCAGAAGATTCCCCAGCATGCAATAAAGGATACATGCTCCACTATGTTCATAGCAGCCTTATTTATAATAGCCAGAAACTGGAAAGAACCCAGATGTCCCTCAATGTAGGAATGGATACAAAAAATATGGTATATATACACAATGGAATACTATTCAGTCATTAGACACAATTAATTCATGAAATTCTTAGACAAATGGATGGAGCTGGAGAACATCATATTATGTTTGGTAAGCCAGTCTCAAAAGAATACCCATGGTATGCTAATAAGTGGATATTACCTAGAATCTGGGGACAACAAAAACAGAATTCACAAACATAATGATGTCCGACAAGAAGAAAGGAGTGGACACTGGTGCTGGAAACGATCAAAGCATCAGTGTAGGGGAATACCAGAACAGGGAAGTGGGAAGGGGTGGATGAGGGAGCAGATGAAGGGAAAAGCGCATGTGGGACCTTTGGGGGACGGGGACCCCGAAAAAAGGAAATGAAATGTAAATATATAATATATCCAATAAAAAAGAAATAGAAATAGGAATGTAAATGGAATGCAAGATTTTGCTTTCCATCTTTCCTCGTGATTTTGAAGAAATGTCTCCCTTTTGCTTTATGTCTTTCATTTTTAAAGTTAATCTTTTAGTTTTTCATTGAAAACAAACTCTTCTCTAATACAATGTACCTCACCACAGTTTGCTCTTTCTCCATTCCTCCTGGCTCTCCAGTGTCTCTTCTTCCCAGATTCATATCCACTCTTTTTCCTCTTCAGAAAAACACAGCCTTCAAAGAAATGACAGTCAGACAGGACAAAACAAGACTCGAAAAGTCAAAGTGAAAGCCCTCTTATAAAATCTGGAAAAGGCAACCAAATAGCAATCAAAGAGTCAGAATTGCAGGTAAAGAGTCAGAGATACACAGTCTTCCATAGTTAAAATTCCCACAGATACACCAAGATAACAGCCATAGCATGGGCATGAAGGACTTGATGCAGACTGGTGCAGGCCTTGTATTTGACCCTGCAGAATCTTTGAACCCATATGAGCCTCCAGCTTCCACAACAAGATGTCTTCTATGTGCATGCGTATGTTTGTGTGTGTGTGTGTGTGTGTGTGTGTGTGTGTGTGTGTGTTTGTGCTTCTCTTAGGAGCAGATTAAAGGGCAGAGAGCAGATATGAGGGAGCATGGAGTTAAGTGTGACTGGATTACATGATGTGAAAATCACAAAGAATCAATAAACAGTTCAAAAATAAATCAACACCTTAAAGGCCTGGTGTGCTTTAAAATCCAAAACTCTTAACTGTGATCATCTAAGGAATATTCAAACCCAACTTATATACTATTTTATTGTGAAAGGGCTTAATAATCTGTGAGAATGAAACCTTTGCTCTACTGGAATAATGGGAAGAAGTATCAGGCATGCTTCTTAAGAGATCCACATCACTGACATGAAATTATCTGGAAAGTAGTTCCTCAGAGTCAGCACACAGACTATTAGTCAGAGGAGATTAACATTGGATCTCAAGTTTACAGCCAAACACTGCTATGCAGAGTACAAAAAGTTTGTCATGTAGGCTCAATCTGGTTTCAAACCAATTCAGATGTCTTCAGTGTATATTCTACAGTTCTGGAATCTCCAGTGTGCTGGTGGATCCACCAAAACTGAAGCTGTAACTTCACCAGTGTTCTGGTCTTGCTTTAAAAGACCCAACTCTGGCACAAATATCAGCACTCAGCTTGTTTCCATGTCCTCTTCAGTCTTCAGCTTTCATGTCACTATTGCATAACTGCAGAGATCTACCAGGCTAGATATTGGTGTGAATTCTACATGTCCAAGCTAAGTAGACATAAGCTGTCACTGTAACCTTTCAGGCCTCAGTGAGAGGTTTCAGGTTAGTACCTGCCAGATTCCCTTCAGCATATGTATGAATGTGGCTTTTTAGCAATAGATTCTTTTTTTCTTTTTTTAATTTTCTATATTTTTTGTTTACATTCCAAAGGCTTTCCCCTTTCCCAGTTCCCCCCTCACCATATGTCTCATAAGTCCTCTTCCCTCTGCCCATTCCCCAATCAACACCCCCCCCCGAAATTTCTCTGTTCTGATACTCTCCTACAAAACGGGATCCAGTCTTTTTAGGACCAGGGTCTTCTCCTTTCTTCTTCTTGGGAATCTTTTGATTTGCTAATTGTGCCTTGAGTATTCAGAACTTTTGGGCTCATTAATATCCACTTATCAGTGATTGCATTTCATGTGCATTCTTTTGTGATAGGGTTAACTCACTTAGGATGATATTTTCCAGATCCAACCATTTGCCTACAAATTGCATGAATATATTATTTTTAATAGCTGAGTAGTATTCCATTGTATAAATATACCACATTTTCCTGCAAAGAACCAAATAACCCTATCAAAAAATGGGGTACAGAGCTAAACAAAGAATTTTCACCAGAAGAAATTCAGATGGCCAAGAAACACCTTAAGAGATGTTCAACATCATTAGTCATCAGGGAAATGCAACTCAAAACAACCCTGAGATTCCACCTCACACCAGTCAGAATGGCTAAAGTTAAAAACTCAGGAGACAACAAGTGCTGGCAAGGATGTGGAGGAGGAATGCTCCTCCACTGTTGGTGGGATTGCAAAATGGTAAAACTGTTCTGGAAATCAGTTTGGCGGTTCCTCAGAAAATTGGACATGTCACTTCCAGAGGACCCTGGCATACCACTCCTGAGCATATACCCAGAGGATTCTCCTGCATGCAATAAAGACACATGCTCCACTATG
This sequence comes from Apodemus agrarius, assembly GCA_964023405.1. NCBI lineage: Eukaryota > Metazoa > Chordata > Mammalia > Rodentia > Muridae > Apodemus > Apodemus agrarius. The sequence goes on from OZ030023.1 coordinate 43,971,732, forward strand.
TTTATAGCAGCCTTGTTTATAATAGCCAGAAATTGGAAGGAGCCCAAATATCCCTCAAAGGAGGAATGGATACAGAAAATGTGGTATATTTATACAATGGAATACTACTCAGCAATTAAAAATAATGAATTCATGCAATTTGTAGGTAAATGGTTAGACCTGGAAAATATCATCCTGAGTGAGTTAACCCAATCACAAAAGAATACACATGAAATGCAATCATTAATAAGTGGATATTAATGAGCCCAGAAGCCCTAAATACTCAAGGCACAAATAGCAAGTCAAATGATTCCCAAGAAGAAGAAGGAAGAGGACCCTGGGCCTGTAAAGATTGGATCCAGTTTTGTAGATCCAGAAATGAGAAATGGTGGGGGGCATGATTGGGGAATAGTTGGGGGGGAGAGGAATTATGGGACGTATGGTGGGGGGGGACTGGGAAAGGGGAAATCCTGTTGAATGTAAACATAGATTATAGAAAATAAAAGTTATAAAAAAATATATACCACATTTTTTGTATCCATTCCTCCTTTGAGGGACATCTGGGCTCCTTCCAACTTCTGGCTATTATAAATAAGGCTGCTATGAACATAGTGGAGCATATGTTTTTATTGTATGAAGGGGAATCCTCTGGGTATGTTCTTGGGCATGAATAAGGTCAATGGCATTGGGCAATATTGATTGTGGACTCTGTCTGTTCTACTAGACTACCAGCATCAAGAGAGTTTTCCTATGGAACTAGAAATTTTTTTAAGTGGTCTATTGTTCTTGAGTGTGGAGATGTCATCATAAGTAACATTTTATGTGTACTTGAAAAATTTATCATCTATCTATCTATCTATCTATCTATCTATCTACCTACCTATCATCTACCTACTTATCTATCTAGATAAATATAGATAATAGATAAATAGGTAGGTAGATATACATATCACTTGTCTATATTTTAATTACACAGGTAATGCTTTTGGATTATGTGTTATTCAAGCTTACAATTGTCTCCCTCTTTTCTTCTGTCTCTGTATTACCCTCCCTCTACTTTGTTCTTGTTTAATTATCCAATAGTTTCCACATTTTGCTCTCTGAAAAATCTCTTTATTGCTATTCTCTTCTCTAAAACTTCTCCTCTTCAATCTTCCTGTGTTTCTTTTCTATTTTTTCCTGCTTCTGCAATGACATTAGGTTACCTGATAATATATAAAGATTCAGATCTATTATTCATATCTAAGTGAGAAAACATGTCATTTGGCTTCTGTTAGGGTTTTGGAGTACCTTACACAGCTTCATCTGTCTATCTGAAAACTTATTTTTATTTTAGTTTATAGACAAATATGATAACAGTATGAATATATACCTGGATTTCATCATTTGATTGGTATTTATGTGCCTGTGGAGTAGAATTCTCCCATTTTTGTATATGCTAAGGACTTTTTCAGCAGTTATAAATTCAATGGAATCTTACTCAAAGTGCCTATTACAGTCCTCTCAAAAATACAATGATTGCTTCTAAAATTTATGTGGAAGCATAATTGACTGAGGATAGTCAAAACAATCATCAACAAAATGAACAATGCTAGAGTAATTAATACACTAATTACTGCGCTATATTATAGAGATCCATTAATCAAACCATGATGGCACTAGTACAAAAACAAACAAATTATACAGATTAGTAGTAAAAATTTCCTTAAGGTGAATACTCAGAATTGACAAATATGTCAAAAATATGCACAGTGGGGAAAAAAACAACAACTTCAACAAATTATGCTGGAACAAATGGATGTTCACATGCAGAAGAAAGAATTTTCCATGTTGCATGGAAATCTCCTTCATATAGATCAAAGACCTAAAATACTGAAACCTGAAATGTTAAAATAACTAAAAAATGTATACAGTTCTCTTTAAAGTATATGTAAAAGAACTTTCCAAGTAGGACTCAATTTGCGTAGGATCTCAAGCCAAAAATTAAATGTCGAATTCTCATAAAACCAAAAAATGTACAACAAAAGAACCAACTATCAAGTATAGAAAAAGACCAGAGAGAGGGAACGTTTCCAGATATACATCAGATGTCATATTAAATTTAGAGAACTCAAATCCCAAAAGCAAGAAAACAAAGTACTCAACTAAAAAGTAGGCTTTTAGTAGAGAAATCTCATAGAGAAGTTAATTAGAGCAAATTATTTTTCAAAGAAGACATGCAAATTATGAAGAGATATCTTAGAAATTCCAGAAAATGGTCCAAATCAGAAACAAAGAGAGAACTGACTATCATGCCAACCTTTAGGCAAGGAGTTTTTTCAATTGGTAGCTTCTAGGAGAGAACAAGTCAGTATTCGCTAAGACTGTAGTCCTTGGTACGTTTATGTAGTCCAGTGTAAAACCATTCATTCAAAAGATTTAGGCAACACAAATTGCACTTGATGGGTTAAGAAACAGAGAAACAAAGTTGTTTGGGCAGGGGACATAGTGAAACTAAGAGAATTTGGGGGCAGCAGAGATGAAGAATAGGCACACTAACTTTCATGCAATTTTAATATGTATGTGTGTGTGTGTATGTCTGTGTGTGCACGTGTGTGTGTGTGTGTGTGTGTATTGTGTTCTATATTTAATAGTCCTTATGTTCTTATTCTCCTGCTGAAGGCCTTGAAAGAAGCTTACCAGGTGCTAGCATAATAGAAGACAATGGAGGTTGAAAACACTTTTCCCACACTGCAGTATCAGTGCTAAACATTATGCAAGATTGCAATGACAAAGTGGAAAAGTATGGACAGATATAAAGAGAAGGGCAAAGAGCATCACTTTGACTAAACTAAAAACATATTGCAAACATGTAGTAATTTCTAGTAAATTTTATAATTCATAAAACTCCACTAGAATGATTTAAGATTCATAAAGATACACTACTCTCATGTAAATTATCTCACAGTGTGCTCAACCAAGCTCAAGTCCTAAGAACTGCAGTGCAGTGCCAAGAACTTGGGTTTCTCTATGGAACAATTCTGGTAACATCTTTTCAGTAGCCAGATGTCACTGTCAGAGAGAAAACACCTGCACCCGAAATTACCTTAGGGCCAGCTATAAAACAGAGATGTCCTCATCCTTAATGCTTAATTAAGGTCCTTTCTTTTTCTTATTTAAAAGGCAAATGCATATCAATATGAACATGAAAATGAGCTACAGAGTAACACCAACCATCATATGTGTAATCTATATGCCTTCAGCAAAACAAAACATCTTTGTGGTAAAAACTTAGCCCTGATTGAGGGCCAATTCACTTTCCTCCTAGTCAAAAAATATTCTTGAAGCCTTTCTCATGATAGTCCTGGTACTCTATGAAATATGATAGCAGTTTGATCAGCACTGTTTGTATCCACATGAAATTATACTTTGTCATATATCATGTGCTACACATTCACATTCCTCATCCCTCAGACTTTAATGAAATTTCTAAAGGATCTAGCTTATTATTATTATCTATTATGATTCCCCCAAACACTAGTAACTGTGTAACTATACTATATATGATAAATATTACAATGATTGATTGACATCTTGAGTTAAATGGAAGTGTATATTTATATGTGATAAAATATATGATACATTATGTAATTGGTGCATCTTCAGATATATAATCATATGTCTAGCATTTCTTAATTATCATAGGCGCTATGATTTTTACGCTGATTTATTTTTCTCTGTGCTTAAAGTCATTTACTAGTAGCAAATTAGGTGCTTAGCAAGCCAGAGAACGTCTATTATGGCTAATGAGCTGCCTCATTGAATCAGGGAGGGGTGTGTGTATGCAGGTTGCCTATGATTGAAGCTATATAACTGTATCTCTTATGAATTTTTGGATCTATACTACTTACTTAGACTTGTGTGAAAAAGCCCATCAAATTTAATTAAAGCCAAACTTCATGCACCTCTTTCTTATAACCATAAGCTCTCTTGGCCATTCTAGTCATCATCCCTTTACTGCTGCCTGGGATAAAATGTTTGCATCTTAATTTCACAAACAGCATCTGAAGTTTGTTCAAAACTACACATTGATGGGATATTCCATGTAAACTCAATTCTTCATTGGATAATCAATTCGCTTATTAGAAGACTGTTTTTACATCATTGTTGACCATTTAATCTGAAAATATTTCATTCTTAATGGGCTGCCACTTTGACCAAAATATGATCTATATTTAATTCATACAAACACCGTTCTTACTAAAAATATAGATTATTGTAAGATATTTGTCTCAGCAATGTTATGACTCACCAAAGGTCCATATTTTGGAAATAACTAGGAAACAAAGCTTCTGAGGACTGTGATTTTCAAATGACACATACTTTCATAATATACATAATAGTTTATTTGTGCAACACTGCTGTGCCAACCTTGTGTTTCTGTAATGATTTACAGGATATGAAAAAATTAAGGTTCTTAGAAAACCATTAAGTAGTTTTCTGTTCCTTGATGAATATGAAAAGACATAAAATGACTGTCCTGTGTTATTTATAGCCAATGATATTAATGGCTGACTGGAAAAAGAAGGTAAATCTGAAAGCTGCTGTTCTATTTTCTTTAAAAATTATTTCATTAAATGTTTAAAATGGGCCAAAATTTTATGGACATCATGAAGCAAACACTTTGAGCAAAGATAAGAAAATATATTCAGAAACTGTAAATAATCATTTAATATGAATTAAGCCCATCAGTAATGAAACATTAATAAATGTATGTCCTATTAATTTAGATTCTCACTGTTCAGTATTAATTGTAGCCATATGTTAATATGGAGCAATACTATAATCAGGTTATTGAAATTGTTGACATTTTGATAAGAAAAAATAATTAAAACAGAAAGCTGTGTGTACCTCCCACAAAGGAAATATAATTTGCCTGTCTCTTTGTAAGAAGGCATAGGAAGTTTTGAAATTGCTCTTAGACATGGCTCTGCCTTTCTTCTTGTTTCTTTGGCCTTTGTAACATTTTTGTCTCATTTTCCAAGTCCTTATATTTTAATCAAGTGTTTCTTTGTATTGTGGTTTCTTTTAAATTATACCTTCCACTTTGGCGTTTTTGAACAAGATCTCAGATTGGTGTTGAGATTATAGGCATAAATATGATGATGATGATGATGATGATGATGATGATGATGATGATTATTTATCAACTATATTATTGACCCATGCAAACAATAAGCATAATATTATTTAAATCTATCTAAACAGAACATATGTTAAATACACATAGTTCAATACAGTACCATGAAATATGACAAAAGCTTAACTATTCCAAGAATTTTCTAAGGGACTAGGATTACAAATACTAATGGGGTCTCTACCTTACTAAAATAGTAAATCAACTATAAATAAATAAATATATTATTTTTATAGATTAATTTACTTATTAAATAAATGTCATTAAATAAAGTAATTATAGAGATTAAATTGCTACATTTGGTTTAACAAAGTAATAATGACATGGTTTCTTTTATAAAAGTATGAAATACATGCCAATTCTCACATTTGCCATTAAGAAATAAAATAAAATCATACATAACTTCGCAATTTCATTTTTGCTGATTCTTAGAGTCAATTGTAGTAGCTTTGAGTGAAATACAGGGAAATCTATATGCCTGCTGAGGCTCATTTCTTAGGCTTCAAGAAGTACCAAGTTCAATCAACAATGACTGTCAGATTAGAGTCAGATAACATTTAGTGTGCATGATCATTGGTCTTTCCTTTATCCTCTCTGCAATGAGGATTAATTGGGTTCATGACCCAAATAGAGGGAAAATGCTGATAGTTGTGCCCAACGGACATGTAACTTTCAGATGTTATCTTCCTGTGGCAACAGTGCTGCACTATACATATTAAAAGGAAACTAATAACTGAAGTATGGTCTAAAATGTATAATTAAAACACCAAATGGAGTCTTCTGTTGAATTGGCTTAGTTATTTTCCTGTCATTTCCTACTGATAGTGCAATTATATTTGCATGTATATAAAGCACAACACAAATTTATTTCAAATTGAAGTTTTGTAAAATGAAGCGGTCACCAGCATACCAAATTAAATTTTATGCCTTAATGTATTTTAATGTAGTTTATATCTGAAGCAAGCAACCATATGCTTTCAACATGAGAAGAAAAAATGTCTTGAAACTCACAGAATTGTGTCCAGAGAATCTTTAAGTTGTCTGTGTTTACAAAAAAATTCATTATAAAAAATTACAAATGTGTTAAGGATAAACAGAAAGTTCTAAACTAATAGTAAAATTGAAAATTCACATAGCAAATTTTAGAGTTCTAAGAATTTTTTTGTGAAAAGAAAAGAGAAAATAAAATGGATAAAATCCACTCAATGACTCACCTCACAATAAAGTCAACTAGAAAGTCTCCATCCTGTATCTAAATCTTTGTTTTGAAAACCAGAAAACAGATATTGATATTTTCAAAAAGTGATTCCTCTTAAAAACATGACAGTCAAAATCCTTGGATGGCAAACCAGTAAGTCATTATAGTTTTATTATATTTCTTTTTATTAAAAATATGTCCTTTCCTGTCCTAAAAAGACTATCATATGTATAGCTTATTGTTATTTGGAAGAGAAAACAATATAGGTTCCTGTAGAGATGAAGAGATGATGTGTACACTAGAAGCTTAAAGTTAGAGAAATGATCTTGGAAAAGTGTGATATATTTAGTATTATAAAATTCTCCACTTGAGACTGACAGGAAATTGAAACAAAGTATATAGAAAAAGTACTGTCTTTAAAGATCCATTTATAAATGTCACTGTATCAAGGAAACCTATTTCTAAAGACAGATTTTCAATTCATTTTGGTGTTAGGTGTCAGTGACAAGTGACACAGGTCAATCCTTAGTCAATGACAAAAGGCAAACTAATGGCAAATATTTATAAATATACTAAACTACTCATGGAAGGTCATGTAAACACTAAGTGCTTTTTAACTCAACCCTGAGTGGTATAATTGCTTATTACTCATCCTGACCTTAGCCAGAAACTCATCTTTAATAGCAGCCATAGGTCCTACATGGTGTCCTTTCCTGGAGCAATTACTGGAGCCCTTTTGTTCATCTCATAGTAAGAACTTCATTGTGTAGACTGCTTTTGGAAAATTGAATACAAGCAATTTGCTTTTAAATGTTGTCCTTTCATAGCATAAACTTCCACATCATTGATGCATATTTTATAAGAAAGTCTATCACATACATTTGAGCATCTAAATGACACCCTTCTTTGGAATAAGTGTCCCTACTAAAATATCTCAAGGATGTGTTAACATACAGTTCTTGTAAATGACAGGAAAGAATGGGGTATTTTGATTGTAGTAATTTCTAGTAAGAACAATAATGTGGTTCCAAACTAATTATATAATAAAATGATACAAGGTATAAAATATTAGTTTAAAGAAAGGTTATAGCTTGTATGGGGGTGGTGGAAAATGATTTTACTGGTTTCCATTTAAGGTCAAAGCTTCATAAACTATTAAGATATATGAATTTTCTTCTTAATAATGTACTACAACAGGTTTCTTAACAGCTGTGAGTAATATAACTGTTGGACACAATCACAGACTGCACTAAGGTACTCAGAATTACATGATCTACATCCAGAAGCAGATAGTCAACAAAAGAAGGACTCTACATCTTTGTTGTTATGAGGTATGTTTGGGAGGGTGATGGTGGTTATGTTTTATTTTGATTGATATTTTATTATCTTGTATTATTTTTATTTTGTTTTGGTTTGGAGAGAGATGGGGAGAAAGCAAAGGAGAGGGTTTGAACATGAGGCCAGGAGCTATGGGAGCTTGGGAAGGGGAAATATGGTCAAAGCATATTGCGTGGAAATGGTTTTTAAAAAGGAGTTAATGGCTGATCCTTCACTACAAAATGCATACACATGTGACACTTTAATACAAAGGCTTTGATACCACTCATCATGAAGGTAACTTCTTGTTTATAATATTTTTTTCTCATTACACTTGAGAAAGGAAAGGAATAAAAGTGTCAAAAATGAGATTCAATTTATTGAAAGAATACTATGTTTACTTGAATGTAGAAATTTGACCTGTATTTGGAAAATAGTATTTCAATTTCACTTAAGATTTAACTCTGATCAGCAGCAGCACTGTGATGTTACAAATAAGGTGGAAATATTTCATTAGAATGCAAGACCTATAAAATCTTAACTTCTGATGAGGTTAATTTAGTTAAGCTTGCATTAGTTGCCCTTCAGTGGAAGTCATGCTCTTGATTCTACGTTTCATAATTTTCTGTCCAAATGAAAAAAAAAAAAACTAAAAACAAATTTATATTTTTTCAGTAGTATGTAGTGACTGTGATTAATGTATTTATAAATGGTTTTTTAAACAGATTAGTAAACAAGTGTTTAAATATTTCTTGTGTCCTGTATGAAGAACTTTTGACTATCATGCTTTCTTGCCTTTAGCTGAAATTTTTGTAATCTAAAAATGTCTGTGATCATATTCAGGATTTAATTATTGTTAGATATCTAATTGACAGGAAATACGTATTATTCACACTTTAAATAAATTCTTATCAATTTCATAAAGATGTCTGCTAATTTTTCACACAGATTGATTGTGAGAAATTTTACCTAAGGATATGAGACTTGAATCCATTTTGTTTTATTACTAAACAATGTTTATTAGGTGGATATTAGTTAGATACAATGATGACTTCAGCTTGCAATACTTGCGTTAATTTCATGAAAAATTTATAAAGAAAATGTAACTATTTAACAAAATACACCTTACCCATAGATAATTTTTTTTGAGAATGTGTGAAAAGCCGCTTTATTTTTTTTACTATACAAAGACTGCTACAAGACATTGCTACATGCAAATGAACTGGTTTGAAATATTTCAGGTAATATTTAATATGGCTTGCATAATTTCATTTAAAATGCAAGGCCTGTTTGTCCTTGTTGACAAGCCCTGGCAATTAAAGTCAATTAAGAAGAAATAGAATTAAAGAATCTATCGGACTCTCTCTGAATCATGAGTTACATTTCTTAAGGCATGTCTTGGTTTTATTTTTTTTCACTTTTACTCTTCCTGAAGTCATAAGCATTCTTACTGTTTTTCTCATTTATAAGAAAGAAATGACAGAATCTATGGTCCCTACATCCCTGGCCTTCATTATTAATTTAATGAGTTAAGCTTTAAATTGATCATTTCTTTTCCTTGCCTAAGCATTTGTGCCCAAAACCACAAGGATCACAACTCTTGTGTGTTGCCACTGGAATATCCGTCTCTCTGGAAGCATAACTTGTAAATGAGCCTATGTGCTATGCCGACCATGTACAAAAATAGTAGCTTTTTGTTGTGGAAAGTAAGGTCTGGGGGAATTTTTTTTTTCCGAGACAGGGTTTCTCTGTGTAGCTCTGGCTGTACTGGAACACACTCTGTAGACCAGGTTGGCCTCGAACTCAGAAATCCATCTACCTCTGCCTCCCAAGTGCTGGGATTAAAGGCGTGCACCACCACTGCCTGGATGATCTGGAAGAATTTTAAGACAATAAGTTTTATTCCTTCAAGAATATTTAACCCCAAAATCACAATTTTTAAAGAAATAAGTTGGTAATTCTCAATTTTGCAATTTACTGTGTTTTGAACAAAAGTGATATAGGTAAGTGCCTATGAGCCACTAAAATAGTGCACCCTAAAGTAAAGAAATAAATACACATTCGTTTTACTCAATCATCCTCAGATACAAATCATCTACACTATTGTTTTGCTTCTTGAAATTGATTGTTTTTTTTTTCTTTTTTTTAATTTTATTTTCTATATTCTATGTTTACATTCCAAAGGCTTTCCCCTTTCCCAGTTCCCACCCACCATAGTTCCCATAGTTCCTCTCCCCCCCCCATCTGTTCCCCAATAATTCCATCTCCCCCCTCGGTTTCTTTACTAAACTGGATGCAATCTTTACAGGCCCAGGGTCCTCTCCTTTCTTCTTCTTGGGAATCATTTGACTTGCTATTTGTGTCTTGAGTATTTAGGGCTTCTGGGCTCATTAATATCCACTTATCAGTGATTGCATTTCATGTGCATTCTTTTGTGATTGGGTTAATTCACTCAGGATGATATTTTCCAGGTCTAACCATTTACCTACAAATTGCATGAATTCATTATTTTTAATTGCTGAGTAGTATTCCATTGTATAAATATACCACATTTTCTGTATCCATTCCTCCTTTGAGGGATATTTGGGCTCCTTCCAATTTCTGGCGATTATAAACAAGGCTGCTATAAACATAGTGGAGCATGTGTCCTTATTGCATGCAGGGGAATCCTCTGGGTATATGCCCAGGAGTGGTATGCCAGGGTCCTCTGGAAGTGACATGCCCAATTTTCTGAGGAACCGCCAAACTGATTTCCAGAGCGGTTTTACCATTTTGCAATCCCACCAACAGTGGAGGAGTGTTCCTCTTTCTCCACATCCTCGCCAGCACTTGTTGTCTCTTGAGTTTTTAATCTTAGCCATTCTGACTGGTGTGAGGTGGAATCTCAGGGTTGTTTTGATTTGCATTTCCCTGATGACTAATGATGTTGAACATCTTTTAAGGTGTTTCTCTGCCATCCGAATTTCTTCTGGTGAAAATTCTTTGTTTAGCTCTGTGCCCCATTTTTTTTTAAAGATTTATTTATTTATTATATGTGAGTACACTGTAGCTGTCTTCAGACACCCCAGAAGAGGGCATCAGATCACATTACAGATGGTTGTGAGTCACCATGTGGTTGCTGGGATTTGAACTCAGGACCTCTGGAAGAGCAGTCAGCGCTCTTAACCTCTGAGCCATCTCTCCAGCCCCTGTGCCCCATTTTTTGATAGGGTTATTTGTTTCTTTGCGGTCTAACTTCTTGAGTTCTTTGTATATATTGGATATTAGCCCTCTGTCGGATGTGGAGTTGGTGAAGATCTTTTCCCACTTTGTTGGTTGCCGTTTTGTCCTTCGGACAGTGTCCTTTGCTTTGCAGAAATTGATTGTTTTTATCTAAATATTAGGACTATACAACTTCATTTATCCCCTGAGGTAGGCACTATCCATATAGAAGTTAGAGTCAAATGCTTTTATTTAAATTCTTTTGTCTATTTCCATTTTATTTGAACACTTATTATATCCATTATTACACAGATATTATTGTCCACCTTATTGTCTATAATTTTCACGGATTTAAAATGAAGCATATTTGTTTTAGTATGCTTGGACTATTGAAACAAAATACATACACTACAACTTCAAAATATAAGGGTTCTGAGACTAAAAATCTCAAAGTCAAGGCACCTTCTGCTTCTACTCCTAGTCATGACATTGCTACTGACTTGCAGTTGGCCCCTTGGTGTTCTCACATAATAGTAAGAAACACCTAAGCAGCAACTAAGAATGTCCTCTTTCCATGAACTGATCTCATTGCCATACTATTCTGCTTTTACCCTCATCGAGTTCTAAGTGTTTTTAAATTTTACAAGCTCTAAGACCATCACACTGTTGCTTATAGATAAATGGAATAACTGCCATTTTTATACTGTTATGGTGATTCCTTTTTAAAAATGCCAAATATTCATTTCCTTGCATCAGAAGTATCTATTCCATTCAATCAAATTCAAAGTTGAAATTCATTTACTCTGAAGTCTAAGATGCAGAACAGAAGTGAGGAATGATTCCTCAAGAATCATTATTATTAAAAGGCAAAAGATTTATATGATCTGAAGAGAAACCAGAGTATCAGTTTGGCGGTTCCTCAGAAAATTGGGCATGTCACTTCCAGAGGACCCTGGCATACCACTCCTGGGCATATACCCAGAGGATTCCCCTGCATACAATAAAGACACATGCTCCACTATATTTATAGCAGCCTTGTTTATAATATCCAGAAATTGGAAGGAGCCAAAATATCCCTCAAAGGAGGAATGGATACAGAAAATGTGGTATATTTATACAATGGAATACTACTCAGCAATTAAAAATAATGAATTCATGCAATTTGTAGGTAATTTGGTTAGATCTGGAAAATATCATCCTAAGTGAGTTAACCCAATCACAAAAGAATACACATGAAATGCAATCACTGATAAGTGGATATTAATGAGCCCAGAAGCCCTAAATACTCAAGGCACAAATAGCAAGTCAAATGATTCCCAAGAAGAAGAAAGGAGAAGACCCTGGGCCTGAAAAGATTGGATCCAGTTTTGTAGACCCAGAACAGAGAAATCATGGGGGGCAGGGGATGACTGGGGAATAGTTGGGGGAAGAGGAATTATGGAAAGTATGGTGGGGGAAACTGGGAAAAGGGAGAGCCTATGGAATATAAACATAGAATATAGAAAATAAAAATTTAAATAAAAAAATGAACACCCCCCCAAAAAAAAGAATCATTATTATTTTCCAGTTTGGATGTTTTCTTGTTTAATCCTTTCTTCATTTGTTTTTTGTTTGTTTATTGGTTTGTTTTTTAAGACAGGGTTTTTCTGTATATCCATGGCTGTCCTGGAACTGGCTCTGTATATTATTCTGACTTCAAACTCAGAGATATTCCTGTCTCTGCATCCCAAGTGCTCTTATTAACGGCATGTACCAAAATGCCAGGCCCTTTCTGTTCTGGAACTCAGGACACTGGATTAGCAATAGAGAAAATAGGAACTTTTAGACAAACATAGGACTAAGGATTTCATTTCAAATCCAGTAAAGGGGAACGAAAGAACAAACTAATGAATGACCAAAATGTTTCAATACAAATAATTTGGAGGAGTACTTGTTCCCATTATATGTTTTATTTGACTTGAGCCACATATTTATTGATGTTCTTGATTTGATTTGAAATTTTAATTCTAAAATACATTAGATATATTTTGAAAATAATTGGTCTCCTTCATAATTATATATTTTTGAGAATTTCATATATGCCTAAGTATTTATATAACTTCCAACTGTTGATTTTCCCCATCATTAGTTCCTGCTTATATAGTTCCTTTTAAATTCTATTTTAATTATTGTTTAATACACATGCATTTAAAAGTCCACACTCTTCTAACAATAATCCCAGAGACCTGCAACTAACAGAGAACTCAAGGGTCTTAACCAAATTCCCTATCTGTTGGTCCCTCTGGGCTAACTCAGGACTTGCCTCCTCTGCAATCAATTTCCCTGCCCACAAATCTGCCAGCATCCTTAAAGGCCAGTTGCCACCCAAGACAACTAGATAAAATCCTGAAGCACCAAGCTCCTGCCCACAGTGACCTCATAGAAGTCAATAGTCATGAGTTCTCCCCTGCCCCCTTTGTGCCCCATCTTCAAGTCCACACCTCTACCTGCAATTCCAAAGCCCTGCAACCACTGACAACCACCAGCTCTGCCTACATCCCTGAAGGCTTATTGCCACCCTACCACAGGCTCTATCTCCAATGCCAAAGGCCTGCTTATATCAGGAACAGTTCAACCTGCAGTCCCAGAGGCCTGTTCCCATTAGGGAATACCTGACCTGCCAAGAATATGGACAAACAGATGAATAAAGGCCAATATAAGAACATAATTAAAAAAAAACAGAGCAATATGGCACCACAGGAACCCAGCAACCCCCGAATACATTTGAATAAAAAATAAAGTTACCTTCAGCCCAATATTAGGCTTTTGAAGAGGAAATAAATAAATCTCTTAAAGAAATACATGAAAATATAATCAAACATGTAGAAGTCCTTAAAGAGGAAATGAATAAATATAAATGCTACAGGAAAACACAGTCATTAAGGTAAAGAGAATGAATGAAACTTTTCAAGACCTGGAAATGGATTCAGAACCAATAAAGAAAACACAAATTGAGGAAATCCTAGATGTGGAGAAACTAGGAAAGAGAGTGGAACACAGCAGAACAACCAGAATACAAGAAAGGAAAATTCTCAGGCTTCAATGATATGATAAAGGATATTGATACATCAGTTTAAAAAATGATAAATTTAAAAAAGTTTCTTTAACACAAAACATCCAAGAAGTTTCACCCTATGAGAAAAGGAAACCTAAGAATTATAGGAATAGAAGTCAAAGAGTCCCAACTCAAAGGCCCAGAAAATAACTTCAATAATAGCCTACAAACACACAATAGGCTTACAGAGCAACAAATATAGTAGAATAAAAATAAAATTCTCCCACCACATAACACTCAATTCACTAATATACAGAACAAAGAAAGAATAGTAAAACCCATGACTGATAAAAGCCATGTAACATGTACAAGTAACATGTAATCCTATAAGGATTACAACAGACTTCTCAATAAAGAAGTGCTGGGGCAGATGTTTACAATCTTTAAGAGATCGCAGATTTCATCTTAGACTACCAGACAACTGAACCCTCCAAAAGTATCAATCACCAAACTTTCAGTCACCAAAAGTATTAATCAACATAGACAGAGAAAACAAGACAGTCCATGACAAAAAAACAATAAAACAAACAAACAAAACCAAAAGAACAAAAACCCAAAAAAACAAAAAAACCCTTAAATAAGATCAAGGACACACAACTCCCCAATTAAGGATACACATTACCTAAGAGTAAAGGGAAGGAAACACGTTTTCTATGAAATGGACCCAAGAAACAAACTGGAGTAGTCATACTAACATCTAGTAAAGGACAGGTTGAACATTTATTAAAGTAGGCTGAAAAAACTTTAACATAGCAGGATATAATCAAACAGCAGGATTAAATCAATAAATTAGATATAGAGAGAACAATACAAAAATTGAGGAATGCAAGAACTGGTTATTTGAAAAATAATCAATGAATTAGACAAACCGTTAGCCAAACTAAGTAAATGGCAGAGTGACATAACCCAAATTAACAGAAACAGAAATGAAAAGATACATAACAAAAGATACTGAGAAAATTCAAAAAAGTCATCAGATTTTACTTCAAAAGCTTGGACTTCAAAAATAGGAAAATCTAGCTGGGCGTGGTCGCGCACGCCTGTAATCCCAGCATTTAGGAGGCAGAGGCAGGCGGATTTCTGAGTTCCAGGAAAGCCTGGTCTATAGTGTGAGTTACAGGACAGCCAGGGCTACACAGAGAAACCCTGTCTCAAAAAAAATAGGAAAATCTAAAGTAAAGTGCTGATTTTCTAGACATATATCATTTACCAATATTAAACCAACATCAGCTAAACTATTTAAAGCGTCCTGTAATCCCCTAACAAAATAGAAGCAGTCAAAAAAATCTCCCAACCAAAGAAATTCCAGGACCAATTAGTATTAGTGCAGAATTCTACTAGACTTTCAAAGAAATGTTTATACCAATATTCTTCAAGCTACTTCACAAATTAGAAATAAAATGGATATTGCCATACTCATTATGTCAGATGGCAATCACACTGATACCTAAGTCACACAAAGAATAAACAAAGAAAGAAAATTTCAGAATAATTTCCCTCATAAACATTGATGAAAAAAAAACACTCAAATTAAATTCAA
Organism: Apodemus agrarius; assembly: GCA_964023405.1. NCBI lineage: Eukaryota > Metazoa > Chordata > Mammalia > Rodentia > Muridae > Apodemus > Apodemus agrarius. Next base: position 43,987,237 of record OZ030023.1, read on the forward strand.
GAACAAATCAAAGATATAATCCAGTGTATTCAGGCTGGTTTCATTCCATGGATGTAGGGATTAAATATATGAAAATAAATCAATGTAATCTGTCATGTAAGCAAACTGGAAAAAATGACATGATCACTCTAATATCTGCTGAAAACTTCTTTGGCAAAATCTATCATCCTTTCATGTTAAATGTCTTGGAGAGATCAGGGATACAAGGGGCAGAATTATTTAAAAAGAGGGAATATATAGCAAATACTAGCTATCTTAGGATTTGTATTTCTATAAAACCAACATGACCAAGAAAAAAATTGAGGAGGAAAGGGTTTATTCAGCTTATACTTCCACTTTGCTGTTCATTACCAAAGGAAGTCAGGACAGGAAGTCACACAGTGCAGGAACTTGGAGGCAGGAGCTGGTGCAGAGGCCATGGAAGAGTGCTGATTACTGGATTGATTCGGCTGCTTTGCTCAGCTCGTTTATAGAACCCAGGGATGGTACCACCCACAATGTGCCCTCCCATCCTTGATCATTAATTGAGAAAATGCTTTACAGCTGGATATCATGGAGGCATTTCCTCAAAGGAGGCTGCTTTCTCTGTGATAACTCCACTTTAAGTCCAGTTGACACATAAAACCAGCCAGCACAATAACCAACATAAAATTAAATGGAGAGAAACTTAAAGTGATTCCACTCACATCTTGGGGAAGACAATGCTGTTTACTCTTTCCATATCTCTTCACTATATTATTTGAAGTCCTAACTAGAGCAATAAGACAACTAAAGGAAATCAAGGGGATACACATTGGCCAGGAAGAAGTCAAAGTAATGCTATTCACAGATGACATGATATATATTTACATGACACCACATTTCTACCAGAGAAATCCTATAACATAACCATCTTAAGCAAATTAGCTGGATAAAAAATTAAATAAAATAAATCAATAATCTTTCTGTACACAAATGATAAACAGGCTTAGAAAGATGTTAGGGAGACAACACCCTTCACAGTAGCCACATACCATATACAATATATTAGTGTAACTCCAACCAAGGAAGTAAAATATCTTTATGACAAGAACATGAAGTCTCTGATTCAAGAAACTGAAAATGGTATCAGAGGATGGAAATATCTCCCATGATCATTGCTCCCTAAGATTTACCTAACAAAAATGTCCATCTTACCAAAAGCAAGCTAGAGATTCAATTAATTCCTCATCAAAATTCCAACACAATTCTTTATAGACCTACAACCACTCTGGAAATCAGTTTGGTGGTTCTTCAGAAAATTGGATATAATACTGAGGACCCAAACATATCACTCCTGAACATATACCCAGAAGATGCTCCAACATGTAATAAGGAGACATGTTCCACTGTGTTCATATCAGCCTTGTTTATAATAGTCAGAAGCTGGAAAGAACCCAGATGTCCTTCAACAGAGGAATGGATACAGAAAATGTGGTATATTTACTCAATGGAGTACTATACAGCTATTAAGAAAGACGAATTCATGAAATTCTTAGGCAATTGGATGGAACTAGAAAATATCATCCTGAGTTAGGTAACCCAATCAGAAAAGAACACACGTGATATGCACTCATTGATAAGTGGATATTGGACCAAAAGCTCTGAATACCCGATACAGTTCACAGACCACATGAAGCTCAAGAAGAAGGAAGACCAAAGTGTGAGTGATTTGGTTCTTCTGAGAAGGGGAACAAAATACTCACAGAAGCAAATATGGAGATGAAGCATAGAGCAGAAACTGAAGGAAAGGTCATCCAAAGATTGTCCCACCTGGGAATTTATCCCATATAAAGTCACCAAACCAAGACACTATTGTGGATGAAAAGAAATGCTTGCTAAATGGAACCTGATATGGCTGTCTTCTGAGAGGCCCTGCCAGAGCCTTGCACATACAGTGATAGATTCTCCCAGCCAATTATTGGACTGAGCTCAGGGTCTACAATGGAGGAGTTATAGAAAGCTCTGAAGGAGCTGAAGGGATTTACAATCTTATAGGAAGAACAACATTATCAACCAACCAGACCTCCCCTCCAAGAGCTGCCAGGGATTAAGGTATCAACCATGGGGTTCACCTGGCTCTAGTTGTATATGTAGTAGAGGATTGCCTTATCAAGCATCAATAGGAGAGGTCCTTGGTCCTATGAGAGCTCGATAGATGCCCCAGTGTACAGGAATTTAGAGCAAGGAGATGGGAATGTAGGGGGTGGAGAAATGCCATCATAGAAGTAGGGGGAGGGAGGATTGGATAGGGGATATGAGGAGGGGGGAACTGGGAAAGGGAATATCATTTGAAATGTAAAAAAAGAATCTATCTAATTAAAAAAAGAGAACAATTCTCAACTAGATATGGAAAAAACAAAAAAAATCATAGGATAGCTAAAACAATCCTCTACAATAAAAGAAATTCTGAAAATATTACCATTCCTGACTTCAAGCTCTAATACAGAGCAGTAGTAATAAAAACTGCATTGTATTGCTATGGTCACAAACAGGTTTATCAGTGGAATCAAATCTGAGACTCAAAACAGCTATGAGCACTTGCTTTTTGACTAAGAAGCCAAAACCATACCATGGAAAATGATTACTCTCTTCAACAAATTGAGTGATCTATTTGTGTCTTTGCATGTCAAAGCATGCAAATAGATCTATATTCATCAGTCTGCTCAAAACCCAAGTCCAAATAGATCAAAGACCCCAACTTAAAATTGGATACACTAAATCTTATAGAAAGGAAATTGGGGAATAGCCTTGAGTGCATTGATAAAACAATAAAAATGTGATAATTTTGAAAAAATGTCATCATCAGTCAATAGTTCTTACTTGTTGAAATAAATACAAGTTTTCTTATTTCCCAAGTTTTCTTTTGTAACTATTCCTGCAAAATGGAATATGTTTAGAAAAATTATCTGTGTAACTAAAAATAACTTAGACCAATACATAATTCTTTTTGTTTTTGCATCAGAACACTCAGATTTATTTCTCTCATTGAACAAACTTTACACCTATTGAAAATATTTTTTTCTTTACCTCTTCCCACCCCATGCTAGCATCTTTTTTTTTAGATATTTTCTTCCCCTCTGAAAACCACCTATCCTATTCCCCTCCCTCTCCCCCTGCTCACCTGCCGTCTGACTCAAGCTTCTCCATCCTGGCATTCACCTTCACTGGGGCATTGAGCCTTCCCAGGACCAAGGGCCTCTCCTCTCATTGATGTCTGACAAGGCCATCCTATGCTACATATGGGGCTGGAGCCATGGGTCCCTCCATGTGTACTCTTTGGTTGGTAGTTGTCTAAGTCAGAGTTTCTATTCCTTCACAAACATCATGACCAAGAAGCAAGTTGGGGAGGAAAGGGTTTATTCAGCTTATAGTTCCACACTGCTGTTCATCACCAAAGGAAGTCAGGACTGGAACTCAAGCAGGCCAGGAAGCAGGAGCTGATGCAGAGGAGGCCATGGAGGGATGCTTCTTACTGGCTTGCTTTGCCTGCTTTGCTCAGCCTGCTCTCTTATAGAACATAAGAATTCCAGTCCAGAGGTAGTACCATCCATAAGGGGCCCTCCCCCCTTGATCACTAATTGAGAAAATGCCCCACAGCTGGATTTCATGGAGGCACTTCCCCAACTGAAGCTCCTTTCTCTGTGATAACTCCAGCTTATGTCAAGTTGACACACAAAACCTGCCAGTACAGTAGTTAATGGATGAGACTGTTGAACAAGAATCTAGTCTCTGAGATAACCATGATCTGGGTGCAGGTCAAATAGCCTTGCTCCTATCTCTTCCCAGTACAGCTAAACACTGAGTGCTTGCATTTTGCACCCAGGATTTTCTATGTATAGCCTCTGAAAGAATCATTTCCATGGCTGATGAGTTCTCTTCTCTCAAAGTCTCAGAATAGCAATAGAAACTAACAAGACAATCTTGCTCAAGAATTGTTATGATCTTTCCTCATATTGTTTGAGGGTTGTCCCAACATTTTCATTTGTTAACTGCAGAGAGCTAAGTACTGGCAGGATATTTTTTAATTTAATTTTATATTTTTAATTTGTATTTTTATTAATTTTTTAATTTATATACATTCAAAATGTTGCCTCCCTTACCAGTCTCCCTCGCCAAATTCTTCACGCCATGTCCCCTCTACTTTGCTTCTGATAGGGTACTGCCCCACTTACCCACCCACCTCCACTTCAACCTGGCCAGCATACCTTTTCCTTAGGTCACCAAGGTTTTACAGGATTAAGTGCATCATCTCCCACTGAGACCAGAGAATGCAGTCCTATGCCACGTATGTGTGGTGAGTACTGGGGTGCAGGGACCAGCCCATGCTCTTTGGTTGGTGGCTTAGTTTCTGTGAACTGTAAGGTGTTGGGGTTAGTTAGTACTGTTGTTCTTCCTATGGGTTTGCCATTTTCTTCATATCCTTCAAGTCTACCCCCCAACTCTTGCAAAGGGGTTCCTGACCTCATTCCAATGGTTGGCTGTAAGTATCTGCATCTATCTCAGTCAGGTGCTAGTAGAACCTTTTAGAGGACAACCATGCTAGGTTCCTATTTAAATACAAAGTGGCATCAGTACAAGTACCAGGCTTTGGTGCCTACTCATGGAATGGGTCCCAAGTTGGACCAGTCAGTGAATGGCCTTGTCTTCAGTCTCTGCTCCATTTTTTTCCATGTATTGCTTTTAGACAGGAACAAATCTGGGTCAAAGATTTAGAAGATGGCTGGGTGGCCTCATGCCTCAACTTGGGGGTCATGACTATCAATTGGAGGTGTCTTAGAGGTTAAGAGTACTGACTAGTTTTCAGAGGTCCTGAGTTGAATTCCCAGCATCCACACTGTGGCTTACAACAATCGGTAGTAGGACCAGGTGCCCTCTTCTGGTATGAATGAAGACCTTTACAGCACACTCACATTTACGAAACAAATAAATAAAACTAAAACAAACAAACAAATGGAAAAAACACTGGTAGAATTTTTGTATTGTCATTTGAATGGTCCATGATCAGTTTTCTATATGTAAGTGCTCATCCATCCTCACCTGAAAAAGGACAATTCTCTGAGGTTATCATATTTAAAACCAAGCTGCCTTGGTCAAGGACAAGCAGCCTTCAATACCAAAGGGCAACTCTAAGAGAGGGATCAGACATTGACTTGTTGCTGCTTGGTTGAGCCTGAAATTTGATTTTTATATACTATAAAACTGGGGCATGAAGTATGTTGATAGAACTTGTGGGCAAGCAGAGATACAGGTAGAATGCAGGAAAGATACAGGAGATAGAAGAGATAGACAGAGAAGTCTGGATAAATTTAGATAGCTGAGAGACTGCCCCAGCAAAATGCCAGTTTTAAATTATAAAGGGGCCTTTGTGTCTTAATTAAACTTCAAGCAAGTTTAACAAAAGCCCAGAAATAGGTAATAGCACAGATTGTGGCCTTGTTGGAGTAGGTATGGCATTGTTGGGGGAAGTGTATCATTGTGGGAGTGGGTTTTGAGACCGCTCTCCTAGTGGGAGTCAGTCTTCTCCTGTCTAACTTTGGTTCAAGATGTTGAGCTTTTGATTCCTGGACACTGTCATACTCCTGCTTTGATGACAATGGACTGAACCTCTGAACCTGTAAACCAAAGCCAATTAAATGTTGTCTCTTATAAGAGTTTTCTTGGCCATGGTGTCCCTTCAGAGCAATGAAACCCTAAGACAAGTTTTTCTTCAAGCCTAGGAGGAAAGGAGTGCATAGAAATCTCCATCCAAATGTTTTCTTCATCAATTACATAAACACATCATCTAAAATTCATTTTCGAAAATTGGTTCCATACAGGCTTTACTCTGGATAATTCCTGGGGCATTTATCTTATCCATTTAAGACATTTAAGACATTAAGACTGTAAGCAGGAATCTATTGCTTCCTTTACAAAGTTGATATTCAACATTTCTGAATGTTCTCCATCCAATCACTCTCTGCCATTTAGTGTCACCCTTTCATGCATTTTCAGGATTCTTTCCTAATTTTTCAGCTGGGGATCAGGTATTTTATTTACATTTATGGTTCTGTAGGAAATTGTTATTTGCCTCTACTTTACAATCCTCACCTCATAGAATTCTATCAGACCTTCAAAGAAGACCTAACACCAATACTTTTCAAACTATTCCACAAAATAGAAAAAAGAAGGAAGATTACCCAACTCGTTCTATGAAGCCACAATTTCGCAGATACCAAAACAGCACAAAGATCCAATAAAAGAGAACCTTAGACCAGTTTCCCTTATGAATACCGATGAAAAAATACTCAATAAAATTCTTGCCAATCTAATCCAAGAACACATCAATGCAATCATTCACCATGATCAAGTAGGCTCTATCCCAGGGATGCAGGGATGATTCAATATATGAAAATCCATCAATGTAATACACTATATAAACAAACTCAAAGGGAAAAAAATCACATGCAACATCAGAAGACACCAAACAGTGACACAAAGGTGACAGGTGGCTGGGACCTTGAGGCTATCATTATGAAGGTTGTTTTGCTTGCTGTATATTTGTGTATGTAGTGTAACAAATTTTTACAATAGAGGACTATAACTACTGTACAGATTAAAATTTAGATGTTCCATTGGCTGTCTGAAAAGGTGTGGATTGTCCTTCCTAGAAAGATCTACTTTAAAAATTGCTTTGTTGTAGCTTAGAATGGCTTCTTACACTTTGTGACAAAAACCACACTTGAAGAAATTTTAAGAACTTGGCAAGTTAGTCACTTTGTGGAATCAAGAATCTAGCTGTTAACTCTTGCAAAGTAAACTCCCTGTTGAGCAATGTCAGTTGAGCTGGTGAATACCAGGTGGTCAGTTGCTAAGAAAGTGGATTTCCCAATAGGGATTTCTGCACCTCACCTGTATAGTAATTCTGTGCATGCTCCCCACACAGTCCCCACTGTATTTATATGTTCTACTTGTCACCTTTCAATAAAGCATATCAAATGTTGATACATAAAAAAAGCATTTGACAAAATTTAACAACCTTTCATGTTAAACGTCTTGGAAAGAACAGGAATTCAAGGTCCATACCTAAACACAACAAAAGCAATATACAGCAAATTGGTAGACAACATCAAACTAAATGGAGAGAAACTGGAAGCAATCCCAATAAAATCAGGGACTAGACAAGGCTGCACTCTCTCTCCATATTTATTCAATATAATACTTGAAGTTCTAGCTAGAACAATTAGACAATGTAAGGAGGTCAAAGTGATACAAATTGGAAAGGAAGAATTCAAATTATCACTATTTGCAGATGATATGGTAGTATACTTAAGTGACCCCCACACCCGGAAAAAAAAACCCATCAGAGAACTCCTACAGCTGAGTAACAACTTCATCCAAGTTGATGGATATAAAATTAACTCAAGAAAATCAGTAGCCTTCCTATACTCAAAGGATAAACAGGTTTAGAAAGAAATTTGGGAAATTACACCCTTCACAAAAGCCACAAACAATATAAAGTATCTTGGTGTGACTCTAACCAAACAAATGAAAGATCTGTAGGACAGGAACTTCAAGTCTTTGAAGAAAGAAACCAAGAAAACCTCAGAAGATGGAAAAGTCTTCCATGCTCTTGGATTGGCAGGATTAATATAGTAAAAATTGGCCATCTTGCCAAAAGCAATATACAGATTCAATGTAATCCCCATTAAATCACAAGTCAATTCTTCATAGAGTTAGAAAGAGCAATTCTCAAATTCATCTGGAATAAAAAGAAAAAAAAACCCAGGATAGCTAAGAGTAGAAGAACTTCTGGGAGAACCAGTATCTCTGACCTCAAGCAGTACTACAGAGCAATTGTGTTAAAAATTGCATGGTATTGGTACAGTGACAGGCAAGTATTTCAATGGAATAGAATTGAAGTCCCAGAAATGTATCCACACACCTAAGGTCACTTGATCTTTGACAAAGTAACTACAACTATCCAGTGGAAAAAGATAGCCTTTTCAATAAACGGTGCTGGTTTAACTGGAGGTCAGCATGCAGAAGAATGCCAATCGATTCATTCTTATCTCCTTGTACTAAGCTCAATCCAAGTGGCTCGAGGATCTCCACATAAAACTTGACACACTGAAACTAATAGCAAAGAAACTGGGGAAGACCCTTGAGGACATGGGCACAGGGGAAAATTTCCTGAACAGAGCACCAATAGATTATGCTCTACGATCAAGAATTGACAAATGGGACCTCATAAAATTACTGAGTTTCTGTAAAGCAAAGGACACTATCAAAAGAACAAAATGACACCTGGGAAAAGATCTTTACCAACCCAACATCTGACAGATGTCTTATATCCAAAATATGCAAAGAACTCAAGAAGGCAAACTCCAGAGAATCAAATAACCCCATTAAAAATGGGTGCTGAGCTAACCAAATAATTTTCTTTCTTTCTTTTTTTGATTCTATGATTTTTTATCTTTTTTATTTTTTTATTTATGGAAAAGGGAAGTAAAGGGACTAAAAACACTGTATGATAAAATTAAAGATTTACATAGAAACTATTTCAGATAAACATGTTAAAACTGACAATTTTCATGGAAAATTAAAGAATAAAATGGTGGACAAGATAAACATTGATAAATTAGTTGAAATATGGGAGAAAAAAATTTATGATAGAATTGAAGATTTATGTGGAAAATATTTCTGATAAAATTGTAGAAAAATATAGAAAAACATGTTAGAATTGAAGATTATCATGGAAAATTTTATATAAATCGAATTATTTTTACCTGAGGAATATCGAATAGTGGAGAAGGACCTAAAGAAATGTTCAACATCTTTAGTCATCAGAGAAATGCAAATCAAGTCAACCCTGAGATTTCACTTAACACCAGTAAGAATGGTTAAGATCAAAAACTAGGGAGAAAACAGATGCTGGCCAGGATATGGAGAAAGAGGAACATGCCTCCAGTGCTGGTAGGATTGCAAGCTGGTACTACTACTCTGGAAATCAGTCTGGTGGTTCCTTAGAAAACTGGCTATGACAATTCCGGAGGACCCTGCCATACCACTCCTGGGCATATAACCCAGAAGATTCCCCAGCATGTAATAAGGATACATGCTCCACTACGTTCATAGAAGCCTTACTTAATAGCCAGAAGCTGGGAAGAACCCAGATGTCCCTCAACAGAAGACTGGATACAAAAAATGTGGTGTATATACATAATGGAGTACTATTCAGCCATTAGAAACAATGAATTCACGACATTCTTAGAGAAATGGATGGAGCTGGAGAACATCATACTAAGTAAGGTAACTCAGTCTCAAAAGAATACCCATGGTTTTTGACAAAATTGCTCTGTAGTACTGCTTGAGGTCAGGGATATTGATTCCCCCAGAAGTGCTCTTATTGCTGAGAATAGTTTTAGCTATCCTGGGTTTTTTGTTATTCCAGATGAATTTGAGAATTGCTCTTTCTAGATCTATGAAGAATTGATTTGGGACTTTGATGGTGATTGCATTGAATCTGTAGATTGCTTTTGGCAAAATTTTTACTATATTGATCCTCCCAATCCAAGATCATGAAATATTTTTCCATCTTCTGAGGTCTTCTTCGAATTCTTTCTTCAAGGACTTGAAGTTCCTGTCATACAGATCTTTATCCCTGACATCAAGCAATACTACAGAGAAATTGTGTTAAAAACTGGTATTGGTACAGCAACAGGCAAGTAGATCAATGGAATAGAATTGAAGACCCAGAAATGACAGACTTATGGTCACTTGATCTTTGATAAAGGAGCTACAACCGTCCAGTGGAAAAAATATAGCCTTTTCAACAAATGTTGCTGGTTCAGCTGGAGGTCAACATGCAGCAGAATGAGAATTGACCCACTCTTATATCCTTGTACTAAGATCAACTCCAAGTGGATCAAAGACCTCCACATAAAACCAGACACACTGAACCTAATAGAAAAGAAACTGGGGAAGACCCTGGAGGACATGGGCACAGGGGAAAATTTCCTGAACAGAGCACCAATAGATTATGCTCTACGATCAAGAATTGACAAATGGGACCTCATAAAATTACAAAGTTTCTGTAAGGCAAAGGACATGGTCAGAAGGACAAAACAGCTATCAACAAATTGGGAAAAGATCTTTATCAACCCTACATCTGACAGGGGGCTAATATCCAATATATACAAATAACTCAAGAAGTTAGACCCCAAAGAACCAAATAACCCTATCAAAAAATGGGGTACAGAGATAAACAAAGAATGTTCCCCTGAAGAAATTCAGATGACCAAGAAGCACCTTAAGAGATATTCAACATCATTAGTCATCAGGGAAATGCAAATCAAAACAACCCTGAGATTCCACCTCACACCAGTCAGAATGGCTAAGATTAAAATCTCAAGAGACAACAGATGCTGGTAAGGATGTGGAGAAAGAGGAACACTCTTACACTGTTGGTGGGACTGCAAGATGGTACAACCACTCTGGAAATCAGAACACCTATACGACTCATTGAACATGGAAAAGCTTAGTTGGTGCCTACTGTGTCTTCACCCATGTGTTTGTAGTATCATTGATATAGCAAGATATTTAGTAAGTTACAAAAAGAGAAATATAAACTCAACATCTTTTATCAATACTGGTGTCTTGGCATAGCAATTTTTCTTTAAGTTGCAGAATTTTCATGTCACTCTCATTAAAAAGCAGGATAGTCCCTGGCTTTTGCAACCAGAAATTTTTGCCTGTTACTGAGTTTCTCATTTTAGCATGGTTCTTGTTTTGCATTGTTTGGGGCATCTTTGAAATTGAGCTTTATTAAAAAGTAGTACCCTATGGAAGAATATCTAAGAAATTACAGTCCAGTAGTATGGAAACAACAACACAGGTTCCTTCCAAAATAAATCATGTGGTTCTTCCAGACAAAGAGGAAAAACAAACTTAACTGATAAGCTAATGTTGAAATTGATGCTTGCCATGATAATATGAAGCAAAACAACCCAGCCTGCTATGTTTTTATTCTGCAAGGAAAGCTGCTAGTTTATTTTTATCTCATAGATTATGGAGCTAAAATGAGGTTTAAGAAGCAACTCGTATGCATAATAAATTAATTGTTGCCAGAATATAAAACTAACATTACTGTAGAGGAGTTACTGGGTGGAATATATAAAACATGCTAATAACAGGCCTAAATTGTAGTATAATTGCATCACACAGAACTAAAAAATTCAGGTAACATGAATTTAAACAGATATATTGCCTTTGTGAGCATATGCAGAAAATAGCAGACAAAGTACAGAAGAGAAAGCAAAAGAAGAAAAAAAAGGGTATTTTTAATGTTGGATAGTTTGAAATTTTTGTTCTTAGTTTGTAAACATGTATCTCTTTACCTATGAGTGGTCAAACTGTGGTAAAATGCACCCTCCAATATGATTTTTATTAACATCCTTGAGAAAAACATAGTCATACCCAATGATTTATGTATTTTTATATAGCTGAATCGAATTCAAAAACTCAAAATTATTTTTAATAGTTGCACCATTCCAAGAAAATATATACAAAGCAGGTGGTGTTTCAAATTGATGATGACTATTATATTCTATTTTTTTCAGTGTCAGAATGATTTTGGTGGACTAAAAAATACAGGTCAAAATTTTAAGTGCAATGGAATGGTAACAGCATGCCCAATTATGTTTGGTACTATTCATCTCCTTCGAATGTGCATGCAGTACTCACTAGATAGTGCTATTATGAATGAGCTACTCAAAATGAAATTATAGAATCTATAGTTTAGTAAATTTGCTACATTATATAACTATTATATAATATCACAGAACCACAAACAACAAGTAGTCAGCTTTTAAACAAATGTGCACTTATTAGTAATATTTAGTGTACCTTAGTCACATTAATAACTAAGATGGTAAACATGTCATTATTGTGCTTCAGGAGAGAGATTCAAGATGTTTTTCATTCAAATCAATATGGAATATTTCTGAAGAACAGTGATGAACTAGGTAAGTATTTAATGATTATATGAACTTGGAGCTCACCTGGTATCATATATATGGGTTTTCAGGGAACAGTTGCTTTGGTGAGAAAGAATTGGCTGATTCAGACAAACAACATGCTTTCTAACCCTGAATGCAGAATGTCCATGATGTTCATGAGAAGTTTAAATGCAGGGAGTAAGTATAATAAAATGGGGGACAGGACAAAAGATGAGGCACACCTGAGACAATGTCAGCGAGGCCATTCAAGTCAAATTAATATTTTGCCTTTATTCTCAGAACAAAGACAAGTAAAGAGCATTGAGTATGGAAGTAAGATCACAAGAAACAAATAACATGCTGACAAATGAGAAGTGAACAAACATAGTTTGAAAAAAATAAAAAGTACGTGGGAGACTTGCTGAGCAATAATGTTCCTGCTTTGGATTGAAGTGACATGAGTTCAATTTCCTGCGTTCAATCACGGAAGCTCATGACCTCCCATGATTCCAGCTCCAGAATATCAGATGAAATATAGTTTTGTTTTGCAGAGATGGACACTGCACTTATATGCACATGAGACTATATATACATTATTAGACAGAGATAATATTTTTTTTTAAAAAAGTAATATTTGCAAAGGGCTGGTGATAACAGTAGAAGAAATGAGGAAAATTTGCTCTGAATATGAGGAGTGAAAAGGCTGAGGTAAAGATAGGGAAAAGGCAGGAGACATCAGCCAGCGCTTTCGTTGTACAATCTTATTTGACCAGCGCACAGGGCAAGTATTTAATGGAAAAAAAATAAAGAGAAATCCATTCACAGGTTATCTATGGGAGTCTTTGCTGCTTCTAAATGCACCTTTTACATTATCTAACTTGCTGTACCATGAGATCTTACTGGCTTAGCCATATTTCTCTCAAAAAGTTAAGTACTTAGCATCTAGAAAAAAAAAGCCAATACATATTTGTATTGTTAGTAACCAACAATTACTCTTGACACTACTTGTTAAAAATAACAGTACGAAAAGGATAGTGTTTGGTGAGATGATTCTGGAGTCAAATGACCTGTTGGTTTCTTGTCAGTAGCTGGGACAGGATGTCTCCTGACATTTTGCTAGTCTATTCTCTTATGAAAATAAACTAGCTGTTTTACTGTTTTTTTTTTATTTTGAACACTAATAATGCTTCCATATAAGAACAGAGCTGGTGGTGAAATTCAGCTTAAAAGATAAAGATGCTTAAATAGCATATTTTAAGATACTATTTTTTTAAAAAAGAAATGTTAAACTGTCTAAAAATATGTTTACTCTTGGAGATTGGAATGTCCAGCATTATGTTGCTAATGTTTATTCACGCTAATCATATTGCTGTCTATGTAAGTACTATTGCCATGTGTTTAATATGAAGAAGAAATAGGAAAAGGGTACTTCTTCTTTTGGAAATCCACTTGAGAATACTCAGGCTGGTATAACACAGCATACTTTTGATACAATCACTTCTCTAAAGTTTCTATTTCCCTAGACATTAACACTGAGTGATACAGAACTAAATATTTAAGAAAACATATATTCATAAAATAGATGCCTGACAAGAACTTATTATAGACAATAGTGCAAATTTCAATCAAAATTAGTTAAATGAAAACTAGAATGTGGGTATTAAAACAAAGAAGTCTTATACTTAACCATTGAAAGAATAAAATGTGTTCAGATTATTCTCAAATGATAGTGTGGGGAATACTCATAAGTAACATCATTAAAATACTTTGAATAACATTATTAATGGGCTGTAGAAATGGCTCACTGATTAACAGTATTTCCTGCTCTTACCCAATTATGGCCAATTCTTTATGGCTCACATGGTGGTGTACAACTGTCTATCACAGTACTTCTGGAAGTATGGCACTCTTCTGACCTCAGCAGGCACTAGGAATTCAGGTGTTGCACACAGGTTCACATAATGAAATAGTCATACACATAAAAATAAATTAGATATGTTTTTTGATAAAACACCATAAAGAAGATTGCTTATACAGAGAAGAGGATATATGTATTAGTATATGATAAGCATTGCTGATAAATAATTGAACTTATATATAAAATTATTAAAAGAAAATAGAATTTGTTTTATGTTTTATCTTTTTGCAATACTGTATTAGAAAATAATTTCCAAATGAGAATATTTTAAAATCAAAATTTACAGTCATTTTTAATACTTACATAGCTTATAGTTTTGTGTAATTATTTTTTACTAATTATCATGCTTCCATTAATTTCTTAAAATTATTTTACTTCTTTGCTTTGGTATTTTGGTGCATGTTTGTCTATGTGAGAGTGTCAAATTCATTGAAACTATAATAAAAGATAGTTGTCACCTACCATGGGGATGCTGGGAATTGAACTCATGTACGCTGCAAGATCAGCCAGTGTTTCTCTTAACCACTGAGCTGTCTCTCCAACCCCCACATTTTAAATCTAATCATATTTAACAAGTTTATTATAAACGGTGTTTCCAGTTAGTAAAACTACAAAATGGGCTCTAGGAAGTGACGCATAAGGTAATAGGCAATGTTTTTAAACCTTTCTACTTGGCATTAATTAGGAACTGATCTGATGCTCAGTTCATTTCTGTATGACATTACAGTTTGGACTTCATTGTATTTTCAAATGTGGCACAGATTTCTAATATGCACAAAAATGTTCAGATGTTAATGCTTGTTCTACTCATGAATTTAAAAAAACCTCAAAATAAAGGAACTATAATTTTATTAAATTAATTATTAAATAGGGCACAGCTACTATAGAACATAGGTGTGAGAAGAAATGCATAAAGCACAGACGTAGAAAGAAAAATTAACTCTGCACACAGACTATCATGTTTCAATTATTTAACGTTGGCCAATTAGGAAAGGCCAGCTGCTTGTACCTTTAGATAGTTGCTTGACATTTTCCAAACAACATATTGCAACGCAAAGATTTTGAAAAATTTAAACATAGAATTAATCAATAACATGGTTGTGGGTGCTAATTATAATCTTACTGTCTGAAACTTCCAATTGAACTAGCTCAATATGGTCTTAAACTCTCTATTTACCAAAGGTAAACTTGAATGCCTAATCGTCTTGTCTTTCCTCTCCAAGAGCTGAGATTACAGGAGTGTGGCACCACACATGGTTTCATTTTAATAATTTTTAAAAACATTCCCATATACGGTCACCAAACCCAGACGCAAGGAAGAAATAAGGAAAGAAATCAAAGACATTTAGAATTTAATGAAAATGAAATCACAACATACCCAATCTTATGGGACACAAAGCAGTGCTAAGAGGGAAATTTACAGCCCTGAATGCCTCCAAAAAGAAACTGGAGTGATCATACACTAGCATCTTAATAGTACACCTGAAAGCTCTGGAACAGAAAGAAGCCAATGCACCCAAGAAGAGTAGGAGGCAGGAAATCATCAAACTCAGGGCTGAAATCAACCAAGTAGAAACATAAAGAACCATACAAATAATCAACAAAACTAGGAGCTGGTTCTTTAAGAAAATCAACAAAATAGATAAACATACTAAACAGAGGGCACAGAGACAAAATCTGAAGTAATAAAATCAGAAATAAAAAGTGAGATATAACAACAGAAAATGAGGAAATTCAAAAAATCATCAGATCCTACTACAAAATCCATACTCAACACAACTGGAAAATTGCAGGAAATAGACAATTTCCTAGACAGGTACCGAAAACCTAAATTAAATCAGGATCAAATAGACCATCTAAACAGTCCCATAACCCCTAAAGAAATAGAAGTGATCATTGAAAGACTTTCAACCAAAAAAAGCAAAGGACCAGATGGTTTTAGTGAATAATTCAGTCAGACCCTCAAAGAGGACCTACCACCAATACTCTTCAAACCATTTCACAAACTAGAAATAGAAAGAACACTACCCAACTTATCTATGAAGCCACAATTACTCTGATACCAAAGCCACACGAAGATCCAACAAAGAGAAAGAACTTCAGACCAATTTCCCATATGAATGTCAATGCAAAAATACTCAATAAAGTCCTTGCCAACCGAATCCAAGAACACATCAAAACTATCATTCACCATGATCAAGTAGACCAGGGATGCAGGGATGGTTCAATATATGGAAATCCATCAATGTAATCCACTACATAAACAAACTCAAAAAAAAAAAAAACCCACACGGTTATTTCATTAGATGCTGAAAAAGTATTTGACAAAATTCAGCATCCTTTCACGTTAAAACTCTTGGAAAAATCAGTAATCCAATGCCCATATCTAAACATAGTAAAGGCAATATTACAACAAACTGGTAGCCAACATCAAACTAAATGAAGAGAAACTTGAAGTATTCCCACTAAAATCAGGAACTGGACAAGGCTTCCCTCTCTCTCCGTAACTATTCAATATAGTACACGAAGTTCTAGCTACAGCAATTAGACAACAAAAGAAGGTCAAAGGGATACAAATAGGAAAGGAGGAAATAAAGTTATGACTATTTGCAGATGATATAATAGTATACTTAAGTGAACCGAAAAACTCCACTAGAAAACTCCTTCAGCTGATAAATAACTTCAGCAAAATGGCCAGATATAAAATTAACTCAAGCAAATCAGTAGCCTTCCTATACTCAAAGAATAAACAGGCTGAGAAAGAAAGTGAGGAATCGACTCCCTTCAAAATAGTCATAAAACAATATAAAATATCTGGGTTTGACTCTAACTAAAGAAGTGAAAGATCAGTATGACAAGAACTTCAAGTCTCTGAAGAAAGAAATTGAAGAAGACCTCAGAAAATGGAAAGATCTCCCATGCTCATAAATTGGCAGAATTAATATTGTAAAAACAGCCATCTTGAGAAAAGCAATATATAAATTCATTGAAATCCCAATCAAAATTCCAACTCAATTCTTCATAGAGCTAGAAAAAGCAATTCTGAAATTCATCTGGAATAACAACAAACAAACAAACAAACAAACAAACAAAAAACAGAATAGCTAAACTATTCTCAACAGGAAAAATCTTCTGGGATAATCAGTATCCCAGACCTCAAGCAGTACTACAGAGCAATAGTGTTAAAAACTGCATGGATTTGGTACAGTGACAGCCAGGTAGATCAGGGGAATAGAATTGAAGATCCAAATGAAGCCCCACACCTATGATTGCTTGATCTTTCACAAAGGAGCTAATTTCATTCAGTGGAAAAAATATAGCCTCTTCAACAAAAGGTGCTGGCTCAACTGGTGGCCAGCATGCAGAAGAATGTAAATCAATCCATTCTTATCCCCTTGTACTAAGCTCAAGGCCAAGTAGATCAAGGACCTCAACATAAAATCAGATACACTGCAACTAATAGAAATAAAAACTGGGAAGAGTCTTGAACATATATCCATAGGGGAAAATTTTCTGAACAGATCCCCAATAGTCTATGGCCTAAGATCAAGAATTGACAAATAGGACCTCATAAAATTGCAAAGTTTCTATAAAGCAAAGGATACTGTCAATAGGACAAAATGGCAACTAACAAATTGAGAAAAGATCTTTACCAATCCTACATCCAACAGAGGGCTAATATCCAATATATACAAAGAACTCAATAAGGTAGCCTCCAGAAAACCAAATAACCGTATTAAAAATGGGGTACAGAGCAAAACTAAGTATTTTCAACTGAGGAATATCAAATGGCTGAGAAGAACTTAATGAAATGTTCAACATCCTTAGTGCTTAGGGAAATGCAAATCTAAACAACCCTGAGATTTCCCCTCATACCAGTCAGAAAGGCCAAGATCAAATCTCAGGAGACAGTAGGTACTGGCAAGAATGTGAAGAAAGAGTAATACCCTTCCACTGCTGGTGGGATTGAAAGCTTGTACAACCACTCTGGAAATCAGTCTGGCATTTCCTCAGAAAACTGGCATAATACTACTGGAGGACCCTGCTATATCACTCCTGGGAATATACCCAGATGATTCTCCCACATGTAATAATGACATATGCTCCACTACGTTCATAGCAGCCCTATTTATAATAGACAGAAGCTAGAAATAATCCAGATGCCCCTCAATTGAGGAATGGATACAGAAAATGTGGTATAGATACACAGTGGAATACTATTCAGCCATTAAAAAAATTAATTCATTAAATTCTTTGATAAATGGATGAAACTGGTGAATATCATCCTGAGTGAGGTAACCCAATCACAAAAGAACACTCGTGGTATGCACTCACTGATAAGTGGGTATTAGCCTAGAAACTTGGAATACCCAAGACATAATTTACATACCAAATGATGCCCAAGAAGGAGGAAGAACAAAGTATGGATACTCTAGGCCTTCTTAGAAGGAGGAACAAAACGCCCACAGAAGGAGAATCAGAGGCAAAGGGTGAAGTGGAGTCTGAAGGAAAGGTCATCTAGATACTACCCACCTAAGAATCCATCCCATATACAATTGCAAAACCCAGACACTACTGTGGCTACCCACAAGTGCTTTCTGCCAGGGGCCAGATATTGCTGTTACCTTGGAGGCTCTGTTAGTACATGACAAATACAGAGGGGGAAATTCTAAGCCAGTCATTGGACTGAACACAGGCCTCCCAATGGATGAGATAGAGAAAGAACTGAAGGAGCTGAAGGGGTTTGCAGCGCCATATGAAGAACAACATTATGAGTCACCAAGTACTCCCAGAGCTCCCAGGGACAAAACCATCAACCAAAGAGTACAATTGGAGTTACCCATGGCCCCAGACACATAGGCAGCAGAGGATGACTTTGTTGGACACTTAATGGGTGAAAGACCCTTGGTCCTGGAAAGACTTGATACCCTACTATAGAGTAATACCAGGACAGGGAAGCAGGGATGGGTTCACTGGGGAAGGGGAGATGGCTTATGGGATTTTGGGGGGATAGGAGAACCAGGAAAGGGGACACCATTTGAAGTGTAAATAAAGAATATAGCTAATTTCAAAAAAAAGAGAGAATTGAAAATCATCATTTTCTCAATTATGATGCTATATAACAACCACCCAAAAGGAAAAAGAAACAAACTTCATGGGGGTTGGGGGTAGTTTCAACAAAAAGCATTTCTTGCATCAGAACCTGACAATTGTCACTTTCAACTTAAAAGAATGCATTCACAAACTCTGGCAATCTATGGTAAGGCAAGTAGGCACCCTGAACATCTTGGTAGACTCAATAAATGTTTAAAAAAAGGAAACCTAATAAAGCATTTGATAGCCAGAAAAAATTAAAAAGGACATCAAAGGATTAAAGGGAAGAGAAGCCCTTGTCCCTGGTTCCTCAGAAGCTTTGATGCCCCAGTATAGGAGAAGTACAGGACAAGGAAGCAGGAGTGGGTGGGTTGGTGAGCAGGGGTGTGGGGGATGGTATAGGGTGTTTTGGAGGGGAAACCAGGAAAGGATATAACCTTTGAAATGTAAATAAAGAAAATATCTAAGAAAAAAGCATTCTAAATGCTGAAATCTTGAATTAAATTTCAGTTAAAATATGAATGTTATCTCAAAGGATCTCTCCAAACCATTAAAAATATTAATAAATAGAAAACATTTTAAAATGTAAAAATTTAAAATATCAAGCAGTGATAATGAATCTGTCCATTAGAGACAAATGAGTGGTACTGTAATTACTAAGAAAGAGTTGTAATAATTTGTAGTATTCTTGTAAAAAGTGCATAATGAAATAATGAAGAAATATCATGAAGGTGTAAAAGGTCAGTCAATGTGGAGAAGAATTACTATTAAGAAGCCAAATTCATTAAAATAGAAATAGAAATTTGGCCGGGCGTGGTGGCGCAAGCCCGTAATCCCAGCACTTGGGAGGCAGAGGCAGGTGGATTTCTGAGTTCGAGGACAGCCTGGTCTAAAGAGTGAGTTCCAGGACAGCCAGGGCTACACAGAGAGACCCTGTCTCGAAAAACCAAAAAAAAAAAAAAAAAAAAAAAAAAAGGAAATAGAAATTTGGGGAACTTTTCTGACTTACATAGATTACAGAAATATATAGACACATAAGGTTGAGTTCTACACTAGGATAAAATGAACAATGACCCAAAAAAAATAAAGGTGTTCGCTATATTTAATTGTAATGACTTCATATAAAATAATTTGCAAAGTTGTAATAAAGAAGACTTTTTATTTTTAAATTTCATCATTTTCTAATTGCATTGTGATTAAACTGAATGAAGTAATATTTATTTTTAGACAGCAATCAACAACATGTCTATAAATAAATAGCACTTCAGTCTTGAAATTTGGTGTTTCTAAGTGAAAGCAAGGGTATTGGAATCTCATTATGCTCCTCAAATATATTCAAAATTATTTGAAGGAGCCTAGGGATATGGCTCAATGCTGTACAAGCAGAGATGGAGGGGATGGAATCCTGTAGTACTGGTCATGTGGCTTGTCTAGCCTAATTGGTGAGCTCCACAGTGGCTGGGAGAACCCTGGCTTAAAAACTAACATAGCCCTCCATAGAGGAGGAAGCCTGACACTGACCTCTTGTTTCCACTGGTATATTCATGTGTCCATGTATCTGTATACCATATGATTACACCCACAAATTCTCTTTAAAAAGAGTGTGAAACAAAAAAATTCCTAGCATATCAATTATTTCTGTAATATGTTGACTGTATGTGTAATAAACATAAATTAGTCTTTATCTTCTATCAAATAGTATTTTATTGCCATAAGAAACTAATTCATAGGGAATCCTCTAAAATTTAAAATAGTGACAAGTGGAATTCTAAGCATATCATGTAAATCTGAAATAATCCCAACAACAAAATAAGATGGTTCAAAAACCATAATATACTATTTTATGAGTATTTAAAAAATCTCTCCCTTATCATTAGGCCTAATATATGACTAATTAAATGTGCAGATAAAGGTGTCAAATTTTTCATGTGTTATAAATTCTTAAGCTTTCACATCAACACAATGAATAGGATTCTAAGCGATGCAACTTTAGGTTTATTTTTAATATATTTGAGTTGGAAAATAATGACATAAAATTTAATGCAGCTATACAGATTCCTGAAACCTTTCAGGAACTTAAGAGGTTACAATAAAGCAAGCAATGTAGCTTTACATTATTGGATATCCCCGTTCTCTAATAGTAGCTTCCACCTTCTGCCAATGCTTTTTGCATTATAAAGGTAAAGATATATTTGACAGTTAAAAAAACATTAAAATATGAGGAAAGAAAAATCACTCATTTATTGGGCTGAATTCACAAGAGTGAGTTTCTTAAAAAAAAAATTCCAGGGTTTGAAGCAGTGTGTAATCTCTTTAAGAAATTTTGATTTACTTGCAGAATGCAAATTAAAACATTATTGGTCTGAATGACATTGCAAGTTCACACTTTAAATTACTTTTTCTGCTTCAGATATAGTGCAGGAATAAACAAATGTATACTACTAAGTACCAAACAAATATACATAGGCAATAGCAGCACAGAAACAAATGATAAAACTAGATATATTGGGACCTGCTGTATGGCTCAGCATGTAAGAATACATGCTGATCTGTATTGGTTTCAAGAGTTAATCAATAGGATTATCAATGAGGAGATAGAAACACTGAAAGGAAATTGTAAAATTGAGACACTCTAGAATACTTAAACAAGAATAACATTTGGTTTTTCCAAATATTGATAAAATGAACAAAACAGTCATCCATTGAAGAAAAAATATGTCTTATAAGTACACATAAATGAAGCAAGAGGAAGATATAAAACTAAGTAATAAATCTTTTAAATAAAAGTATCATAAAATATTCCAAGTGCCTTTGTTAGAGCTGATACATCTTAGTTTTTGTCGAAGGAAAGTAAATGATTAAAATATAAATTCAAGAGTTCATTCGCCATATCAAAAGGGTTCTATTTTCTCCAGTATGGAGCTGATTCCTAAATTAAATATAGTTATCTCTTTTAATAGCAGATATAGAATATAAAAAATATTTAACAAAATTTCATAGGGTTTCTAAGAAACATTAGTCATTTTTCTTTGGATTTGTGGGAAGAAAACCTAATTGGTAATAAAAAGCTGATTTAGGACTTAAAGCTATATTCCTGAATACCAAATAATATAGTAAACTCTATGTCTTTAAATTTTTTCTGTTGATGTTATAACATAGAAAGAAAGGAAGCATTAACCAAGGCCACATTAAAAAAGGGATCATTTGGTGTTTACAGTTTCATAGAGACAATAATCGGGAATGGTCAAGCATGAGTATATAGAGGAATGAACATGAGCACAGTGGAAATGGTACATAACTTCTTGAACCTTAAAGACTACTCCCAGTAATCAATCTCCTCCAGTAAGGCCAAATCTCTGAATCCTATACAAAGACTACTAAAAGTGGCAACCTAATATTCAGATTTTAGAGAAAAGAGATATATCTAATGAAAAACAGACTTGGTCCAGCTTTAAAAATTCCAACATCTTTTTATTGAAATAATTGGTGGTTTGTTTCTTTGCTGTTGCTGGCTTGTTGTTGTTGTTGTTGTTGTTGTTGTTGTTGTTTTCATTGATTCTTTGGTTAGTTTTTATGATCATTTTGTTCATTTGAAGCATAGCATCAATAGACAGTGCTGGCAGGCCTGGAACTCACCATTTCAACACAGCTTAAAAGTCCAAAGTCTTTTCTAAGACTTAAGACAATCTTTAATCTGTAACCATTATAAGATAAATAACATGCAAAAAATAAAATTACATTGTTCTATCATGGAATATCATAGAATATACATTACCATTCCAAAAGAAACAGAGGCATAGTGAGGAGATAATTAACCAACACATGGCAAAAATCAAGCAGTAGAAACTCCAAACACACTCCATGTCTGATGTCAAAATGCTTATATGTCTCTGCTCTATGAGCTTTGCTACCAGCAATATACATACTACTTTTTGGATGACTCCACTTCCTTGGTGTTACTTGGAAGATATCCATGGCTTTTGCATCTCTGACTCCTTGTAGTTCCCAGTGAAACTCAGGCTTCCTTCTTAGGGCCACAATGTATGTTTTTCTCTTCCTCAAGCCTGGCCACCAAGGTTCTCTGAGGCCATGAGGGAAGATCCTGAAACCCCATTTACTTTTGTATTCTGCACAATTCTAAAGTCAGTACCATGTCACTGATAATGCACTTGGTATGAACTCTGAATGAGAGTTGCAGCAACTTCTGTTTGCTATCCTTTTCGAGAAAGAGATACATTGGGGTCATTTTTCTTTCATGAGTTGGAAGTTTAGCTGGGTGGGGGAGGTCTTGAGTTAAGGCTACACATCACTTTACTTGAGTGTAGTTCTGGCACCCTTGATGATGCTATTCTCCCTCTGATGTAATGATTTAATGATGAAATGGTGTTAACTACAGCCTTTATTTGAGTACTTGCCCTGACATTAAGCTTGTCCAGTGCCCTGTTCCTCTTCTAACTGTACATTTTGTCTTTCATTCCTGCATTTTCCCTTTCAGACCAGAATAATTGTTATTAATAATAACCACAGGGTAGTGTTAATATTCAGCTGTTCTGAAGCTTCCTTTGCCCACTAAGTTCTTTCCTCAGGCAAATTTTTATGATGTGGGCAGAAATCAGTCACAAGATGGGTCCTGGTTGCTACTAATCTTCCCTCTCAATTTTTTTGAACTGTATCCCAACAGTCCAAATTGTTCTCAATAATGCCTTCCTAGCTCCTATTCATATGATCTCATTGAAGTTGTTCATCCAGTTTTCTGGTCCAAAACCTAAAATTCTACCACATGTCTGAAAAACAAAGAGACAAAGGAACATACAAACAACAACAAAACCAATACACAAAAACTGCATTCAGATCTTCCACAACAGCAGCCTGCTTTCTAGTACCAACTTCTTTCTGTCTTAGTTACTTTCCTATTACTTGGATAAAAATGAAAATTGGTATTTATAGGAAAAAATGATTTGACTCATGTTTGCAGAGCTAAAATAGTCTATGATGGCCAAATGGGGGTAGGAGATAGCAGGTAGCTGGGGAAACAGATGAGTATTCACAACTCAGGAAGCACACAAATGGAAATGGCCTTTGATATCTCAAATTCTACCCTCAATGGCATACTTTCTTTAGCAAGGACACAATCCTAAACTTATCCAAACAATGTTATTCACTGGAAAGAAACTGTTTATGTAGTTCAGGATTTGGAAATATCTCATTTAAAGAATCATACTATATGCTGACAAATTAGGAAAAATATGATGATAATATTTCCATTTTAAAATGTCTAATTGGGGCATCTTGTGAACTTTGAAGTATAAAAGTCATATAAGTACCTATATATACTATAGTAAGCTTCTATGAAGCATTTAGAAGGGGCAGTTGGGGTTCATGGGTTCTTAACACTCCATGCTCAAGTAATAAAAGGCAAGCAATTCAGCAACTGAAGTTTTAAGCACTGGGCAATGAGAATAAGACA
Organism: Apodemus agrarius; assembly: GCA_964023405.1. Classification (NCBI taxonomy): domain Eukaryota; kingdom Metazoa; phylum Chordata; class Mammalia; order Rodentia; family Muridae; genus Apodemus; species Apodemus agrarius. The sequence continues at coordinate 44,011,712 of OZ030023.1, forward strand.
CAGCAAAAAATGATTTTATTCAAAAGTGTGGGTGAAAAAAACCCAGATGCCAGGAAAGCAAGAGGCTCCTAGTGATGAAATTAGCTGAAAGACCCAACAAAGGGGTGAGAGAACCCTTAGAGATCATATCCAGAGATTAGGCACAGCCACTGGGTAAGGGATGGGGCCACCTGCCCATCTCAGAATTGTTCCTCTCTAAAGGAAATACAGGGGCAAGGAATGGAGCAGAGACTGAAGGAAAGGCCATGCAGAGACTGCCCTACCTGGAGATCCATCCCATCTGCAAATATCAAACCCAGCCACTATTGCTGATGCCAACAAGTGCTAGCTGACAGGAGCTTGATATAGTACTTCCCTGAGAGGTTCTGCCAGATCCTGTCTAAGAGAGATGCAGATACTCTCAGCCAAACATCCATTCGACTGAATACTGGAACCTAAATGGAGGAGTTAGGGGAAGGATTCAAGGAGATGAAGTGGTTTGCAATCCTATATGAAGAACGACAATATCAACCAACCAGTACCCTCAGAGCTCCCCGGGATTAAATCACCAACCAAAGAGTACACATGGAGGGTTCTATTGCTTCAGATGTATGGGTAGCAAAGGACTGCCTTATCTGGTATCAATAGGAGGAGAGGCCTTTGCTCCTGTTGAAGCTCTTTGCCCCAGCAAAGGGCAATCCTAGAGTGGTGAGGTGGGAGTGGGTGAGGGAGCACACTCATAAAAGCATGGGAAGGGGGTGAAGGGATGGGAGTTTGTGGAGGGGAAACTGGGAAGTTGGATAACAAACACACAAAAGTACTTACGTAGTAAGCTCTGTGGAGTAGGTATCACATTCATATTTACAAAATGCTATAATTGTTGTACAAATGAGTTTTAGATTTGACTACTCAAGATTATTATGGCACTCGTGACAGCAGTGTCCATGGAATTGTAATACTAAGTTGAAGTACAGTAAGCTAGAAGAATGAAAGTTAAAAAGCCAGAGAGTAGGCATTAGACAGTATTCCAAAAGAAGCTATTATAAAATAATCCATAGAGCACATGAATAAGGCAGACAATTTTAATCTGTCCTAAATACTATGAAATATACAATTTTGGATAAAATGATCCTAAAAATAATGTCTTGTAGACTGACTGTGGTAGATCAGTTTTTAAAGTATTGTAGTGTTTTATTTAAAAATTAAATTATAGGACTAGAAATACAGAAGAGATTGTGAAATGTTTAAAGTCCTTGAGAAATGGACTTCTTCCACAATCTACACAAGGAAATAAAAGTAAAATATGCTGTCAGTTGCTTACACTCACAGAGTTGGGAAGGCAGAGGCATATATATGTATGGCTCACTAGTCAGTATAGTTTACCTAACTGGTTTTCATCAGGTTAGTGTGAAACCAGGTTTCAGGATAAAAATGTACACACACACACACACACACACACACACACACAAACAAGAAAATGCACACAAACACACTCATGTGCATATTTACATACAACTGAATTACAGGTATTCAGGAGGATTTATTGGAAAATGTTGATAACCATGAGCTTTGGTTATCAAAATACAAGATGATGCTAAATGCTTAACATTCTTCAATTTGACAATGGCTCTTTGCCTTATTTCCCTGCTGCTTTGCAATGACTGAAAGACTACATCTATACTTCTTATATTTCTCTTTCCAGGCTTTTAATTTTCTATACTGTCCAAGTGTCTACTTTTGTAGCAGGTAAAAATGAAACAGCATATATATGAATTCTAAGCTTGCATACTTGATTTCATTAATACCTTCATCTAAAAAGAAAAAGAGATCAAAGTTATGTTTTCTCTTCATATGTCAAAATTTCAGAATAAAAGTTATAAAGTTAACTCCCTAGATTGTTGTCATATGAAAAATTCATAGATATTCCCTAAAAATTATTATTCTGATTTTGACAGAAAAATAACAACCATTAGTAGACATCAAAGGCATCCAAAGAGGAAAGGTGTTCCAATCCACTTTAAAAGAAAGGGTAACATCTTTCAAAGGAGGACAGCAAAAACAGGTAATTATTTAGTCTGAGAAGAGTATAGCAATGAGTTTACATTGCAGACAAGGTTGGGTAGTCAACCTGCTTGGGACAGCCAGGAGAGAAAGCTTTGTTTCAAAGAAGATAGACAGAAAATGCCTACCAAAGGCTATATCATGTTGTGGAAAATCTCTCAAATTTTGTGGGACATGGGCCGTTTACCTCTGAGGTGGAGTAAGTAGCCCCTGATGTTGAGGCTGAAACTGAATTTGACAAAATAGTAGAAGACTATTTCACCTATTTTGTGTGGTCTTTTTAAACAAATGTGTCATTTGACGACCTCAACTTCTGGCTTTTGTAATGAGGACAAATTATTATTGCAAATGTAGATCTCTTAAGCTAAAAATGATAAATCACAGAAATTTACTTGGCATGCTGCTAGTTTGTTTTACTAAAAGTAAATTAAAGCCAGTTTCATTTAAAATCATGAGAAAATTAGTATGGTCTTCAACAATATTTAGATGAAGAAATCATGTAGTAAATTTATTATAATAATAATTATTACTATAATTATTATTATTACTGGTGAACATGTAACAGAAAAGTGCTGGAAGTTATATTTATAACTGGATGAATCATTTATTTTTTCCTTTTTGATAAATACATTTATTTTCCCTTCCTTCCTTTCTTCCTTCCTTCCTTCCTTCCTTCCTTCCTTCCTTCCTTCCTTCCTTCCTTCATCCCTATCCCTGACTACCATCTAATCTATCTCTTCTCCTACTACTCCTTCCCCCACAACTATCCTTACCCTTATTCTCTGTTTCTCTTCAGAATAGAGCAGATACCCCATGAGTATCAACTAACCATGAGTTGGATGAGGCAAACCATTAGGAAGTTCCTAAAGAAGTCAAAAAAAAAAAAAAGAGAGAGAGACAGTTCCTGCCCCTGGTACTAAGATTTCCATAAGAAGATCAAGCTACACAACTGTAACATATATGCAGTGAGCATAGGTAGGTTCTGTGCAAGCTCCCTGATAGGCGATTCAGGCTCTGTAAGACCCTATGAGCCCATCTTGAATGATTTGTGAGTTTTCTTGTCATGTCATTGACCACACTGGTTTCTATATTCTTTCCTCCCTTCTTATACAGGATTTCTTGAGCTCCACCTAATGTTTGGCTGTATCTAATAAGGCTTCAGATAAGTTTACTCTCATTCCTTATCCAATCAGTGTCTACTTTAGGAGGCAGTGCACCAAACCTTATTGATGGTATTCAAGAGAGTAGAGAGGGCTCCCTAGGCTCCTTCTGTTATTATGGGGGTCTGGGATAGAAATTGTGAGGGAGATGCTCAGTCAGTGTTGGGGGCCATTTGGAACAGGGACTCCTCAGCAACCGAGGGCTGCTCTCTTGTCCTCAGCATCCTTGCTGGGGTAGGAGGTCCAAGGTTTCTTACACCTTGGAGATCATGTAGGCCATGAGGTCTACCACCCTGTTGCTATAACTGTATTCATTGTCATACAAAGTAATGAGCTTTAAAAAGTTGTCATTTAGAGCAATGCCAGCCATAGTGTCAAAGGTAGAAGAGTGGGAGTTGCTGTTGAAGTCTCAGGAGACAACCTGGTCCTCAGTGTAACCCTGGATGCCCTTTTGTGGGCCCTCAGATGCCTGCTTCACCACCTTCTTGATGTCATCATACTTGGCAGGTTTCTCCAGGCAGTATGTCAGATCCACAACAAATACACTGGGGGGGGGGTAAAGACACAGAAGGCCATGCCAGTGAGCTTCCCATTCAGCTTTGAGATCATCTTACCTACAGCCTTGGCAGCACCCATGGATGCAGGAATAATGTTCTGGGCAGACCCATGGACATCATGCCAAAGCTTCCCAGAGGGACCATCAACAGTCTTCTGAGTGGCACTGACTGCATGGACCTTGGTCATGAGCCCTTCCATGATGCCAAAGTTGCGATGGATGGCCTTGTCCAGGGGAGCTAAGCAGTTGGTGGTGTTGAAGCACTGCTGACAATCTTGTGTAAGTTGTCATATTTCTCATGGTTCATACCCATCACAAACATGGGAGCATCTGCAGAAGAGGCAGAGAAGATGACCCTTTTGGCCCCACCCTTCAAGTAGGCCCCAGCCTTCTCCATGGTGGTGAAGATGCCAGTAGACTCCACAACATAGTACCAGCATCACCCCATGTAATGTTTGTGGGATCTCGCTCCTAGATGATGGTGTTATGCTTCCCATTGATTACAAGCTTCCCATTCTCAGTCTTGACTGAACCATTGAATTAGGCATGGGTAGAGTCATACTGGAACATGTAGACCATGTAGTTGAGGTCAATGAAGGGGTCATTGATGGCAACAATCTCCACTTTTCCAGAGCGGAGCAGAAGGCAGCTCTGGTAATCAGGTTTTCAATAAGGCCAAATCTGTTTACATTGACCCTCACCATCTTGTCTACAGTCTTTGACTTGAAAATTAAATCATAAAATAAAAGTGTTACAAGATGATTTTTGAAACCAATCATGGATGAATTTATACTTCTGATTCCCTTTTCTCATAAATTACTACTACTTGCACATGGAGTAGTGGATGTGAAGCCCAGTTTATAGTATGACTTGGGTTATTTATTTTAAATATAATATCTTCTTACCTACATAATTCTAAGAAGCTACATCATAATAATAATTAAAATAATGATTGCCTTGAATTTTAATGAGGTTTGGTTAAATAGAGTTCTATTATATATTGTTTTAAAAATTAATTTCTTTTAATCATCAATTATATAAAATACAGCTGGGGCTGTTCTGTGCTGCCTATTCAGTAGGCTGATTAGGGTAAAAAAAAAGGGTCAATCATTAAAGTGAGAAAATTAACATAATTTGAAGGATCTGTAGAGATGACATTATATCTGGAGAGAGGCTAGACAAAGATATCCTCTGCAAGATCTTGTCAATTAAACAGCTGATAGTTCAAAGTCAATTTGTACTCGTTGTAAATATTTCCCAAATAATAGTGATGTCTAATCAGCATGTAGTTGATTGTGCCTGTGTGTGTGTGTGTGTGTGTGTGTGTGTGTGTGAGTATGAGAGAGAGAGAGAGAGAGAGAGAGAGAGAGAGAATTCTATCCTAGACCACATACTAATTTAAGATTTTAAAACTTCATGTAGTAGCGAGAACTAATGAGCTGGTGACTTATAATAGCACACATATTAAAGTACACCTAATATTGAAATTAGCTAAATTATCTCATCATTAGACATTGTTACTAACCAATGTTTTGGAAAATCATTGTCGGTATGTAAGGGTTACCTTCACAGAATCCTTTCCTTCTTTGGACTGATGCCAACTCTCTCTTTAAATTTGTTCCTATAGTTTATGTTATTGTGGTTTGCCATGTATTTTATAATTTTATGTAAATTATTTTATTTGATATTAAATTGGGGCATTTATTTTTCCACAAGGACTAATGAATTTATCAATTTAAGGATAGAAGGACAGTCTTTTATTTGTCAGTCATTTTGTTTTCTGTTTACTTTCACAATCTGTTTACTAGACTTAACATTTTTGATACCATAGAAGTTGATTTTATGTTCACATAACAGCTTTGTTAGATTATTCACCTTCAGTGGATGGCTGTATTTCAAGTGATCTTTCAGTGACCCAGGCTTCTTCATTTTATGAATCCATCATCTCTCAGGGCTTTATTATTGAATGTTTTCAAGTGGAAAAGTGCTAGTGGTAAGAGGCGAGGTCCTGGCGGGCACTGCTGCATTCTAAACTCTCCACTTGGGACAGGCAAACATTGCTATTTCTCTGCTTCCTTTGAAACACATCACTCACATGACCACATATCCCTAACCACACAAGGCCATGAGATGAAGACTGTTCAAGAGGCCCCTCCCAGTCACTATTCTGATCAATAGGAAAGGTAATAATGTAGTATAGTGTTTGTGAAGAGGGCCATTATTCTCGACTCCAAAATCCAACAAATATAACAAATATAAATTCTATCCAGTCACTTAATTGGTTTGAAAGCAGTATCACCTATAATAGTGAATGTGAGAAACACGAGAAATGAAACCAAGCTGTGTATTGTGTGCAAGATAATCCAGAGGGTTCTGGGAAGATTTCAACCTTAAATCTCCTCAACTTTACAGAAAGGAGCAGCAGGGTGTGATCTTCCACCTCCTCTTCCTATCCCTCCGCATTCCCTTGTCTCTGTTCTATTTGTCTTTCCTCCTCAGTTTTATTCTTCTTGTTGCAATGCAGTTTTCATGCAAGGATGTAATTGTATTGCTTTGCCTCCTCCCATGGCATACACTAAAGTTTGCTAATTAATCATGGGTGATAGGCACAGCTTCAGGGGGAAAATGTGTTTTATTTCCTGTGGGTAAGAATCCTGATCTTGACTTTTCCAAAATAACAGGAATTACTTAATCCAGGAATAGCTGAGGTACTCATAGACCACGATTCAATCTTTGGCTTGGGATTTACGTTATGGACTATATCTCAAGTTGACACAAAGCTGGAAGGTTGTGGTATAGGCTATATATATCCACTATAATGAGCAACAGTCCAAATTTAACTATGTATTATAGTATTGTAAATTTAATTTAAGATGTTAAACATATTTTATGCTGAAACTAGTTGAATCTGACTTGACCATTAAAATATTAGGAGTAGATAGAGAGGATATCTAGATGCCATGTCTTTCATCCCATTTTATCCATCCTCTGGAAAACTCTAGGATTCAATAAAGAGGCATTGCATTTTAGAAATAGGGGCACTCAAGTTATTACAAATTATCTTAGCTTGTACTGCTGATCACAAATCATAGGTATTATTTATACAAAAGACACAAGGAAACTATCACAAATTTATGACACCCCCAATTGATAATTTTTAATTTAGAAAAAGTGAAATAGGATGATTTATTTAAGGTGTTCTTAGGTAATTATATTTTCTTTGATTTTGTTTGTCTTTTCTGGACTCATCCTGAATGCCAGTAGCTTTAGCTTGCTCTAGACTTATAAAGTTTTTCCTTTTAAAACACCCTGGTCTTATGGTTTATTCTGATGCCCCCTAATCATAATTAAAACTATACTTTGCATTGGCAACAGCTTAAGTGCACAGTTGATTTGACCCTTGTTCCTTCACAGTCAACTCTACCTGTCTCAACTGAATCGTGAATACGTTTCTTTACTCAAACCAGAAATGATTCCTTAATGGCCAGCTACTTATTAAATTAAAGTACAAGTTATTAGCCAACACATGGATTAGATCAACTGGCTTAATGTTGACAAAAGTCATCTCATGCAGAAAGGATAAAGATCAGGTCTCATTAGACATTTTATTCTGACCTGTGTACAACAATACAGTAGAGAAAGAAATTATAGTCTAAACATAGAGGACAGACATTAACCTCCAAGATCTCTTACTGGTAGAATCAGGCATGAGATTCATCATTAACATAAAAATTATGTGCCAAGTACAGGACTCAGCCACACTAGTTTTACTTGGAAGAAGATGATAATACCATGAAATATGTGTCACCCAAAATTACTAGAATTAATGGTTGGGAAATTTCTGCTGCTGTGACATTTTACCTTCAACATCTTCCTGTGCCTATGTTTGTCTCTAGTGTGAGCACAGCAGTCTGTGAAGCAAGAAGCACCCACTAGAGACAATCTTTGGTGGCATTTGGAATTCCTAGGACCTCAGTACCCTGATTCTTTCCTAAAAACCACAAACTCAGCTGACCTGGAGGATAGGACACCAGAACACTAAGCGAAAGAAGACATATCCTTCACTATAGTGTTTTAGATTATATTCATTAAGATTTTCATGAATACTAAAATAAAATAAATGTATTTAAAAGAATAAATGATCTTAGGGAGCCAGTGTTAGAATGCAATGTTGGAATACCCATCGTTTTTCAAATTGTATACTAATGTCACAACTCTAGTGTCATAATGTAAAGAGGTGATGTGACTTTCAGGACCAAAAAAAAAAAAGAAAAAAAGAAAAGAAAAACTATGGAAGTGGAGCCTTCATGAGTACTGAAGCACCGAGAAACAGGTGCTTGCCAGACTGGCACAAAGACTTCCAGCACTGTGTTCTTGAATAGGTAGACTTTGAAACTGTGAGAAATGAACTGTTATTGTTCTTATGATATACTGTCTATAGAATTTCATTAGAGTAGCCTGGAGAGCCAAAATAGCATTCTTCACTTAAAAACAACATATGTGGCTTGGGAATTTGAATTAATAGGTTATAGGATGCAAGGGGAGGTTCTGATACTAAGGTCTTATGCCCTAATTGGTTCTTGATTTGTCATTAAAGAAAGTTGGAAGCTAATTGCTGGTGTAAAGGTATAGGTGGTGCTTCTGGGTCTCAGGAAGAAAAAGGCAGATGCAAGGAAGAGGAGAAGCTTTCCTGCCAGTCTTTGGAGGGAGGAGGACACTGTAAACATGTAAGGTCTCAGACCTCAGGCCTATGGCCTCCACTAAGTGTGGGTGACCAACAATGTTTGGCAAGGGCTAGGTCAACAAGCCACTTAGTTTAGGGCAGGAAGAGAAATGGAGATAATAAAATGGGAAGGGCGCATCTTTCCAGGTGGGAAGAGACTAATTCATCCCAGGCAAAGGGCAGAGCTATTACAAAACTACTCACAGCAAGAGTTGTAGTGTGGTCCTAACGATGAGTTTCAGCATCCATCAAATGCCAGGTCTGGATATGTCTGCCTGGAGGCTTTGGCTCAAGGTAATAATGTAGAGAGTTATAGTGGAGGACAGTGGATGTCATCTTATGATTTCTCTATGTCCACATACCCCCAGCCATCTGCCACTCACAGACACCCACAATTAACATAAAATAAACTACTCAACAGTATGAGAAAGATAGGAACTTTTATGCTAAAATTTATTTCATACCAAAATGTTAATTGGATAGAGGGAGTACCAGAAATCTAATCCGTTTTAGCATAATTAAAAAATAGTGTGTCACTATATTTAGAGGCAAATCAATAGAAATTTAGGTCCTAATTAGAATATCAATTGAGATTTGGTCAGACAGAAATCTTACTAATTATATTCAATAAGCAATAAAGATTTTAAAGTTTGAATTGGAAAGTATTTCAATACTTTTATTAAATAAATAGTAAAATATTGATTACTTATGTTTTCCTATGTCCTACAGGGTATGAAATTAAATGGAAAATGCCATAGGCACTGAGGGATGCAACATAAAATTGGAGAGCAGAAGGCCCTTGGCCTTTACTTTTTATGAGATTACCACTGTTTAAGGGCTAAATATGTAAGATCTAGTACTGAAGAAGATTTCTACATTATTAAACATAAAAGACCTCAAAGGGGGGAAATTAGCATTAGATCTGCAGGTATCTAGAATATAGATTACTTAGTATAATTTCTATGAATTTTGATTTTATTAAAAACTAGATTTTTGTTAATTCATACTGCACCCACGTTCACATAATAAATATTACTTTTTACAGTTTTCTTTCATGTCTAATTATTTTTTTATTTTTAAACAAGGAATGCTGTTATAAAAATATAGCTTTAAAGTAGATTAAACCCCTGCCCAATATAACTCTTAATTAGTTTTGAGTACTTGTTGGCTTTCAATAGAATATCTAGTATTCCTCGATTAATGAAAATACCCAACTTCTGGGGGAATCAATATCCTGATAGTTCAGGGGAAATCATGTGAAATGTAAATAAAGAATATATCTAATTTTAAAAAAAAAGAAAGAGATGGATGAAAGGGTGATCATATAATTTATGGAAGAAGGGGAGAAGAAAACAAAACAAAAGCAAATAAGACACACAAAAAAGACACAAACCCAAGTTGGATGAGTAAACCCTCAATTCGTGTTTACTACAGTAGAGCTGATGCTTACAAATGAGAAACTTGAAGAAGAAACAACACATGGGTACCAAATTGCTCTAGATACAGATGCTTGTATATTCACAGAGGATAGTTATGCATATGACATGGATTACAGTATGTCTGGAGAAATGTTTTGACTTCAGTTACACATTTTCACACATGCATTCATTCCATCAGTTAGTCATTCTTTTATTCATGTAATATACAATGAGTAACTAATATGTCTCAGTATTCTAGGGTTTAAAATGTATGTAAATGAATAAAATGATTAATAAAAAATTCATGGGTAAGTGAAGCAGAAGAGAATCATTGCCTATCAGATGTCTTGTTGTAGTACATGGGAATTGTAACTTAAGGCTATAATGATTGTGTATTTGACACAAGTGAACTAAGAATTCTTTACTCAAATTCTTTAGTTTCCTATTAAGATTCCACTGTCGAAGAAGCTGGCTGATAATACACCATGTTTTCAGTAAATACTGTACATAAAAGCCATTTATTTTTATTGGCTCTAGGAATTGGTTGGTGATAAAAAGATTGGTCTTTTGCTGTTGTTCAAAGCTGTCTTTAGCAGGATGACAATAATTTGCTGCATAAATAATTGACATATTTCCAGAGTTAGATAGTTATAGCAAGCAAAAGTTGAATGAGATGATGCAAAAATTTGCCTATGTTGTTGTTGCTTTAAAGGCCATATTCTGCATGTGGCTACAATTAAACATTGCCTTCTGAGACAATTACTTATTATACAGGTAATCAAGAGGCTTTATCAAGATATGGCATCCTGTAAAATTCCTGTTAGATTCTATTTAGAAAAAGCTATCAGAGAATTATAGTGCATAAAGTGAAATTGTGCTCATTTTCCAGAAACTACAAAAATTTGATGCTTTTAATCACATATGCACACAAATTCTGGTCCCTGTTAAGGATTTATTGACCTTTTAGTAAATAGAAGTTCACCTAAATCAGATATTTTTAAAAAGTTATTTTTCTCAGGAAAAGTGCTTATTTGAAGAGTAAAATGATTAGCCTTCTAAGTGTGTTTTGTAAAGCCAATTAAATATGTATGGTTAACATGTCACACATATAAATGAAAGTGCATATATGATTATTATGTGTTTTGGATATACTTAAATAAATGATTTCCCATAATTAAGCAATCAATTTAGTCCTGCTGAGATCTTAAGGTTACAGTTTTCTTCATTGTGCAATTTCTTCAAAAACACTTTAGATCCTTTGTATATATAAAAAATATTTACACATCATTGTTGCTGTAGTCATGTGTGAAACTTATCTAATTGGAAGAATAATGATTCCAGGGTCAAGTCCAGGATAATGGCAATTTCACAGTCTAACTCCTTAAAAATGCCCCTTTTCTCTCAGACCATCTTCTAAAAGACAATAATTATAATTTTATACATGCAGAAAAATTACTTCAGATAGAAAACTTTGAAGAGAGGACTGTAAAAATAATCTATGCCATAATAATGTGGTCACAAATTGCCCGGTTCTTGCTGAGGGGTAGGTAACTTGTGCTGTTTATAGCCCCTCTGGGAAATACTCAGATTCATTTTATTAGACGACTTCATTATTCACTGTAGATAAACATCCTAGAAAAAATATATTTGATCTAAAAAAAGTACACATTTATAGTACTGAGGACACATAATAAAAAGTTACACATTAATAATGTATTACTAAATGACATTTAATATTTTTCCACTGTATGCTATACTCCTATATTCTGGGTAGTGTGTTTTTCATAGATTTATTTCTCATCCTTTATTGTATATTATCTTCAATACGATCTTTATTTGATAATTTAAAAAACTGTATTTGTTAAGTATTAAAAAACTGTATTATTTCCTTTTTGAGGAGGGAATTTAAAGCAGGTAATGTTTAAATTACTGACCTGGGATCCAACCCTTTAAACAGGATGAATTCAAGGTTTATGTCTCACTGTAGTAATATATCTTGAATCACTCAAGTCTGCTAGAGCTCTCTTTCTTATTTCTGTATGTGCAGCAATTGGTTTTGTGACCCATGACACTGAGTTTCCTTATCTTTAAAAGTAGAAAATTTTACTAGCATTCTTTAATAGGGATACTGAAGGATAGAGTCAGGCTATCACAGAGGGGAGTACTTAGCAGAGAAAAGCACTTTCATCTTAGCAGTCAAGAAGCAGAATATAGACCATGAGAAGGAAGAACTGATTATATATATATATACACACACACATACACACACACATACATATATGTGTGTGTGTCTGTTTTTGTTTGTATGCTAGGTTAAATAAAGAAGATTACTTGATATACATATATATGTATATATATAGGAAAAGATGTTCATATGTACATCATATATGTACATAAACATACACATACATATATCTCATATACATATACATCATGCATGCATGCATACATACATACACCAACACATTCACATATAGGAACATGCTTCAAATAAACTTTTGTCTTAAAGAAGGCCTCGATTTCTAACATTTTCAGAACAACTCAAAATAGTACTACCAGGGTGGTACCTAGTCTTTCATGCTGAGGATGTAGGGAACATTTGAGTGTTTTCTTTGACTCTGCTTTTTGTTTTTTATTGGATATATGCTATGTTTACATTTCATTTCCATTTTTCTGTTTCCCTTCCCTCAAAGGTCCCACATGCCCTTTTCCCTCCCCGTGTTCCCCCATCCACCCTTTCCCAATTCCCTATTCTGGTATTCCCCTACACTAATGCTTTGAGCCTTTCCAGAACAAGAGTCAACTCCTTCCTTCTTGTTGGACATCATTTGGTATGTGGATTGTGTCTTTGGTGTCCCAAGATTTTAGGCTAATATCCACTTATCAGTGAGTGCATTCCATGGGTATTCTTTTGAAACTGGGTTACCACACTTAGAATGATGTTCTCCAGCTCCATCCATTTCTCTAAGAATTTCATGAATTAATTGTTTCTAATGGCTCCATTGTGTATATATACCACATTTTTTGTATCCATTTTTCCGTTTAGGGACATCTGGGTTCTTTCCAGCTTCTGGCTATAATAAATAAGGCTGCTATGAACATAGTGGATCATGTATCCTTACTGCATGCTGGGGAATCTTCTGGGTATATGCCCAGGAGTGATATGGCTGGGTCCTCTAGGAGTATCGTGTCTAGTATTCTGAGGAACCGCCAGACTGATTTCCAGAGTGGTTGTACCAGCTTGTAGTCCCCCCCAGCAGTGGAGGAGTGTTCCTCTTTCTCTACATCCTCACCAACACTTGCTGTTTCCTGAGTTTTTAATCTTAGCCATTCTGACTGGTGTGAGGTGATATCTTCAACAAAATTATGGAAGAAAACTTCCCTAACCTAAAGAGATAGAGGCCCATGAGTATATAAGAAGCTTACAGAACTCCAAACAGACTGGACCAGAACAGAAATACCTCCTGTCATATAAAAATCAAAACCCCAAATATATTAAACATAGAAAGAATATTAAATGCAGTAAGAGAAAAAGGCCAAGTAACATATAAAGGAAGACCTATCAGAATCACACCAGACTTCTCACCAGAGTCCATGAAAGCTAGAAGATCCTGGGCAGATCTCATGCAGACTCTAGGAGAACACAAATGTCAGCCAAGACTACAATACTCAGTAAAACTCTCAATCAACATAGATGGAGAAATCAAAATATTCCATGACAAGACCAAATTTACACAATATCTTTCCACTAACCCAGCTCTACAAAGGATAATAGGAGGAAAACTCCAATACAAGGAGGGAAACTACACCCTGGAAAAAGCAAGATAGTAACCTTCTTCCATTAAACTCAAAGAAGATAACCACTCAAAAACAAAAATAACATCAAAAATGACAGGAAGTAATAATCACTATTCCTTAATATCTCTTAACATCAATGGACTCAATTCCCCAATAAAAAGACATAGACTAACAGACTGGATACAGAAACAGGACCCTACATTTTGCTGCATACAGGAAACACACCTCAGGTCAAAGACAAACTCTACCTTAGAGTAAAAGGCTGGAAGACTCTGTTACTATTATCATTTCTAATATAAGACACACATTATTTTGAAGCAGATTTTATAACAAAGCATGTGCTTTCTCTGTTTGCCAGGATCAGGTTTTACAGTCGCTCATAATTTGAAAACATTTATGTTATAATATTTGTCAATCCAGTTATATCTAGATGTCAAGACTATGAGGATTGTTCTGCTTTTTCAGTTTATTTACCTTTACTATTCTTGAAAAGAATATTAGCATTTTTTGCATTCCAGATTAATTGATATAAAAGTAACTTTTACTTGCCTGTTGTAATTGTCATCTTGGCAGCTTACTGCTCAATAAGCTTACCCTTTTATGGTTCTTTCTGAACTCTGCTGATTAAATTCAACTATTCTGGCATAATGCCTCTTCATGCTCATTAATTCAATATGACTTCTCGCAGCTTCTCACTGAATTGCTCTAATTGCTTGTGCTCAAACTAACTCTGGAAATTTGTTTTATTGTTCTGGCTCATTCTTATTTTTTGGCTTCAAGGTCCTCTACTGACCTGCAGTAAACTGCATGAACTCCTGGAGGAAATCAATTTCACTGCACTGCCCTCGCTACACTGACTCCCAACTGATTAACCAAACTGACTGAACTCAATGAATACAACTCCCTTATTCTCTCTCTATGCCTTGCTCAGAAAGAGCTTTTCTACTGAGAATTGGACATATCCTGTCTCTGACTCTTACTATGAAAACTTTCACTGATTTTTCATTTTGTCTGCCCCTCAATTAGATGCCACTTTGGGATTGACAGTGTACAGTAAAGGATTCCAGTCATTGGGATGAAAGGTATAAAACTAGGGGTGTGTTTCCATTCCAGGTGACTTATACAAACCTAGAAAGGCTTTGGATGTGATTAGAACAGCGAGATAAAAACTCCTCTGCAATTTGTTTATCCTTTATATCTGGTATGGTTATAACCCCAATCTAGTGTCCAGTTGAAGTCAGCCCATGCGTTAATTACATTTTGTTGTTGCGATAAAGTACTGATCAAAATTCTCCTGTGGTAGAAAGACTTTATTGTGGTTTATAGTTATCGGGGTGTCAGATGGGTCCAAGGTAGCAAGGGAGTCATGGCAGCATCAGGCAGCTCAGCAAGAAGCTGAGAGATAACATCTCCAAACAGAGGAAGAAGCAGAGAGAAAACCATAAGGAGAAGCTATAGACTCTCTAGGCCTTTCCCTAATGACATTTCCTTCAGCAAGTTTACACCTGTCATAGGTTTCTTAGTGTTCTCAAACAATACCGTCAACTAGAAATGGTAATCCAAATGGATGGGCCTTAATCAAATACCATAATCCAGCTGTCATTCCTTCTTAGAAATTTTGACATTTCTTTTTATCTAATGGTTTCCATATCTTCAGACCATAAACTTATATAGGATTCTTTTTGAATGGTACTGCTGTTGTTATTGGTTTCTGTGTGTTTTCCAAATACTGACAATTTTAAATAGGCTTACTTTGATATTTTTTGAGAATGGTTTATATAGTAGCATCTAAACTTTGTATAGCATTCTTCAAGTCATACAGTAGTCTTTGGTTTTCTGTTGGGCCTTATACCACCTGTGAATAGTATATGATTCAAGTGTAGTCTATAGCTCCGATTTCCTTCAATGATTCAACGATGCTCTGAAGAATCTCCATGACTTCCTCATGCTTTCACAGGAAAGCTCACATCTTACAGTCTTCCTCATCCTAAAGATAGAATACATTGGGTGTAGTGATTTGGTGTTACTTCTGTCATGAAGACTATGACTGCACAGAATTCTTCTCAGTGGAAATGCTCTGATCTACATCCGCATACCTAAAACCAATGCTATGATTAGTTATGTGGTGATGCACATAGCCATTCAAAGTAAAACATCTGATTTTAACTTTCAAATGTTTATCTCTTTGACATTTGTATAAGTAGGTAACTGCTTCTCCTATAATTTTGGCTGCCTACATAGAATGTCACATACTACTGATGTCTAAAGCTAAAGGTGTAACGAGCTAAAACTTAGTTTTTTGAATAGTTTGTTATATGCTCATCTTGTAGGACACATAGGACACATAACATCCTGAGACTATGTGTCCAAATTCTTTTTAAAAATGTCCACAAAAAATGATAATTTTTAAAATCTCATACATGTAGTTATAACTTTTTTATCTTCTTTGTTTTTTTTTACAAATAAACCTCTTAATTTTGTTTAGTATCACAGCCTGTGTTCAATGCATTTCCTTTCTAATTAAACTCTGTTCTTGCTTTAAACCTTAAGCTCAGACTGAAATACTGACTCCTTGACAACCTTCTGTTAGGCTTGACACAAAATGAACCCTTCTCAAAGGCACTCTATTAACCTCTCCTTCAAGCAATGTAGCAGAACATATGGCTTACAATAAGAAGGGGCTTGCTGAAATCCTAGGTGCAACTCTTTGTTATTATAAGTCAATTCATTGCTCCGGTCACCTATTTCTCCTTTCGAAAACCATGAAAATCAGTACTCACTTATGATCACAACACAATACATTGATATAAATAATTTTATAATGCTAATGTGAATTCATCTATGATTCACAATGTTGAAGATTTACATTCTCTTAGAGGTTAATTTCTTTAGCCACATTGATGCACTATCTATATGCTCCTAATAACAATGAACACATTGCTCATTGAAGATATTTTGTATACCATGTGAGTCTGGAAATATATTGAGTCATGAATGTAGCTTGAAAAATACTGAGAAATTTCAAATTCAGTTTTCTCAGATAAAGGCAGAATTCTGTCAAAAAGTACCAGAATTCTTCTTGACTATTTTTGAATTAAATGAATGTCACAATCTTACTTTTTACCTACATCACTGGTGCCAGATCATGTTGCTTGGCTGCTGCACTGTGAATGCTGTCTCTATTAGTGAGATTCCACATTTCAATGTTAAAGTCATATAGAGGATATAATTTGACATTTTTGCTGTTCTCAGGTATCTAGAGATTTTGGTCCACAAAGGTATTGACAAGACTTTGTAGTTATCAATTTCATCTTGAGAACAAGTTTTTCCCTGGCTTTCCAGTGTTTGCATAATTGAGCTCTGTAACCCTAGTAGTAGTATGAAAAAAGGCACATGGATCTTTTAGTTATATCTATAATGGTGACCTCAGGATCTTGAGAGCAAGAAAGAAGCTTATAAATATGGTCAGATTATCTAAGAGAATGAAGTACTGAAATTATTATTCTTTCTTTAATCATTCTGAAATGAAGCAACATTGTTTTAACAAAGAACAACTATAATATGCATGCCAAAAGTAAAGCTTAAAGTGTCATGTTTTTAAAAAATCACTGACCATCTACATATAACCTATATTTTCATAGGATTCATAGTTGATGGGAATTTTTGATGCTGTAATTGAACTTACGAGAGACTTCATAAATCAAGCCTTTGTCATAGATCTGATTAAAAATAAAGATTGTCTTGCCATGGGAAAACATTTCTTGTTCTTATGAGCAAAAGCACTGATGATAATGAAAATTCATCTAGAAAGTCACCAAGACATCTATAGTCATAGCATTATCCATGCAGCAGAGTTAAATGACATGGATGCCAACACACCAAGCACACAGTGGAGAGGGCTTTGTTTACTTGATGTTTATTTCACCACTTATCAGTGAATCTAGTTTCAATAGATGGTAATTAGCTCAGAGATACAAAACTGGTGTGTGCCAAAAATAAGAGACTGCTGAGCTCTAAGTGGAACATGTATGCTACATGCATCCTTCAAATTCTCACAGAACTTTTCAAATGATAGAAAAGAAAGAGTGTAGGAGCCATGGGTGATAATGACTACCATGAAAGAGTATCTTCCAGACATAACAGGGCAGTTGCATGGATGAACTCACACCAGTTGTTACAACATACACAAGACCCATACAAGTTCAGTCTAGACTACATTCCAACATGGAGGTGAGTTGAACCCAAAGTTCCAGTTCTAGAAAAGAAATTATTGGCATGTTATAGGTCTTGGTAGAGGGACTGACAAGTTTCTGGGATAGTTTAATGCTGTGTATTGGAACATATTTTCTCAAAGGGACAAAGACCCAAGAATATATGCAACAGAAATTCTATATGGTTGGTGAAAAGAAGAGGAGGGACTCAAATGCAGATAAAAAAATAAAATGGAATTTATGGGGAAGGAGTGGAGAAAGAGTTAAATGTAATCAAAATGCTTTATAAAAATTTTCAAATATCTGATTTTTTTAAAAAAATTAACTTTATAATATTAAAAATGTTTGTTATACTATGTACCCATTTTAATGATATTTTGCAAAGAAATTATCAAAACTTTGAACATAATGAAAAACACCAGGAAAGCCAGTTAGTTAAATTCTTAGACTTCAGAATTCCAGATTTTGGAATTGTAATATTATTTATTGAGTGCATTCCCTTGAATAAGTATTTTAATTTCCCATGTCACTTTCTGAAAACAGAAAATGACTGACAGCATAGCTTTCAAAGTTTTAAAAATAACCTGTAGTTCTAAGTATGTGAAATGCTTAGGAAATGTATATCATGTATTATGTTTTAAAATACATTTTTAATTTAAAAAGTCCTTATTGCTATAATTAGATTATCTTTTTATATTTTGTTTAAGAACTGATTCTAGCAATTCTTACAATGATCAGTTTGAATCCTTTGGAAACTACTTAGTTCTGATTTTAAATCCCGTGTTCATATGCATTTTAATTCATTGATGTTCACTGTTCTGCTTATTCTTCCAGGAGGCTTCCTT
Source organism: Apodemus agrarius (assembly GCA_964023405.1). NCBI lineage: Eukaryota > Metazoa > Chordata > Mammalia > Rodentia > Muridae > Apodemus > Apodemus agrarius. The sequence continues at coordinate 44,030,463 of OZ030023.1, forward strand.
ACTGTTGTTCTGTGATCTACAGTCCCTGATGTGGCATGTCACTCACTGCTTCCTGCTGTATGACTTTCCGTACTCTTTTCCAAATCATTCCATATTATTTGAGCTTATGTTGAATTTTACAACAATGACTCAAAGGCTAAGAACCTTACTTTAAGGAATTTCTCAAACATTTTCTGTACTTATTTTTCATTTCTCAGTCTTTCTTAAGAAGAGACTGAGGTTTGTCTCAGTAGGAGAACTTTCAAGTGGAGTGGAAGGGCAGACAGGAGAGAAGCCCACAGGACCAGGAGTATGAATGGAAATATACAGTTGCCAGGGATGAGACTTTGGGTGAGGGAATCTCTACAATGTTCCAGAAACCTGGAATATAAAAGACTACTAGAAATCAATGGGCATTATCTTAGTTGAATGTCCAACAGTGGGGAGAATTACCTGAAGAGATCACCTCCAGTAGTTTGACCGGGCCCCCTGTAAAGGGATGGGAATACCAACCTACCTTCCATTACTTAGTGCATAATGTTTCCATCCATTTTCAATATTTTATTATAAATATGATTTTAGATTTTCAAAACTCAAACTTGAATTTAATAAGTATCATATCCAAGCAAACATTTTGATTCTTATAAGTTTGCTATGTATCTCACACAGAATGATGTAATCAATGGTAATTGATCAGCATTTGCCTTTGCAGATCTCTGAATACTCTAGAATGTGTCTGATAAAGTTGTCATTTGTAGTTAGTTTACTTTTGAACTGTCACTATGATTCTGTGGCTACTCACAGTCAACTTGATGTAGATACTTGCGTGGAAACACTCATCTATAGCTTTATTACTGAGAGATTTATGAGTAACTGCAGTTGGTTCTTGGTCCAAGATTAACTCGAAACAACTGCACAGATACAATATGAGACACTAAAAAAATTCAGAGGAAAATGGCAGGAGCCTAATTGTCTATGGGTGATACAATTTCAGAGTATGATTGCAAAACATCTTACTTATTTCAAAGGTCAAACATGAAAAGCATATTGCTCAATGTAAATGTTAAGAATGAATTCCACAAAATACTACTTGATATCTACACTGTCTTTTAATATAAGTGTGCATTTTTCTCCCAGGAAATGTTGTATTAACAGAAGTGCCATGGTCCTTTCCCATTTTCTGGTAATGATACATCAACCAGACTTTTGCTAAGTACATTTTTAAGTCTAGTTCTAGAACTAAGGTATAATCCTTGGCATCTTCCCTAGCCTTATTTCTGACTCTAGAGGTTTTTGCCACACAAAAGCTGAACATAAAAATGCTGCCCAATTCATCAGTTGTACCACATGCAGATTTCCAATTCAGAGCTCATTTCCTCAAGAACCTAATCTACTGAAAGCATTTCAATTATGACTTTACAGAACTCTATTGAAATTTCCTTTGTCACTTTTTTTTAGGTGTCACATAGCATGATTATATACACATTAGTGTCTAGGACAATCATAGTACTGAATACGTTTCTATAAATTTGACTTCAGCTTGCCAGATCATAATAGAATATAATAGCAGTATGCCCAAATCAGAAAAAAATAATACTAGACAAAAATATTTTGTATTTTGTTGTTGAATATGTGTCATGCCTCCTAGAATAGAAAATAACAGTTAATTTTCAAGTTAAGGTAGAGGAAGACAGGTAAAATGATATGATCAACACTACATCCAGGATATAAAGTAGAGTAGAATATGAGGGATTCATTCTCCACTGACCTATTGGCTTTTAGATTCACAGCACAACATTGTGATAGGTTATATGAATATTTGCAAACCAGACGCACCTCTTTGCATCATTCTAGCATTGCCTAACATCCTTGTTTGCTTATTTATTTGGGCTTTGGGAAAAGCAGTGTTGAGCAAATAAGAGACTGTTTGGACATGTTCATGATGACATAATGGCCAATGGACAAGGAGGTAAATAAAACACTCTAAGTAATGGAGATTTCACTAACCAATGTAAACCTGAAAAAACTGAACCTTCTGACAGCCAGTGATCTCCAGAAAGTATTATAGCTCTGGAAGAAAGGTATGTGGTGTGGTTTCCTTTTAAAAGACACCATGCCTTGCATTTAAGATCTGTAAAACATAAATGGATAAACCCTCTATACTAATCACATTGCAATTAAGGATTCTTGTTTGAAGAAGTCCAATTTGTATAATAAATAGACTTTGGAAATTAGAACAAAATAGATAGTTAATTATTAAAAATCAAATCAGATAACTAAGTCAAGTATTTGAACAAAATTATCTTAGGGGAAAATGAACTGATATTTCAAGTTTTAAAAAGCCAATTATAAGTGGGAAGAAAAATTAGTTTGATGAACTGAGAATGCCTTCTAGATTAGGCATTTTTTGTAAGAAATAAAAGTTCTGTGCATGAACGTATTTTAAGTCGATTCTTTAATTTTGATTCATGATAGATATCAGTATGCTTTAAGCAGTGTATGTACAAGGGTAACACTACTTCAAAGGAAAGAAGCTAAGACTAATTTGCACTTGAGAAGAAGCACATGAAGGACTTCAGTCAATATAGAGAAGTTCATTGTATCTCTCTGCTAAGCATTTGATATCCTCCTTTGGTAGTTTAGTCACATACCTCATTTGCATGAAGAGTTTTTCTTAAATGTCAGAAGCAAGATATGACAATGAGTATTCTCTTTGATTAACATGTTCAAAAATTTGCTTGACCTTAAATGAAGATATGCAATAATCACTCACTTCAAAATGTGAATTTGGTCTTTATAAATTAAAAAGAAAAATCCACACTGGCAATTGTGATCATAGTCCTTAACATTGCACATATAGACACAGTGTCATCTTTCAGATATTTCTTACAATGATATTGCTAAAATGTATTTCTTGAAGAGGATCATTGGTGTTTTAAGAAAAAATGTTCTTTCCCTTTAGTGAAATCATGAGTTACCTCCATACTCTATACAGCAAAGGCTATTTTCTAAATGTAATAATATCTAGAATAATATGACAATAATGAAGATATTTGCTGATGGTTGCTTAACGTGTGACTTTAACTATAATTAAACTATTCATACTTAACAAATACATACACATGTAGATGAATGGTTATATGGGTGATCAGAATCATTCTCTAGTACATATTAGATTATAATTGATTACAACCCTAGTGGTTCTTAATGAAATATGAATTCATATCGATATGTATTTAAATGTTTGATAATAATTCCCATAAAACTTTTCCATATCATGGAAATATAGTATATTCAATGGTTGTAGAATTAGTTGTCACTATTATATGAAGTTTATCGAGTAATTACTTGATGAGTGAAATAATGCTTTATATCGATTTTTCCAATATTTTATTAAGTTAATTAGAACTTAGTCATAACTGTTCTTTTGAGCTACTTAAAAGGTGATTAAAATTTGACAATCTTTTCCCAAGCCAGTTTTCATTGCTTGAGTTTTGAAGTGTATCCATTTTGCATCTTGTACAAAGAAGTAAAAGAAGAAAATAGTAGTGGAGACTGTCATTGTGCAAATGATTTCCTATTTGTTCTGTTATTATATATTCCTATACCAAGAATGAGATGGTAAAATGGATCTCATCTCTATGCCCAAGTAAAACTCATGAATAATCTCAAATCCCTCTGTTGTTCCTAATGATTGCTTAATTAGGTTTGGTAGTTTGGATTCTCATTACAAAACTAACTTTATGCTTCCTGAGAGTACTATAAATCTTTAAATGTGATGAAGAAAATTACTCACCACTATAATTAATCATAGAGATATATGCTGTTTGACTTAATAAACAGAGTTGATACAGGTTTCCCTTTCATTTTATTTTTGCCATGAAGTCATAACTTGGTTTCACAATCTCCTATTGAGGTCATGTACTATCCATTTATTCCTCTTCTCTTTTCAAATATAATTTATTCTTCCTCACTTATCCTAATTTGCCAAATGTTATTGGAAACAATTTTGTCATATATCTATATTTAAGGAGTATAGAGAAGATTGAAGTTTATCCCATCCCATATGACTAACAAGATGGTAATAGTTCAGGGTAGGATTAGATTTGTCTAGTATCATATGTGTTAATGGCAACCCCACGAAGAGGAAATAGAAAACACAGAGCTGTCAAAACAGAGGAACCAATGGTAGTGATGAGTGATGAAGTTTCCCACTTCAGCTTGGGGAACTTTCAACTTTATTCAGTTGGTTTCTCTACAGGTTCCATTTTTTAAAGTTCATTATCATTGCTATAAACTTAAGGAGGTTGAGGTTGCTATGTGCTGCCTTTGCTTATTAAGCTACTGTTAAATATTGGGCTTCAGATAAATTGTGGACAATATGAAATGAACGAGTTTTCATATTAATGAAACAAAATTTAGGGCTAGTTTATTTGGATCAAAATATTAGCTTGAGGATTTACCAGCTGTGTTGTCCTGGTTGAATTTTTGTTTCAATTTCCTTAATTGGAAAAACACTAAAAACAAAAGGTTGCAATTCATAATTTGTGAAAAAATGAAATAAATTACTAGAAAATATTTTAAATATCATGATTGGTAAATGTTTTTGGATAAAATTGCAATGTGTTTTAAGAAAGCTGTTTCTGTGCCAATAAAAGCTGTATCAGCTTCAATGTAAAGAGAGAAGATGCAAAGGTATCTTTTGATCCCTGTGCCTTCCTTCACTGCAGATTGCCACAGTTTTCTCAAATCTAACCTAGGTTACTGAATCTAAGATCCATAGGCATATATAATCTAATATGGTAATGCCAGTCTTGTTCTTTGTCATGAGGATCTCTCCTAAACAAGACTATGACATGCAAAGTTAAATTCTAATTTCCTAAGTTGTTATATGTGACAAACTGGGCCAAGAAAGATCAAATCATAGGACACTTATACTTTTCTTTCCATCAAATTTTAAAATAATTTTGAGCACATAGTCATAGCTTCTACTCAAATATCCTCATCTTTACTTTGACTGAGAAGTTAGTTTTGTTTCCAGTAATAGTCATGTTTCCTCTTGTTGATTGGGTCTTCATTCCAATTAGAGAGCTATTCGTTACTGTCAAGGTGTGTTTGTCATTAGTGTTCCCTTAGGATTATCATGCCATGCTGGTCATTGATGTTATTCAAAGGGGTCATAGCTGGAAAGGATTGTTTGTTGCCAGTCTTCATTGAAAGCTTCCATGTCCCCTTCTGCTACCAGAAGAGCTAACTCTCACAGAAGAGATAATTATTAGTTCCAGCTCAGGGGTTTGGTCCCTGTCCTCAAATTCAAGTTGTCTTCAGCAGTAGAAATTTATCTTCAACCACTTTGAGGGGCAACCAAGGGCAGAAGGAATATGCTGAATATTTTAGTCATAGAAATATTTTAAGTGAGTAACAAATAGGATGAAGCATATGCATTGGATTAAAACAAATAAGCAAGGCAACCACTAGACAAACCATACTTCTCTTTTTGCACCCTTTTAATTTTCTTTGTGATATTCCACTACAGAATTTGTTTATGTAATGTTGTTGATGGCAACTTCTGCTGGTTGACAAACTTAATTCTTTGCGTGTTTAGAAAAACTCCTTCAACCTTTTCTAATATAAAAATATTTTCAATGACTTCTTAGCCATTCATATTCATTAAATAAAATGTAGATATTACAAGCCATTGATTTCACCAATGTATAGCAGTGCAATGCTATCAAATTCAAGTTGAATATACTTCATTACACATTTTATTATGTATTACAATAGTATACATTGGTTAGTGTATTATAATAGATTAGCTAAATGTGAATTAAAGATGTTCAATTATCTTATGATGGTATATTACATTAACCTGGTTGATATTTATGGGGTTTCTTATCCACTTAAGAAACCTTAATATTTTTATGAATTATCTGTTTCTCATGCTTGCTTGATGTACAGTACAATATGTGTGAGAGCTAAACTGACAGCTATTTAGAAGCTTGAAACAACGTAGTACTAATCATATTTCATAGATGAGTAAAGCCAAGTGACAGAACCTTCTTTGTCCAAGTTATTTCACATCCCCTACATGCTTTAGCCATGCTATATTTCTGGGTTGCACAGCTTTTGAACTTATTTTGATATTTCTTGCTGTATAAAAACTTCATTTTTTACTTAATAATTTTAAATCTTAGAGTAATTGCCAAATTTATAATTTTGCACTAATAAACATATGGATGAGTTGATTAGATGAAATCCAATCCATTGTTAAATATGAATTATTAATCACCTTTTAAAAACATCATGATCAATGTAGTTGTGGGTGTTGACAGCTGCTGAAGTTTATAAGTTTATATAATGAGCAGCTGTAAAGAGTGTTGAGCTCAGTCTTCAAAGGTTGTTCAATAGTTTTCTACATGTAAAGACACAAGCAGATGTATAGCACTCCTCATAGGCCCTGGGACTTCAAACCACACAATACATTAATCAATGGTGTCTTCCAACCTTAATATTTACCCAAACAGTGATCTTACAACTTCTATTATTTGTGGCAGGTAAAGCAACATTTAATATGCTTGGTAATATCAGAATTAATAATAGATATGTTCTTTTAATCTGTTTGGAGGTTATGCTCAGTTTTGAAATAACACTTTTAATACATTGTACAGCTACTTCTGTTTGTATTATAAGCAAAGAATGGCTAAGAACATGTACTTAATCTTATGTGCATATAGACTCTCAAGCAGGATACTGTTAATTCCTACTTAACAAAGGTCTCAGAATTAGAATGTGTTATGCATTTTGAATGTTATTCAATGCAAATAATGCAATCATATTTATGGTTCTGTTTAATATTATTGTGACTCATAATTCTATGAATTTTTAATAGGCACTGAGTTTTCATTACTAGAGAGATCAAATAGGATATGGCATTTCTTTAAAAATAACATGATTTTAAAAACTGTTTATACCAAAGTAAACTTTTACAAAAGGGAGTGTTGCTGGACTAAGCTAATGTCCCCTTAAGCATACCTATAATTTCATGTTCTGAAAATAAATATTAATAACAAATTTGAAACAAATACTTTCTGATCTTTCAGTTTTGAGCATTCTTCCGACTAAATACAACTATTTGAAAAAAGAAACACCTTCAATGCAACAAATACTATTTTCAGGCCCAGAATTTTAAGCAGAAATCAAAACCACCAACTGTTCTGTTCTCAGCATAATGTGGTTCTTTATTCATTTACTTTTCGATTGATTTTGGTGAAAAATTATTTTGTTTGTTTTTTAATTTTCTATATATTTTGTTTACATTCCAAAGGCTTTCCCCTTTCCCAGATTCCCCCCACCATACGGTCCATAAGTCCTCTCCCCCCCCAAGTATTCCCCAATCATCCCCCCCACCATTTCTCTGTTGTGGATCTACAAAACTGGATCCAATCTTTTCAGGCCCAGGGTTCTCTCCTTTCTTCTTCTTGTGAATCATTTGAATTGCTAGTTGTGCCTTGAGTATTTAGGGCTTCTGGGATCATTAATATCCACTTATCAGTGATTGCATTTCATGTGTATTCTTTGTGATTGGGTTAACTCACTTAGGATGATATTTTCCAGATCTAACCATTTACCTACAAATTGCATGAATTTATTATTTTTAATTGCTGAGTAGTATTCCATTGTATAAATATACCACATTTTCTGTATCCATTCCTCCTTTAAGGGATATCTGGGCTCCTTCCAATTTCTGGCTATTATAAACAAGGCTGCTATGAACATAGTGGAGCATGTGTCTTTAATTTATGCAGGGGAATCCTCTGGGTATATGCCCAGGAGTGGTATGCCAGGGTCCTCTGGAAGTGACATGCCCAATTTTCTGATGACCCGCCAAACTGATTTCCAGAGCGGTTTTTACCATTTTGCAATCCCACCAACAGTGGAGGAGTGTACCTCTTTCTCCACATCCCCGCCAGCATTTGTTGTCTCTTGAGTTTTTAATCTTAGCCATTCTGACTGGTGTGAGGTGGAATCTCAGGGTTGTTTTGATTTGCATTTCCCTGATGACTAATGATGTTGAACATCTCTTAAGGTGTTTTTAGGCCATCCAAATTTCTTCTGGTGAAAAATCTTTGTTTAGCTCTATACCCCATTTTTTGATAGGGTTATTTAGTTCTTTGGGGTCTAACTTCTTGAGTTCTTTATATATATTGGATATTAGCCCTCTGTCAAATATGGGGTTGGTGAAGATCTTTTCCCACGTTGTTGGTTGTCGTTTTGTCCTTCTGACAGTGTCCTTTGCCTTACAGAAACTTTGCAATTTCATGAGGTCCCATTTGTCAATTCTTGATCTTAGAGCATAAGCTATTGGTGTTCTGTTCAGGACCTTTCCCCCTGTGCCCATGTCCTCCAGGGTCTTCCCAAGTTTCTTTTCTATTAGTTTCAGTGTGTCTGGTTTTATGTGGAGGTCCTTGATCCACTTGGAGTTGATCTTAGTACAAGGAGATAAGAGTGGGCCAATTCGCGTTCTTCTGCATGTTGACCTTTTTTCTTTTTGTTTTGTTTTTGAGACATGGTTTCTCTTTATAGCACTGGCTGTCCTGGAATTCTCTGAACACCTCTGTAGACCAGGCTTCAACCTCAGAAATCTGCCTGCCCCTGCCTCACAAGTGCTGGGATTAAAGGAATGCATCACCAATGCCCAGCCAATAAATTCTTTATTTACCAAAATACAATTATTGTTGGAGCCTAAAATATAGATATAAATAGATGAAAAATTAATTTCCATTTCCTTCTTATCTTTCTTTATGCCTTCCCATTTTCCTTCTTTCCTTCCATCTTTTCTTATTTCCTGTCTTTTGCTTTTTTTATTTATTTATATTTGCTTTATTCAATTTACATTTCAAATGTTAACCCCTTTCCACATTTCCCCACGGAGAACCCCCTATCCCATCCCCCTTCCCTCTTCTCACAGCCCCACTTCCCAAATTTCCAGACTTGCATTCCTCTATTCTGGGGAATTGAGCCTTCACAGGAGCAATGGCCTCTCCTCTCATTTTGCCTTGTGGTTAAGGTCCACAATGAAATTATCAGTTTGGGAATTATGTGAAACCTACTAGGCTAATATCATCATTAAATGCAATGGGGCTTCATGAATGGTCTTATATGTTCAAAGAAAGAAATAGGAGCATTAATACATTTCTGAAAATAACAGCAAAGGAATTTCTAAAAGCAACAGAAAATAAATGAAAGTATACTAAGACATGCAGGCAACTAAAGAATGCAGAGCAGGAAAAATATTCTTTTCAAGGGAAGAACATGCCAATTAATTACCAGATATCAACTTTTTTGCTTCCAAAATATACATGCATACAAATAACGGCATACAGATTGAATAAGATATACTTAAATATTGAAGAGAGAGAAACAGAGACAGAGACAGAGAAAGAGCGAGAGAGACAGACAGAGACAGAGACTGAGACAGAGACAGAGACAGAGAAAGCTTGTTTGTTTGTGTGGGTGTTTACATGTGTGTATCTGTCTTTGTCTCTCTCCTTCTTCTCTGTCTCTTTCTCTGTTGGTCTTTATGTGTGTATGTGTGTGCACGTAGCACATGTGTATGTTTTACTCAAAAAAAAACTTAATTATTTAAATGTTCTTTAGAATAAAGATCAAGATAGTCAGTATATGATACAATGAGATAAGTTCTTAAAGTTTAAAATAAATGAGAGTATACAGAAATATTTTTTCTATTTGTGAGTTTTCTATTTTCTGTTTGTGAGTTGATCTCTCTGTTGCTCCACTGAGGTTCCTACCTGGCTACAAGAGATTGTCTTGTCAGATTTTAAAACCCCAATGCTGTGAGTCAAGGCTAATATCACTCTCATTGAGTTTTGGGCACCCTCCCTATTCCAGATTTCTGTCACATCTACAAGAGTGCTCCCCCCACCTCCCTCACTGGTCAGGTTCATATTTCCATTTATTTTTCATGGCCATCTGGCCATCTCTCCTGACACACCCCACACCTGACCCCCCCATTCCCCTTCCCATCCTCTCTCCCACACAATTCTCTTCATCTTTCTCTGATGACTATTTCCCCCTTCTAAGTAAGATTCAAATTTTTGCACTTGGACCTCCCTTCTTGTTTAGCTTCTTTGCGTCTGTGTAGAATGGGTATCCTGTATTTTATGACTAATACTCACTTATAAGTGAGTACATAACATACATATACTTCTTGGTTATCTCACTCAGGATGATATTTTCAAGTTATATCCAATTGCCTGCAAAATTCATTATGCCTTTGTTTATAATAGCTGAACAAGTATTTCATTGTGTAGAAGTACCAGATTTTAAATAATTCTTAGGCTGAAGAACATTTAGTTTGTTTCTAGTTTCTAGCTTTTATGAATAAAGCTGCTATAAACATAGTTGAGCAAGTGTGTTTGTGGGATGGTAGAGCATCTTTTGGATATATTTCCAGGAATTGTATAGCTGGATCTTGATGTAGAACTATTCCAGGATTTTGGAGAAAAAAAATTCCAAATTGATTTCCAAAGTGGCTGAACATGTATTCACTCACACCATCAATAAAGGAGTTTTCTTCTTGCCCCACATCCTAGCCAGCATGTGTCATCACTTGTGGTTTTTCATCTTAACTATTCTGACTAGTATGTTAATCTCATAGTTTTTGAAGACACTTTCCTTTAGCTATAGATAGTATAAAGTACCTTAGCATAACTCTAACTGAGCAAGTGAAAAACCTATATAACAAGAAATTAAAATCCCTGAAGAAAGAAATTGAGGAGGATATCAGAAGATGGAAAGGTCCCCCATGCTCATGGATGGGTGGAATTAACCTAGAGAAAATGGGCATCCTACCAAAAGCAATTTGTAGTTTCAATACAATTCCCATCAAAATTTCAAAACAATTCTTTACAGACATCAACAGTACATTTCTCTACTTCATATGGAAAAAAAAACCGAGTAAAGCAAAAACAATCCTAAATAATAATAATAGAACACCTAAAGGAACACCATCAAGCTATACTGTGGGTAATAAAAATGCATGGGATTGTTATAGCAACAGACAGGATGATCAGTGTAATTAAGTGAAAGACCTTCACATAAACCAGCACACCTATGGGCACTTGATTTTTGATTAAAAAAAAAAAGAAAAAAAACCATAAAATGGAAAAAAAAAATAAAACATCCTCAACAAATGGTGCTAATATAACTGGATGTCTGCATTTAGAAAAAAATGTAAATAGACTCATAATTATTACCCTGCACAAAACTAAAGTCTAAATGGATTAAATACCTCAACATTACACCAGATACATTAAATCCAGTAGAACTGAAATTGGGGAATAGCCTTGAATTCATTGGTTCAAGAAATAACATCCCGACCAGAACACCAGAGGCATAGGCTCCAAGAACATCAAATGATAATTGGGACCTCTTGAAACTAAAAAGATTCTGTGAGGCAAAGGACACTGTCAATAGCACAAAATGGCAGCCTACAGGTTGGAAAATAATCTTCTCTAACTATATATCTACTAGAGGGCTTATATCCAAAAATATAAAAAAACTCAAAAAGTTAGATACCAACAATCCAAGTAACCCAATTAAATAATGAAGTATAGACCTAAATAAAGAATGTTCTAGGGTGCTGAGGACGAAGAGGTTGGTGGGTGTGGGAGCACCTTCATAGAAGCAGGGGAATAGGGGTTGATATGAGAAGGGAGTGATAACATTTAAAATGTAAATAAATAAAATAACCAATAAAATAAAAAGAAAGAATTCTCAACAGAAAATACCCAAATGGCTGAAGAGCACTTAAAGAAATGTTCCAATTCCTTAATAATCAGGGAAATGCAAAGCAAAACCTAGACTTAAATCCAGGAGAATTCTCTTCTTTCAACATAGAAAGTTCTAGAATTAGTGTTGGCTACTGTGTCAAAGTTTTTTTTCTTTTTTTCTTTTTTGGTTGTGTCAAGGTTTTTAAATCTTTATTTAATTTTATTTTTATTTGGTTATTCATTTGTACTCTTGCTTACTTTGTATATATATATGTGTGTGTGTGTGTGTGTGTGTGTGTGTGTGTGTGTGTGTGTGTGGTGTGT